>CM074507.1:4676184-5073006 GCA_037389245.1 Oryzias sinensis
TTAGGTCGCGTGCCTGGGCTGGCTTGCGGAGACGGGGTGCCGGTCGGGTGGTGGCCGGCTCATGGGTTCCGGGGGCCCTGGCTTCGTCCCTGGCCTTTGTCTCGGTGTCCGGCACCCGGTGGCCCCCATGGCTGCCGCCTGGTATGGCTAAGCGCTCCTGTCTTGTGGCCTGGGGGCCGGACACTGGGTTCGCTTGTGCCTCTGGGCATTGGGGGGGCCCCTGTAGGGGGGCCCTCTCTGTGCCTGGCTGGTGGGGTGGGCGGTCCCCTCCTCCCCCCCTCCCGGGCTGCCTGGGTCCGGATGCTGGGGGGGCTTCTGGCCTGGGGGGCTCTACTCCCCTCTCCTGGTCTGGCTGGTCTGGCTGGGTAGGATCTGGCTCCCCCAATGAACACACGGTTCACGTCGGCAGCATGCATGTATCTCCACCCCCACGTGCACGTGCACACTGCCACACTGCTCCCTGTCTGCTTCATCCCTCCTCCTTACTCACAGTGTATTGATGGACAGATTTTTTTCGCTCATCTTAGTGTCAGAATTTCACCTTTGATGTAACATTTGTCTTTCCAGCAGATCTGTTATAATTGTTACAGCTTAAAATAATAACGTATTCAAATCAGTGCTTGTATCCCCCACCTTTTCACCTTTCTTCCTTTTACTCTCTTCCACCCTCCCCTCACATTCTCCCCTCTCCCTCCCCACACACACTCAATGTAACAAATAAATAAAAATTAATACGACAAAAAGGGTTTATACAAATCTACACTCTAGTTTCTCGAAGCTATATGACCTCTTTTTGTGATAGTAAAACCTGTCCAACACAAAAAGCCTTCAGCTCTAATCTGTTTGCTCAGCTTTTGGACAGAACAAGTTTAAAGGGAAGAACAAGAAAAAAAAAACTGTCCTGGTAGACATTTAAATGTTTTTTTTCTCAAAGCTAAACACATTTTTGATGATAAATGCCTCCTCCACCTCGCTTTGTCATGGACTGGCCCTTAACCACAATCAGCGTCTAGGCTCCGGAGTTTGAAGTGTACATTTATGGTATCAGACCAAACTAACCCCCAAAGATCGTGGACTTATTTCATGCAAATCTTCTTGTATCGCTGATATATCTTTACTCCCATTCCTAAGATCTCACCTTAATGAAATTTAACCTATTCTAAATTAAACCAAATCCTCGCTTTCCTGATCCCCCTCTGCTTCAAAGCAGCTTAAGCTGAAGCATGTTTGGAGTGTACAGACGTACACAGACCTGTGATGGTGAGATAACCAGAGTTGTTGGCCTTCCCTCTGTCATTCTCAGCGAAGCAGGTGTACAAACCCTCGTCGTTTTTGGTGGCGTTGCGGATCTCCAAAGTGCCGTCGGTCATGACAGAAATTCTTCAGAACAAAACAAAGAAAAAAAGAACAGTATTTTTTAGACTTTTTGGTGTAAATCAATAGTGTGAGCAAATCGTCCATACTGACCGTGTACTGTTAAAGAGGAGCTCCTCCCCTTTCTTCCAGATGAAGCGGGGTCGCGGGGCCGCCCTGGGTTTGCACTCGATCAGCACTCGCCCGTCTTTAGCTCCAAGCAGCTGCTTCTTCACCGGATTGAACTCAAAAGTTGGCCCACAGGCTGATGGGAAGGGTTTACAAAGAATGGTCTTAAAGCTACACTTACACCAAGCATGTGACGCGCTTTCAAGAACGCACTAATTCGTGAATATGCTTTCAGCATATGGTGTTCAAACTGGACAAGCTGGAGGGGACTTTTTCCTCTTTTTCTACTGTTTACTAGCGCATGACCACCACCTACAGTTAAAGGAGGCTTTGTACAAAATGTCTAAGTGGTGCAAATCTCATTAATCTTTCTATGGCTTTTTCTCTCAAAACTCCATTCTGATATTTGAAAGCCGTGGTGTCATATAATTCTGTCCTGGCACAAACTGCAAAGGATCGCCATGCAAACTAACTAAATCCAAATCCCTGGTTGGTCAAAGGTCGACCTGGTTTAACTTTCAACGTGCGTTTCATGCCCGCGCGTTTTTCACTTGAACTTGTTGAGTTTTGAACACGGAAGGTGTCTCTGATTGAAAGTGGTCGCTTGAATGCGACTTGCCAAGGGCAGTGTGACCGGTGGACCGACATCATATTGAACTCTCTGGGTTAAGAATGGAATGGTACTTCAGTTCACATGTGAGGCAAGGCAGGTGAGCCAATACTTCAACCCTATAATGCTTTTCCAGGAGAGCTCACCAATGACACGCAGCTCGGCGTTGGCGTATTTGATGCCCCAGTAGTTCTCAGCGATGCACTGGTACATGCCGGAGTCGTCAAAGGTGAGACTGGAGAACTTGAGCTCACCTTTACCATACTTAAATATACACATGGACATCATTAGAAAAAAAGGAAATTGAAATCTACCACAGCTCAGCTAATGCGTCTGTCCTTTGTTTTTTTTTGTTTTTTTACCATGTATCCATCTTTGTACCAGCGGATGAAAGGAAATGGTTTCCCTGATGCCACACATCGCATCGTGTGCTCCGACCCGATGTCCACCTGGGTATTGTTGATTGTCTCAGCCCACTCCGGAGCCGCTGAGAAAAACACACAAAGCGTCACGGTGCGCCTGGCTCCAGAGCTTTAAAGCATCCGGACACTTACACTCCACGTAGAGCCAGGCCTTGTGCCAGTCTTTCCCTTTGGTGTTGATTGCCTCACACTCATACCCCCCAACATCTTCATATTGCACGTTGTACAGGTGAAGTACGGCTCCAGATTCACTGATTTCATGGTTTGCCGGGAGATCCGTCGAATCGACTTTCCTCCAAACGATGTGGGGGATTGGACTGAAGGGATAAATGAGAATTTAACAAAACGATCAAACTTTAGAATTTGGAAAATATACAAAAGAATTACTCGATTTCATCCAACAGTATTTATAGCACGATTAATTGAATTAAGCAAAATATGAAAGAGGGGACTATAGACACATTGTAACTGTTGTACTGCTTCTTGGGAATGAGGCTTGAACCAATGGAAAGCCTGGTTTTATGTACCTCTTAAAATGTTTCTTAAGCCCTATTCACAACCGCCCTTACAGGTGGATACGGACTGTATGCGGGTGAAAAATTGGCAAACTTGTACACAGGCAGATCGCACGAAATATTAGGGGTCTTAGAACACTCAATGAACCCTTAAGCAACGTTCACACCGCCCTTGTTCAAGCAACCACCTTCAATGAAAAGTCTATGTGCATGCGCTTACATGCATGTTTTGGGTTTTAAAACTCCTGCGCTTGGGAACACGCATTAACATGCATTTATATTGACTTTTCATTGCATATGGCTGGTGACCTTGCGTTGCCAAGGGCGGTGTGTGATACAACTAACACACGTATCGGGCATGTCAAACCACCACTATGTACATTTTGTAAATATTGCACGCCTAAAAATATTGTCATACACAAATTTACGTGGAAAAAGTGAAGTCTTCATGTGAAATTTTCACAGATGTATCACGAATGAACCACGTTAAAACCATGAACAGTGGCACATCTGTCACACCAAACTGAAACTTCTGAACGCAAAATCAAAGATGTGAAAAAGCAAGATTTGAGACAAAGCATCTGAAAGCATTTGTGTTGCAAACCTCAAAATGTGTTTTGAAGTACATTTGATATGTTTTTATTTGCAACTTTGAAAGTTTTGTTTTTTTCACTGAACATTTTGTATGCAATTAAGGAAATTTTGATCTCAAAACTGACTTTTTTTTGCCATGTGGTGGCACAAATATCATTTCATATTTAACACTAGAATGTCCGTAGGGCAGCCATTTGGCTTTTCTACCTACAATGTCCAAGGGACAGCCAAGTGGCTGGATTAGTTAAAATTTACATTCCCAAAGAGCAGCCTTCAACATAGTTTGCACATGAACAGCACAGCCATTAGGTTGTTCTTTTGGCATGCAAAAAGGACAAGCAAGTGGCTGCGCAAGTTTTCACTATTTCCCCTCACCTCTGTCACTTCTAGTAAGAGGTCAACACAGTTTGGTTTTTCTTTTTTGGCTGAGATTTATCGTTCATGCACAAGGGACAATTCTTTACCGGCATAATACTGAAATGTTCAAGCAAAGAAATCATGTGGTCAAAGTCATATCTTCAACCCACTACTTGTCTGCGCATACTTGGTACTGCCCAAAAATCTCCTTTCTGCATTTGCCACATGGTATACTTGTAGCAATCAACAAAGCGCACTCTGGCATTATTGTTCTTATACTGACTATTCACCTGGCATATTGCCCGTTTCCCTTTGCCAGGTATGGGAGCTTGTCACCAAACACGTTATTCCTTTTTCGCCTTCTCAGCTCCCACATGTACCTGTGCGAGGTTTTTTTACTGATTCTGGAAGCTCCCAGTGAATTTTGCCTGGGTTGAAAGGTTGATTCAGTTGGCAACAACAAACCCACAAACATTGGAGATTGCAGGAAACCTGTCAGTCCCAACTTGTTCCATGCGCGTGCCCTTGACATCAAAGTGTAAATGCTGCATGATATCTTTGAAGTGGTTTCTGACCATAGCTTTTTTTAGATCAGTGGATTTCCCATTTTTGCCAATGATCTTGCATCTTGCGTTTTGCATGGATGGAAGTTTTATCCCCCCCTCACAAGGAGGATGACAATGAACCCCAATAGCTCAGGGAGGGCCATGAACCAGCTGTCATCTTCTGTCTGACGTTCATGCTGAACAACACAGTCCCGAATAGTCTAAAGCATGTTCAGAGTGAGGAAACACAGGAAACTCTGTAAGCGAGTGGACACCGTACTTCTGACCAAAGCAGATGGCTCTTCCTCAGCAGTGTAACATTCAATTGTGCTGTGATGGAGAGGCCTCCCAACCTTTTCTGAATGCCACATCGTGCCATCTTTTGCTTTTTCTGTTGGCACAGTGTGTCTCCTCTCTGTCATCTTCTCTTTTCTGATGGCAATGAAATCTCCTCATCTGTGATCTGATTTCTGAGATCTGAGCAATGAAAACCTTCAGCAATGTAAAGATATATGTTGTTTCACTTGTTTATTTTAATTTTTTGTTTTTTGTTGAATTCTAGTTGAAACTATAAATTCCAAAACATGTCAAATAGGCCTCCTTTGCCTCCCCAGTCCAAGAAACGTGGTTAAATTAAATGACTAAATTTCTCATAGGTGTGTATGTGAGTGTGCCTGGTTATTCATCTATGTGGCCCTGCAATGGACTGGTGACCCATCCAGGGTGTACCCCTCCCCAGTTGCTTGTAACTAGCCGGGATGTGCTCCAGCAGACCCCTGTGATCCTGACCAGGATGAGCAGGGACAGAAAATAAATGGATAGACAACTGCTAGAATCAGCAAATGAGAACAAGATGTTCATGAAATCTTATCAAAAGAAATATCAGTCTGAGTCCAGACGAAGGACTATCTCTTCTCCATCAGAGTCAAATGGGTTGACCTGCTCCAGGATCATTTTCAATGACTGCTCAGGGTAGTAAAATTAAGGCATCTTGGTTTTTCAGTTGACAAACTGGGAGTCAAAGTTTGTCAGAGCTTGAAGGCTTTTTTGAAGCAGAAAAACATCCCCCACCCTGATCTGAGTAAAGAATGTGGTTAGCTAGGGCATGTCTTCATCCAGATGATCAGGTAGTTAGTGCTGCATTTACAAATGAAAGGTGGCTAATTGAAGGCTGTTGAATTAGTCATTTCGAGCCACCCAGCCATTTGGCTGTGCTCTGGACGCTGCAGGGGGAGTGAAAAATCCTGGGCGTTCTAGTGTTAAAAGGCAGATAAAGGTATTTTCCAAGATTTATTTCCAACAACAAATGTATTGATTCAACAAAGTAGTAGTCTGCTAAACATATATTTGCTTTTTGACAAGTTTGTAGCCATAAATACTGTTCTAATCTTTCTAATTTTTCTAGTCACTGAGCTGCTTTTTCCTTTTTCCTATATGTATGTCAACCAGTGCTGTATGCGATGGAGATGTAAATTTCCATGCGGGAACCTCCCAAATGGATAAATAAAGTTGTCTGTCTGTCTATCTATCTATCTATCTATCTATCTATCTATCTATCTATCTATCTAATTTGCAGAAATATTCCGGCCGTGGTGCAGCGGTAGGGCGGTCGACCTCTGATCAGAATATTGAAGGTTCAATTCCCGCCTTGCCTATGTGTCTTTGGGCAAGACACTGAACCCCACCTTGCCTCTGGTGGAAGGTTGGCGCCAGTGTTTGGCAGTGGAGCCACCATCAGGGGGGTGAATGGGTGAATGGTTCTGTGACTGCAAAGGGCTTTGGGCCTTTAAGGAAGGTAGAAAGCTCTATGCAAGTACACGCCATTTTTATGGTCAACTGATGTTAGTTTAGACATAGAGAAATAACCCCAGAGCTCTTACTTTCCAAGAGCAAAGCACTCAAGTGTGATGTTGGAGGCCAGCATGGCGGTAGTGTCGCCAAACTTGACATTGATGTCTGCTGGGTATTTTCTCTCCTCACCTGAGGAGGTCAAAGGGAGAAGAAGCTGCTGATGGAAGACCAGAGGAAATGTGGATGATGTCATAAAAAGGCGAGGACTGACCGTCATCTGGGGGTAAGGGGATGAGAGTGGTGAACTTTGAGTACACACTCTTTCCAATGATGGGGCTGGAGACGAAGCAGGAGTAATTTCCGGCATCCTGAGCTTCCACCTTGGAAATGTACAAGTTCCCCGTTTTCTGGGAGACAAAGCGGCGGCGGTCCGTATGCAGGAACACGGGGAACTCGTTGTAAATCCATCGGTAGGTCACCTCCTCTGCAATGGAGATAGACTTTTACATTTTAAAAAAATCTATCTTAAAATGCTTTCATAGCAATCAAATAAAATATCAAAAGTTTAGATATTCTGTTTTTTTTTTTTTTTTAAACTGGATCTTTTTTTCTGTAAACATACCAGGCCAGGCTTTTGGGGGGACACACAGGAGGACCACCCCCTGTCCCTCCTTCACACTGACTGGCTCCCTTTCTTCATCAGGAAACTCCTCCACAACTGCACCAATCAAGAAGGAACAGTAAAAGACCAAAAGGCAGGTCTGGATTTCTGTTCACACTACATGTTAAGTTTACAGTCTGAGGGTTTTGACTTTTATTAGACAGGAAATGCAAAGAAAAATGTTGTTTCAGACAGTAGATTATCAATAAAATGTAGAGTCTGTTTTTCCTAGGAAAATGGTTGTGATTGCACACTGATAACAATAAAAACAATTGGTGATCTGTCACCTGATCCACATTTTTAGAGTTTGTCTGATGTTTGGCTTTAAAACTGGTCCAGGGGTTAGAAAAGATGACTCAGATGGACTTGGGCTGATCACTGCTTACTGACATGCGTTTTGCAAAAAAAAAAAAAAAAAGAATTATTTCATTTTGTTGTAACTGGAAGTGAACCATTTTCTACGGGTTATGTCACACCCACTCAGTCCAGTTCTCATATACATTTATGGTCTGTAATGGACTCACATCCAAACTTGACTCTGGCCTCTTTGCTGATGACGGTGCCGTAGATGTTCTTGGCCACGCACACGTACGTCCCGGCGTGTTTCTTCTGGATGGGGTTGGTGATAACCAGGTTCCCCCCAACCAGGCTGTAATGCTCGTCTGGCTGCTCCATTAGCTTGATCTCCCAGTTATCGCGACGCCACCTTGTGTTGGAGAAATGCAAATGAGGCAGCCATGATAAAAAGTCCTCCGGTGCTCAAGACTTTCTGTCGCTCACCTGTAGGAAGCCGGCGGGTTGGCACGTGCCCGGCAGTTCATGGAAATCCTCTTATCTGGTGAGTCCTCAGTGTAGACCACATCCACCGGCTCCTCTTCAAATATGGGCCCGTAGCCAGTGGCTTCCTCTGGTAAAATGATGAATGATCTAAATTTGTCTCATTTCTCAAAAAGAGGGACCACCAATCTAGTCTGTCGGTCCAGGGACACTGTCCCCAACTGCCACACTATGTCGGTGTGTCCCCCCCCAGACAACAATACCACATCCAGGGACGTGTAGTACTGAGGGCGTACCTCATTCCCCCCTGGGACCTTGCCACTTCCGAATGGAATTTTTTCGGGAATCACCATGGGTCACGGGATTTTTCGAGGGATAAAGGTCGTATTTTGCATTAATCACGGGATGGGACGGGACCGAGAACCAACCAATAAAATGACAATAAAAAAGTGAAAGCATCGCTTTTTTGTCATTTTCTGATATGAATCCAATATAACTCAATTGGAAAAAATAACTCCACTACCCAGAGTTCTTTACTCTTACTGTTATACAGTAGTGCTAACCATTGAGCTACGGTGTTAGAAAATGTAGAAACAGGGACTCGGCAGCTCCTTTGAAACAAGATGGGATCAGATAGAATTACATTTGATGTTTTACGTAATGACTAAATAAAGACAAAATTATAAGGAAGCGGGATCATTCTGAACGAGAGTGGGACGAAACAGGAGTAAAAAAATCCACTCCAAGGAGTTTTTAGACCACCTCTGTGATTTTAGACCCACAGGAGATGTCTACATGGGATTAAAGACATCCTCAAGGTTGGATGGAATACTTCCACAACATCCTCAGTGGAGGTCAGCAGATCGCCACCTGCACTGTACTGTGTTAAGGCTAATGCCTTGTCACACAGCCACTACGTACATTTTGCGCATATTGCAAGGATGAAAATTAGTCGTACGTGAATATGCATGGAAAAAGTGAGAAAAGTTGTGCTCTTAATGTAAAACTTTCACTGATGAATCACAAATGAACCATTTTAAAACCCCAGAGGAAGTACGAATAAACTACACAAAGAACATATAAAATAACATATAACATGAACCGTTCGTGATTATTGCACTATTGTTACGCAATTCATTAGTGACTTGTGCATCAGTTATGAAATTTTAATGTTATATGTGTGCCGTCTACTTGACATAAAAGTTATACATCTGTGGTACATGCGTGAAAAGTATGTTAGACATACGTGGAACGGTCATAGAAAGCAACACATCTTTGTGTGCATCTCGCAAAAATACCGGACAATTGCTTACGATTTACGTAATAGTTGTGTTTAACCCTTGTGCTATCCTAGGCACTTTAACATTGGGAGTTGGGTCATCTAGACCCACTAGACAGTGCTCTGAACCTTTTTTCTTCAATGATTTGTGATCTTCACTGGTGTCCATGGATTACATGAAATCTTTCCACCTTTATCCACCTTTGTCATGGTAGGGAGAACACGTCAATGTAAGGGGGGGGTCATCTAAGATAGCACAAAGGTTAAAATATGTAAAATATGCCTAAACTCCATGATTCTCAACTGACCAACAATTTCAAACAGCTGAAAAACCGAATTCACTTAAAGACCCGTCCTCTTGACGGACATCCGCACACATCAACGGAAGCAAGAAACACTGAGGAATTATCATCCATGTATCACAAAAGACCAAAATGTGTTCAAAATGTACATAGTGGCTGTATGACATGGCCTCAAGCAGAAAGCCTACCCAAACTCCTCCCAGTTTGAGTTTTTACCTCTGCATTCTTCAGAACACTCACCTCCAAAAATCCTGGGTTCATTAAACAAGACCCCCACTAAAAAGAGAAAAAAAGAAGCATCTTCATGTCAGACCTGCCGGATCACAACAGCCTTTTCTGTTTAGAGACATCGGTTGGAGCTCACCTGCAGCAGGAACAGAGGAGGAGGCGAGCAGCAGCAGAAAAGCAGGGAAAGTCATGATAGCGCGTTGAGTTTAGACGCAGGAATGCAGGACCAAGAGGCTGATGGAGACGGCATGAACTGGGCAGAAAAACACACCTGTTCAAATGGAACGGTCATATATGAACGCACTAACGTGTAACTGAGTGCAGACGAGGGATTTAGCTGTGCGTATCAATAATTCAGGAAGAGGGTGACTCAGCAGAAAGCTGCAGGCTGAGCAGGTCTTGGCTCTGCAGCGCCGTCTCCTGCTGCGTCCTTGCACATGCTTACCCGGCACCCCTGCAGGATGACATGGCAGTGCAGCCGTGCGGAGCTGCATCAGCCGAGTCCCAGACACAAAGGATGCAGGAAGAACAGAGCCAGAAAAGGGGGACCGAGTGAGATTTCAAAATAAAACTACAACATGACAGACGCCACAAATACAGGAAGGAATCCCTGCATTCATGGTTGACCCAACACGAGATACTAGAACATAAAAAATCTCTCAGATTAGAATTTATTATGCTCAGATTTCTCAAGTTTATAGATCCTGTGTCTGCAACAGTGGGTCTACAAAATTTTATTTGGGGGGGCAAAAGACTTTAGAAGGGGGACAAATTAGAACAGGAGGGTGCGACTCCAAATGACAAGATCAAAAAGAAATATTAATATTAAAACAACAGTTCTTTCAGCTGAGGGACTATTCAAAAATATTATGTTTAACATTAGTTTTATTATTTTTCCAATAATTAAAGAAGCTTGTATTGATCACGACTTAATCTTTATCAATAGTGACTCAAAAGGGGGGGGGGGGGGGCGCAAGGCTTTTTGACCTTAACAAATTTGATATTTTTCTAAATACAGCAAATAGTAATTTGCAGAAGTGAGTTATTCTCACGCTTTACTCAATCTACGTGAATAACATAGTTCGCTTTAGAGGAAACCACCTTTATGCTGATGACACAGTCTTCTGTCCCCAGACATGTGGGGGGAAAAAGTTGCAACGTTGTTTCCATGAAATACAACTCACTCTCCCTTGAATTCATCTGAACCCAGATGTTTCTGAGAACACAATCATGTGGTTTGGCAAGAAGGGACACGTTCCTTCAAATCCTCCCAATATCTCCACTCTTGATGGGACTCCTTCAAATCAAGTCACAGAGTACACATATCCTGGAATCTGGCTAGGCAACACTTGTTCTTTTTCAGTCTACATTCACCATTTGCAGTCAATGCTTAATTCAAAATGAAGCTTTCTCTATAGAATGTGTTCCTCTCTCACTTACTCCGCAAGAAAAACATTGGTCCACATGACCATCCTTCCCTCGTTTGATTATGGCGATGTCATTTTCAGATCAGATAATAAGCATTTGCTGAAAAACTTTGCCATTCTGCCATTCCATTTTTTAACAAATGCTCCCTTCTGTAGCCTCTACTCTTTACTAAATTGGACTTCTTTATTCACTCAACGTAATATTTCACTGGTTGCTGTTAATTTACTCTCCTTAGCCTCCTTGGGTTCTTTATCCTTTCAGTCTGCAGCACAAAAAACCTTTCATTTCAAAGAAAGGAATCATAATGATCATTTTAAGGAAAAATGTTGCATCAATTATGATTCTTATGATTTTCATTACTTTAACTAACTGTATCGTTTGTGTTATTGCAGTTATATTCCACTTTTTTTTCTTATCGCTTCTCTTTCTCAAAAGGTCTTTTGTGGACCACTGTTGAAAATAAGATTTTTTTTCCTTAATCTGTCTTGCATGGATAAATAAATGTCCATAGATAAATCCAAATAAACAAATGAATGTAAATAAATAAATAAAACAAAGTAAAAGTTTTCAAAACGACCTAAATAAAATTCCTGCCATTTTGAAATGGGCAGGAATAGTCCTTATACTCCCCCTAGTGGAATAAAGATGAACTACAAGGCAGAAAACGTGGACCAAGTTAATTATCATGGGGTTTTAGGGAAGTTTGGATCATGCTAATGATTTAGGGGTCGAAATGTGTTTATTAAATATGATGCTAATGGTTAAATGGGGTTAAGACAGAATCAGACCTAAACATGACAAAACTCAAACTCTAAAACCAAGAACTTCAACACACTAAAACTTTCAGAATAAAAGCCTTTGTCAGCAACAGCCCTGTCAGAAAAATGACTGTCATGTGACTATAGGAACAAAGAACTGATGCTTAAAAAAGCAGCCCGATTCTCCCAGACAAGCGGATAACTACATCCACCACCCTTCCCTAAAAAATAAGAGCAAAATATTTCCGCTGCATGCACACGCAGAAGCTGCAGCTGCTCCACAGCCATCCTGATGACTCAACAAAAACACCACCGCAGCATTTGTTTAACATCAGCCCGCCACAGTCCTCTATACATACAGCCTTCTTGTGGATTAAATGTGTTTTTCTTGGATTTTCACAGCAATAATCCCCCCACGGCAGATCCTCTTTGAACAGACCAGAGAAATGTAGGTCAGATTAAGCCCAGCTGTGTGTCCAGATGAACAATCCCAAACAATGATGACCCCCCCCCCCACACACACACACACGTTTTAACAAGATATAAAATAATCTGAAGTTTTAGTAAAATAAAAACATGCATAGAAAACTAAGTTAAATGCTCTAATCATCGTGATTAGGGTGCAGAGTTATTTCGTTACAGGCCTACCAAGGGAGGTGCCAGTAAGTGGAGCATCCGTTGCCATGGCGCCTCCAGCAGTGGACACCTTCACCTCTCTTCTCCTCTCCTCCTGTTTGCCACTTTTTGTTGTTTGACGTCTTTCGGTGCGTCCTTGAGCCAAAGTAACGCAGGCGTTTCCGTTTGCGCACCGCCGTCTGCGCGCTCCGACTTCACTGCGCAGTCCCTGACATCACACTCCGCACCGACCGAGCGGCACCGGGGATCCCCGGGTCTGCATTGCGGTACTCCACTTCACACACACAACCCCCACCAACCCAAAAAAAGAAAATCCCAACTCGTGCGCAGCCTGAGATGTCCTTACCTTTAGGATGAGAAGTTGGTAGGAACGCCGTCATTTATGGACCGAAACCGCATCACACCCACCCCAACACTTCCACACGCAAACAGCACAGACGTGGACCGTCCCAACATGAACTTTATTTATTTACAAATTTTTCTAATTGGATGGAGGGCGGAGATGCGCACGACGGGGCGGCGTGCATTAGCCGGGGATTGGTGCTTGTGTGCGGAAGGGAGGGATCCAGGCATCACGCCGCTGCGCATCTCGGGAGGAGAGAGAGAGAGAGAGAGAGGGGGGGGGGGGGTTGGATTAAAAAATCCCACCATCAGAGCAGAATATTAGACAAAAAAAAACACACAAAGCCTCATTTTTACACTGAAGAGGAGTTCCTCAGAGTTAAATTACAAATAAAGGCAAATAAAACCCAGGCAGACTGAAGGAAACCTAAAATATCTACAACCGCGTGCTTTGCATCATAAATGACCTTCACTCTCATCTATTATTTATGTTTTATTTCAAAGTTAAAGCCTCATACATGTGTGCAGAATACAGACAAAGTTTCTGTTCGAATTTAAATTCAACTTGATTGATCTGGCACTTTTCCTGCTGCAGAAAACCTCAAAGTGCTTTACAGAAATCAATAAATGAAATCATTGTTAAAATAGAAGAGTTTTTTTCTTATGCCTCCACAGTGGATTTTTTTTAGGTCTATTTGTTGAAGAGATTTTTCTTTTATGTTTTGTTCAGATATAGTTGATTAACAAAAGCATTTATAGAGGAAAAATGTTTGTTTTTGCCAGAGAAAAACCCTTTCTGTGACGTGTCTTCACCGTGACACATGGAACCATCCTGACAATCACTTCATCCATCTCCCAACTTAAATTCTTTACTTTTATCTTTGTGGTGGACCGAGCAGTAAAAGACAAGGACAGCAAAATAGTTTTATCAAAAATTTTCTAATTTATTTTACAAAGGTGTAGATGGGCAAAAATGGGCCCTTAAAAGAGGTCAAAGTAACAAAATTAACTCAAGCTTTTAAATGTAACAGAGGACAACTGAACAAACAAACTTAATCAAACTGACCTTCCTAATTGGAAACAAAAGGGAACATATATAGTGGCTGATCAAACCAACTAGACACACAAGGGGGAACTTAAAATGACTAAGACAAAATACATCAAACAAACTAAACTAAAGTCCAACCTTTAGTAAATTAACATACACAAATGAATGAAAGTAAAGAACATCAAAATAGAAACTAAAGTAAAGAAACACAGACAGAGTTCCTTGTCCACTGGGCGATGGTTCAGTCCAATTAGCTGCCTGCTGAATATAAGGCCTCTGCTGACTGGGATGCATTCTTGTGTCAGGCCTGACTTGATTTTTCCAGCAGCAGACGGCAGCAGCAGCAACAATGGTTCCCCTTAGCACTGGTAACTCAAACAAACCATCAAATTATAAAAAAGTAAACTGAAGCATGCTAATAAATGTTATCAAATGTGTGTGTTATGTTTGAAAAAGAAATCCAAAGGTATATGCAAAAATAAAGTGAACAGATATGTAGGGTGTGGTGCAGGATGTTACGGGGTGGCAGCGTAGGCAGCCACCACAATCTTTTTTAAAACTCCTTCCGTATAATGAATAGTCCTTTATTTTTACTTTCTAGAAGCACTGCTCTGAATTTTGCGAGGGAAACAGTAATGATCAGAACATTTTTCATGAGTAGTCAGTCTTTTGCTGAACTAGCGGAGTTTGAAATAATAAAAGCTGTCAAATGTTTAGAGAGTTTACAAAAAATATATAACGGGGGTATTTTACTTACCGTGTTTTTGAGAGTAAAGTCAAGTTTTGTTGTTTTTTTTTGTTTTTTTTTGCAGTTTGGTCCAGGGTGCTATTTATATTTATTTGACTCATACGTGACTTTTAAAAAAAAAATCAATAATTTCCCACTAACAACCACTAGAGGACATTGTAAATGCAAGTATCAGTATTTGTTACTCATAGCAACAGAAGAAGAAGGCCGTCCAAAACAAAAATGGAGGAGAATCTGATCACTTTCCTCCTGAAATGTATGATATTTTTCCTTGTTGATTTCTTCTTTTTTTTAATGAAAAAAACAGGTCCGGATCACCTTGATTAAAAAAAAACAAAGTTAAATGGAGCTAACCTGGATGAATAAGACATTCTTCTTTTTTTTCTTTTGTTCCTTCCTCAGATTAATGCGGGACAGCGAGTCATCAAACTGGCTTACAGGAAGACGGATGTACCGCTGAAAGCGCCATCATTAGACACTGGCTCTTACAATGTAAGGTAAGGTTCGCCGTAAAAAAGAAAAGACGGAATGATTTGGTGAACCCGAACATGGTGCTAATGAAGAGTTTTTCCAAGTAAATAAACCTGATCTCTCATCGTCATCTGTGTCTCCTGAGCATTAGAAATCAGATGTACAGTCGATGCTTCCATGTAGTGATGAGGCTAAAAACCTTTGAAAGTAGCTCCTCCTACACGCAGCGGGAACATCTAGTCTACGATCACATTTTAGAACAAGCGTCGAATTTGACGTGCATTAAAAGTAGCAGCGGACTTGACCCACGTCAAAAAAGAAGCAACCACCAAAAACCTTTTGCGCGAATCGCATTTCACGTGAACACAGCATTACGATGGACTTGGCAGAATGCGTCATACTTTTCTCCCAAAAGTGCAACTCACTCTCTAGCGTGATTTACAAATGCTTTTTTCTTCTTAATTATGTTTTTTTTTGGCTCCTGCAATTTATACTCCAGAAAAATATGGTATTTATTTTATTAATGATAAAATTTCCTCCTTTTTTAATTTTCAAATAAACAAAATGTTTCCATTTATCTTTGTCATTTTTCTATGAATTTGGATGGAATACATACTGCACATCACCCGAGCTCCATATAGGAAATGAAACCCATCAGCACAAAACACCAGATGTACATTAATTTCATTCAGATTATTTATTTTCCTCCATAGGCTGTTATTTTGAAAAAAAAGGGGGAAAAACTATTTTCTCCAGTAGATGGAGCCATAACACTTTTTTGTTAGTGACATCTCTAATTGAAAAAAAAAGAAAATAACTTGAGTGATTCCAGATCCTGAAAGCAACATTTATTGATTTTTTTTACTTCATTAAAAAAACAAAATATTTTTGCAATAGTATATTGTATAGTAAACCATTTGGACAGTCTTTCATGCTTTTGTCATATTGGGAGGTCATACATCCCATGGAAAGTTCACCATTTATTACATACCAATGTGTAACTATGTCTCCATGCAGGCTCCAAATTCCTTTTTCCTATTGTGTATTTTTGAGCACACAGTCCCACTAGAACATTTTTCACCAGGGTTCTTAGTTTAGAACAGCGTGGAAACATCTCCTGCTGTTCTAAAATGAGACCTCTCAAACTTTTTTTCTTTTGTAAAAAAATACAGAAAATATGCATCAACGGTCAAACTCAAACAATGCAGGTGTCACACGAGCTCAGTAACAAGTTAAAATAATCTCCTTCAATACCTGACAGGCTAAAACCAAAGCAAATTCAGCATACTAAATACAATCATAAGAATCTTCACACCAACTGAAACGTCTAAAACTGTAATTAGCTTCAACCAATGCCATTTTGCCCCCCCTCCCCCCAGCCAACTGGACTCTAATATTTACAATAAATAAAAAAGAAAAAAAATATATATATATTTATCTACACATAGAATGCAGACAAGTAGCAACCTAAAAACTTGATGCAAGTTATGATAAGACATTGAAGTATTTCTGAAAATAAAATTTAAAAATGTACATGTATGTTTAATCCCATAGAGTGGGGGAGGGGCGCTGCTTTACAAACACACACAAACACGCGCACACAAACACATTGGAGTTTCAGGCTGTGTCCGAATTCACGAACTACTCCTCATTAGTGAGTGTAAAGTAAAGTAGTGAGTATTTGTCCGATTTGCATTAAAATCCAGGGCACTGGACAGTCCTGCACTATATATGCTTTTGAGGGTTAGGGAGTACTGACGGTATTCGGACACAGCCATAGTGTTGGTGGAAACAGGAGGCGTATACGTCACCTGCGTGAATAACCGTTAGGCATGCATGTGCTGCACACACGCGCATGCGGCCAACCATTCCAGCTTTAGCAACTCCCATTACAGCAATAGAAAAGACAAGCGAGTGCTCCGCTCACAACTAGACGTCGCGTACTGTCGAAGGTTAGATGCACAGGCCGCGGTATTTACCGTGGTGAAACAAGGATTTCCGCTCACGTTGACAGATACACTTGTACACCCATCGCTATCTCTCAGTTCCCTTTTCCAAACGCTACGGTTTCGTGTAGCGCAACACCAGGGGCGGAGTCTGGTTCCCGGCGGCAGTTATCTGGTAAGAAGTTTGGCAGTAGTTTTCTTTCCTCCTGCAGATGATGACGTAAGGACACCATCTATCCTTTTTTATTTAGAGGTATTATGAAAGTGGGGTAGCTGAGCGACAGGATTGTCATTGTCAAAACCATAGCAACCTGTGGCTAAACTGGTTTCCTACTGCCCAAGAAGAGTTCCAAAGATGCTAGTCGTAATTGGGCAAAAACTAGCCATGCCTCCAATAAATGGGGAATTTTGGTTTGAAAGAGTAGACTCCGATCCGGCCAAGTTTCCTATTTCAGCTTGACTTTAGTTACTCTCGTCACGTGGTACCACAAACAAAAAGTACATCAAAGTATTGTATTCATGTTTAACCTCCAAAGAATGTTTTGTTTTGAAAAGATTTTGGTAAACTTAAATCATTTGGATTTGTGTCAATATGCTTATCTTGCTCATGTGATACAATACCTTCACACATCACTACACCTATAAGCCTCTTTTTTGCATTGGTTTTCTTAAATCAAACACTGAAAACCATATGACTTTTCTTTGGATTGCTATCATACCTCTGTATGTAATAAAACGCAACTGTGTTCTGCATTGTCACAGGTTTTTTAATAAAAGAAAATTTCAGTGGTAGGACCAAAACAAAACTGAAAAGTAGGTTGTTCGTAAAGAACAAACTTCTGAAGTCTACTCCCCAAACTTATCCTACATGGGCCGGTACATAAAAATATTGTTTCCCACAAAACTGGCCAGTGGGGGAAAAAAAGGGGGGTAAGTAGTTAGGTTTAAAATTACTGTACCGGCTTGTATTGCAAAAAAATACCCATAATACATCTGTTTAAAACTCATGTGTTCCACAGGAATATTCCTACCTAGTTTTCAACGTGATGCAACATGCTAAGCTCAATTGGACAACTTGTCTGCGTAACCTGACAGAGGATGGTGCAATCTGGTTACTTTGGTAGGATTTGGATTATTTAAAAAGTGAAACACCAAAGCTGTAAACGGTTTGTCAAACTTCACCATATAATACAAACATGGTTCCATTGGTTTTTTTATGGGCCATTCCAATGGATACAAACAACTTCAGGCATTTTGTTATTTTTAAATTTTGATGTTGGTGCAGAGGAACTCTGAAACTCTCTGTTGTATTGGCTGGAATTTAGAAAATGTAGAGATGATCATTTAATGATAAAACCCAAGAAAAGGTTTTGTGAATCGGGTCACAATTGATTCATCAGAAGGTAATTGGGATCACTCACTTGTGTCTGAGGGGTTTGCATTAGCTTACCCGGTTTACCCTGTTTGCGACTTTTGATGGTTCTTCACAGTTCACATTCTCACTTTTTCACGTAGGACCAATTTTCACCCATGCAATGTGCTCAAAATGTACATATTGTGTGTGTGTGTGTGTGTGTGACACGGCCTTGAGTCTAGTTCAATGTGAGTTTTCTTCTCCAATTTCATGGTCACTATTAGGAATAACACCAATTGAAATAATCTAAACCGAATTTGATTTTAACTTTTAATGACTTGCTTTAGTGCTCCACAGATTTTTTTGAAGTAATCAGCGCTTCGTGCCAAGACTATAACAGTATGACAGAAGTACCGATTTGGGTGTTTGGTGGGTTCTGTTGTATGAATGAATTTGCATGTAAAGTCAAGTCCGTGTCAATGGAACGGTGAAAATGTTGCTTCACAAAAGCAATCTTTAGAACAGGGTCAGACATTAGTGTGTATGCAATGGAGAAAATAAACAAGCTCTGCTTTGTTTGGGGTATGAAGACAGATGCACCTGTAGATATAGGTCACTGTTCTTTGCAAAGGCACTAGAAATTGGGCTGAGAGCTTCTTTATTCTCAACAAATCCAGAAATGATAGGATTCTGAAAGTACATATGTTTGTGGAAATATTAAAGTGATGGGATGGTCTGAACAGGTCTGCCAAGTTGGAGTACTTGACCATTACGTTAGATTGACAATATATCCACTTTATTTTTTAGTTTGTGTGCTGTAACGACAATACGGTGCGACAAAAAAAAAGTGACAAGCAGAAGACACGCAAAAGAGGCTACAAGTTCCACCGACTGGCTGCTAAGATGATTAGCCCTGGTTCCTGTCGGCTTCCTCAACTTTACAAACAGGTCTGGAAATATAAACCTCCTTATTTGAGTATTTATATATAATATTATATGTAAAGTCTGTCTTTAAAAAAAAACCCCACTAGTTTCTACTTTGAGTCTCACTTGTCACAGCTGCATCCACAAAAGACACTACTGCCATTTTTATCGCTATCACTCAGCGTTTAACACTCCCTGAAGATAGGACAATAAACCGTACCTAGATCTCCTTAGGCGCACATCGGTTTTGAAGCGCAGCACATCTCTGAAACGACCAACACACGGTTGGTAAAACACTCTTTAGACTTACTCCATGCAGATGCTAATGAACGCGACTTGATGCATATTTGCCTGCCTGCGGGTCGTATACCATGCTTTTGCCAAACGTAAACCAAAGAAGATAGCACACAAACTTGAACACATCCTTGTTTTGTGGTACATTCCGTCTGCTTTTCCACTTTCCATAATATCCATCCTTTGATTCGTTTGGGGGAATATGTGTTCATGGGAAAGTCACAGTGTGACTGGGGGCTGACGATGTGGAAAATGAAGTGTCAGCAGTCTCGGTGACAGGTAGCCTTGGCTGCTGGAGTGACAACCGCCGCTGGGGCAAAGTGCAGAGCAACCCTTACCACAGCAACTGCCACCACGAGAAGGGTTCCATTTGCCAGGGTGACCGTGGCAACCACTGCGACCAGGCGGCAGACCTTTCCTTAGACAAATGAGTTCATGGCATTGACAGGCGACGGCGCCTCCGAGCTCTCGTTGCCTTCGTGCGTGTCTTTTTCTTTCTTGCCACTGTACTGGCCTATGAAGGAGCCGTCTTCGTTGAACTGACCGTCCCCTCCCTCCCCGTAGTCCACCAAACTGTCGTCACTTTCATCGCGCCGCACCGTCCCATTAGACGGTGTCCGGCTCCCTTTTAAGGGCTTGTGGTCCTCCATGTCACTGTAAGGCATAGAAAATGAATGAATGCAGTACAGGACCCTTTGAGGGTTCTTGAAACTTTATACACATTGCGTACGTTGCGTTTCCACTGCACAAGTGTTGGATGAACAATATTATATAGTCTCGAAATGTGTTTCATATTGAATTGTTGGATTACAAGTCGAACAAATGTACAAACAGATAGACTTCAGTAAAACATTACAAACTAACTTGTTCTGGTTACAATGGGGTTGGCTTTGCTTGTACAGTGGAGCGGCTCAGTCACAAAGGAAATGTGTTGCATTAGTGCTGTAGATGGTTCAAGCCTGGGTGCACGGCTAGAGAGGATCTAGCAACCGCGTGCTGTTCAGTCCTTTGCACCTTTGTTTCAATCAAAGTTTAGAAAAGACTACAGTCATTTCAGTCAGTTCCATTTTTCATGCATGAATTAATGCAATGAAAAAGTCACGATCCTTCTTTGATGCAAAAACATCTGTCAGCTAAACATTTTAAGCTAATTTCTTTTTATAAAAAGCTAACTCACAAAACGCTAAAATGAAGGCATTAAAAAGCAGTAAAGTATGTGATGTGTAGGCTTTAATGTTTGTTTGCCAAGTTTATAGAGGCATAAAGTCTGTTTATGGCTGGCATTAGTGATCTAATCACAAGTAGACATCTGTCAAGTACTTTGGATGTAGTTTGGGACATATGGTTCCATGGCATTAGCATTAGCTAACTAACTAACTAGCATTAGCAAATAAACAAAAACAAAATATTTGCAATTAGTATCACAGTAGCTGTGTTTGCTCCTCTAAAGGCCATGTCCCACAGCCACTACGTACATTTTGCTTGTATTGCACAAATGAAAATCGGTCATACATGAATACATGTAAGAAAAACTGAGAAAATGTGTGGTCTTTATGTTAAATCTTCACAGATGTATCACAAATGAACCACGTTGGAAACCATGGCAGAAATATGAATAAACCACGCAAAGAACACGTAAATAAATGCAAAGCAAATGTCGTTTGTGATTATTGCACTGTTTATCTGCAATTCATTAGTAATCTGTGCATTAATTACGTCATTTTAACTTGATATATGCGCCATATAGGCAAAATAAAAGTTTTACTTCGGTTGTACATGCCTGAAAAGTCTGTTAGACCTGCGTGGAACGGTCGTGGAAAGCCACAAATTTGTGTATGCATCTTGCAAAAATCGTGCACAATGGAGTAAGATTTACGTAAAGATTGCATATAAAATATGTATAATATTCACAAACTGCGCAATTCTTAATTAACCAAATCGGCTCAAAACCGAATTTACGTAAAGACCTGTCGGCCGAAACATTTGACGGACATCTGCGCACATTGATGAGCGCAAGAACCAATTATGAACGACGTATATCACGCATGAATCACGAAAGACCGAAACTGAAAATGCGCAGAATGGATGTAGTGGCTTTGTGACTTAGTGGCTTAAAATATCTTTTTCTTGACAGAAAGAATGCAATCAATCCCTCAAAACTACTTTTTATATCTCACCTTCAAATACACTTCCTTCTTAAGCTAACTGCTAAGCTAGGCTAGTTAAGCTAATTATTTGGCATTGATTTATGCATTCTGAACATCAAAAAATCCTTCATAACAGTAGCTGCCATATTATTTGGGTATTATGCACAGTCTACTTGTGATTTACTTTATTAATATAGATGCGCCTCAATGCCAGTAGTAAACAGTTTATAAGTACAAATGATGTATTTTGTTGCTAATTTTAGCTAAAGTTAGAACATTCTCTGGACATTCTACGAGCTGCATGAACTGCATGCCAATTTTAGCACATCTTGTCTTACCTCTCTATTGACCTGAACCCCAAGAACAGAAAGATAAAAAGGCAAATACACATGAAAATTGTTCATGTCAATTAAAAACCCTTTTTTAATGTGCAAAAGAATCACCACAGCTTTTCTAAATGAAGGATGGACATGGGTTTGTTAAAGCAAGAACAGTGCTATTAAAAGACAGACAAAAAAGAAGAAAAAAAAGACTACTGAAACTTCCGTACAATAGGGCACACTGGTTTATAAGGCACATAGTCAATGAATAGTTTCCTTTTGAAATTGTCGAATAAAGTGCATTTTTTGCGAGCCACATGAGTCAGAGATAAGTCCATCGTTCAGTCAGACATAATTAACTGTGTTTACAGAAATTCTAAAACTTGTTTGTAACATGCTACATGCTAGCCACGTTAAAAGCGTTAGTCACATTAGAGAATTTACAATACTTGTAACTCCCAACCTTATTTGCAATACCTAAAAAACAGACTAACACAGACAAAACTATTATAAGACTAAGCTAACTCCCAACCTAGTTAGTAACACTTAAAAAACAAACGTCTGACACAGCTACATGGTAACCACGTTAACGTATTTACAATACCTGTAACTCCCAACCTTGTTTGCAATACGTAAAAAACAGGCTGACATAGCTAAAACAAGTGTTACTGTGACAAAGCTAACTCCCAACTTTATAAGTTACACGTAGACCTTAGTCACGTTAGAAGCGTTAGCCATGTTAACATATTTAAAATACCTGTAACTCTCAACCTTGTTAGGAACACGGAGAAAAACAAACTGACATAGCTAAAACAAGTGTTACTGTGACAACGCTTACTCCCTATCTTGTTAGTAACACGTGAAAAAAATAGACTCTCTGACACAGTTACACGTTAGAAGCGTTGCGTGTATATACCGTGCAACATAGCTACAGTTAGTCACGTTAGCATATTCACAATAACGACCAACAAAACATTTTGACAGAACGCACCTCTCAAAATTGCTTCAACAGCAGTAAGCACACCCAGAATATACTGTAATGTTTCAAATGAGCCACACTGTCATTTAAAAAAGAAAATCCATTTTTTTAAGTGTGCCTTATCGTGCGGAAACCATAGTAACTGATAGAAAAAAACACTAAATTTCCATATAAATTTCAGTTATTTTGTTAATATTTATCAAGGTGGTAAAATTGTGTGTTTTTTATTAGTTTTGGAACTTGATGCTAAATGCTTTAAGAAGAAAATGATATAAGAGTTATTAGGACTTCTAGTTTTGCATGAAAACAAAGCTTTACATGATACAGGATGTGGGTTAAACATAAGATAGTTTAGACTGTGCCTTGCCTCCATTGAGTGTTTCGAAATGGAGTCTATAGGGAAGAGTGTCTCAGCAGCCTGGTAGTACGTTCTACATACAAATGACCAAGTGACACAAGTGTAAATCTCTAATTGCGTTCACGTCTGACCTAACTATTGGTACAAAATACATTATTATAAGTTGCTTCACACCTGTACTCTCCAAAAGTCCCATCATCCTCCTTCATAGGCTGGATCTCTGGGTCTTGGTGAGCATCTTCTTTCTCTTTTACTGTGAATTACATTAAATATACTTTAAATCTTTAACAATCCATGTTGGTAAGTTGCAAACACTAATCTAAAGAGTTACCTGGGTATTTTCCACCTTTGTTCCTCTTGATGAAGCACACTATGAGAAGCACCAGAATGAGGAGAGCGATGGCACACATCAGTCCTATAAACCAGCCCTGGGTGGCGATGTCCACCTGGCGGTTTGGCACAGCTGGATACAGAAACAGGAAACCGGAGGGAAACATATGACAGAGTAAGCCAGCATGTTGGCCAAATATAAAAATGAGCAGATAAAACGGGGGGAGGCTGCTCTCTTCAAGCTGAGCTGCAAACAAAAGATGGGATTCTAAAATGAGTTGATATGAAAACAATTCTTGAGACAATACAAGATGATAGAAATGAACACAATGGACCTTAAGGATGATGAATTAAAATGGCATGCTTGAAACTACAGAAGCTACTTTCGGTCATAATTTATGTTGATTAACAATCGATGGTTGTGTCTGAATTTCTTCACCACTCACTGCTGAGCACATTTGCCATTTTGTAGAGCTATCCGGATCTACAATTACAAAATTGAGTTCCCAAGATATTTAGATAAAATCTATGGTAAAAACCAGCGTGCATTGATGTTTACTAGATCGGCGAATATAGACCACAATGCATTGTGTTTTAACTATTTTTCAGTTGAAAAACATGTCTTCACTTATTTTTTATTAACCATCCAAGTTTTCATAATAAGAACACAACAATAGTCTTAGTGAAATTAGGTTTTTACAACGGGAAATCTGTGATGTCACATTTTCCGTTCATTAAAAAAATAGATAGTGAACATGGTTCCGAATGGCTTTTTACGGAAGTCGAAAACGGCCTACAGTACTTTTTTTTACAGTTTCTGTCTCGTTATATCGTCATGAGATAGATCGCATAAAAATTTTTTCTCCACAGGTAAATTGGCAGCACGATAATGTGTCAAAATCGGCTAAAATGCATCCAGTTAGCATTCAATGCTATTCCAACATTTAATCAAGATTATATTCTATGTATTTCAAAAACAAAGCGATTAGATTTTCGTTTTGCATTGATAGTTTTTTCACAAAAAATAGAAAAAACTTCAATTAGCATTTTTTTAATGAAGCCGGGTTCCTAGGTTATATTTTCATGAACACAAATGAAGCTTCTCTTATTTAATTGCCTAAATGTGTAGTGTTAGCAAAAATAAAAAGACCTGAGGACTCTGGATGACACTGGACATGCACAGAAGTACACAACTGCACAGTTATGGTTGAATGAGATTCTAGATATCAGATGATGGAAACAAAACTGGAAAAAAACCATCCACTGTGAGGCATGCCGCCTCACCTGGCACTGTAACCGGCACTTCCTTTGAGCTGTGCATCCGTTCAGCCTCATCTGTAGCTACCACACGCACTTTATAGGACATCCCCGGCTTTAAACCCTTAATCATATGCGAGTGCGTACCATTAACCCACTCCTTTGTCCAGTCCTCTTTACCTATAGTGTTTGCAATGGATGGAAAGGAATTAGCCTTCAAAAAGAGGTAGTAGTAAGAGCACTTTTAAAGGTAATTTAGCCAAAGCATGCATGTTGAAACGCAAATACAAGGAGAAGCCTTACTGTTCTCTAACGTGTACTGCACAGCTACATTCTTATGGTGTCCAAAGTATTCCCAACTGATCACTACACCCTCCTCTGCTAGAGATGCGTTAACTGCGCCAAACGCAGGGCCAACGGTAGGCGCTGCGCACACAAGAGATACAACAAAACAATTATTTTTATTTTAAATAAAAGGGCAGCAACAATTGGAATTATTGTTCAAAACCTACAAATCAGTGTCTAATTCGGTAAATGGCTTTGGTTGGTGATGACTGTTTTCATGCATCAAAATGAGCACCGCATCTTGTATTGCAAGAGCAAGACCAGAATACTGTGCTCACTTCACTTTTTTTTCTGTCCTACCAACAGAACTATATCTGAAGACAAATTGTTGCATATCATCCATTCTGTCTGGAGGAAAGTAACAAGAAAAAAAACTGAGTGCAATTAACTCATTCAGAAATAACTCCTACAAAAATACCTTAATTCAACTTTGAAACACGGTGGTGGTGGTGGTATCATGATATGGGGCTTTTCCATTAAATCCCAGATTAAAATAAAGAAAGAAAAGAAAAGCCTACTGGTTTTATGACTTGTAGGTACAACTAAAACGGAAATTATAAAAAGTACCTACATTGTTATTGTTTGCTATAGGTTGGTGTTTGTGTCTTAATTAGTCATGCTAGTGCAGAAATTGAGAAAATGCAAGGAGTGTCACAACTTGCAACTATGCATTTTGGTTGGAGATTTTTTACAGTTTGGGCAGAAAGAGTGATAGGGGACATACGGGGAGCGCCTGTGCCCTTGTGAATTGGGGGTTGCAGAGACTGAGTGATGGGGAGGGTTGGGTGAGGGGACTCTGTGGGGCCTGAAAGAACATGGAAAAGAGTGAAACAAAGTGCAAACTGTGCATAACATTTAAGCAGCAACTAACATTCCTGCATGCATTTTTTAATGCATCTGATTACAATACAAATTTGTTGGTACCCCTAGGTTAATGAAAGAAATACAATGGTCAGTTCTTGGTAAGCTTAATTTTTGCATCCTTAAACATGGAGATGATGTGTCCACCCAAAATTCTTACCATTCTCTATGAGTCTCCGTGGTTTGTTAGTATGGAATGTAATAACTTTTGGTCTCACCTAAACATCTCCTTGGTCGTATCTCTGGATCCCATTAGCTCAACAATTGGTTAACCTTTAGGGTTCACCTTAAATGTTGTTTGGGGTTCTGGGCTCTTTTGCCTTAAGCTTTCCTTTCTGAATATTTCTTGTAGTCACAGGAACGTCTCGTCTGTTGTTTTCCCTCTTACCTAAACTCTGTGTGGTACTCACTATAGCCTTGGTCACATATACCTGTACAAGTATTGCAGGCTTCCGGTTGTTTAGTCCGGTAGAGGATTGTAGAGAGAAGCAGCTGCGTCTTAAGGGGAGGACAAGTATGTCTAGCAGTTGAGGCTCAAGGGACTTCATGACACATGACACATGAAACGTGCAATTGTCATGAGTGTGTTAAATGTATCGTAAAGTATTTTCTTTAGGCCTTCAAGGTAGGTAGAAAAGTGCCAAATAAGTATACGCCATTTACGATTTTGCATATAAGTCTGTTTAACAACAATTCAAAAGATATGACCATGTTTTTCTTGAAATTAACAGAGGGGTAGGAAACTACTGTATGGCTATGTCTATGAATTAAAGTAGTTAGACAGCTAAAAAATACAAAGGAGCCGTATTTAGAAGTGCATTCAAATTGAAGCAGGTTAATTTGAGGAGGACAAAAACAGAAAAGGTACAGAACACAAGCACGACTCCTCTAACATCTAAAGATTGTAGATTTGACATTGGGACAAAGTTGGATTAGACCATGCATTGTTGTTTGTACCATATTTAGTAACACATGTAGTTTGCTATCATTTTTACATGCATAAAAATTAAATATTAGAACTACTGTATTTTTCGCAGTATAAAGCACACTTTTGTTTTTAACACTGCAACAAAGTTGGGTATTATTGTAAATATACTAACGTGGCTAACGTGTAGCAATGTCGGACAGATTTTTTTTTATGTGTTGCTAACAAGGCTGGGAATTAGTGCTGTCAGCGGTTTTAGTCTATTTTACGTTGCATACAATGTTGGGTGTTCATGTACTAACGTGGCTAACATGCAGCATGTTGCCCTGTGTTTTTTCTTTACGTGTTACTAACGAGGTTGTGAGTTAGTGTTAACTGTGTCAGTCTGTTTTTTTTTTTATGTGTTGGATACAAGGTTGGGTGTTCTTGTAATTATGCTAATGAAGCTAACGTAGCATATCAGTCAGTTTTTTTATTTTTTATTGTTGCTTGCAAGGTAGGGAGTTAGCTTTGTTGTTTTTGTGTTGCATACAGGTTGGGAGCTAAAGGTATTGTAAATATGCTAACGCAGCTATCACGTGAGACCGTTTTTGTCGTGTTACCTTGTAACTTATGAGGTTGGGAGTTAGCATTGCAACAATGACCTTTGTTAAAGCGGTGTCAGTCTGTTTTTTTACATGTTGAAAATAAGGTCGGCAGTTACAGATATTGTGAATACGCTAACCTTTGCTAACGTTTTTAACGTGGCTAGCACTGTAGCATATTAAACCAATTTCTAGAATTACAGTGAACACAGTTAATAAAGTCTGACTTTAGGAACTTATTTCTGACTCTTGCTTAATACGTCTTATAGTTTGTTGTGGCCAATTTATTTGACAGGTTGGAAAATAGACCATTCATTGACGGTGTGCCCTATAGTGCGGAAAATACGGCCTAGTTGCATTGTTTACAGAGTGTTAATAAAGTTAGCATGCATGGGTTACCTTTGCCCGTCTCTACATTGGGCTGAATACGAGCTTCAGAAAGAAGAGAGAGACAGAAATTAAGGAGTTATAAGACGAGTCATGATCATAAATCTGGAGAGAAAACCTAATATGTGGAACAAAAATGGGATTTTCAGGTATCTGACCTCTTTTGGTTCACATGTGGCTAGATGCTAACAGTTAATACACATAGTCTCACCTGTATCCATGGCTGTGAATGCCTCTTCTGTGATGGTGGGACCAGAACCTTTAATCGTCTTCGCGCTTAAGTAAAACTTGTAGAGCATACTGGTGTTCAGGTTGTCCAGGGTGGTGGCCGTTTCGTTGGCAAAGAAATTTAATTCGTGGACGAATCCCTGCTCAGCTGAGTGGTTGACTGTAGTTAAAAAAAAGATGTGGATGATGAAAAAACAAGAACTAAACGTAGGACTTTAGTAGCCTGTCAGCATTTTTTTATCACCTGGCTGGTATCTGAGTGTATATCCCGTGAGGCGGCCATTGTTGTTGACTGGAGGGCCCCATTCAAGTGAGAGGGAGTCCAATCCAGGACTGACCACATTCAGGAAGGAAGGAGGTCCTGGAACTAAAAAAAGAAAAAGGAATGATGGGAGATTTATGAACAAACGACATTGGTAAAGTGGCAGAAAAAGTTTAAAAAACATAATTGGACTCAATTTTCTTAATTGAGGATGTCACAGCCAATCCAGTTCTGTTTGTGATTTGGAAAATTTGGGTTTACGTTCTAGATCCTTGACCACTTGGGACAGGCACACCTTCAAGTGCAAGGGGGCACTGGATTGTGCCCCCTTGTGGTTGCATTCAGCTACAATGAATCAAATGTTTGATTTTTTTAAATATTTCGATATTTTTTTCAGACTCCCTTCCAAAACCACTTTTTTTTTTTGATAAAAACAATATTTTCACACAAGTATTTTTATTTTTAACTGAACAGAAATAAAATGTTCACTTACAATAAATAGAAAATCTCACATTTTAAACCAACACAAAGCTGCTTTTTACCACAAAAAAAAGAAAAAATATGAAGGAAACCTGATTATTCAGTTTGATTAATCAATATTGCAAGACTCTTAACATTTATGATTTTACAATAAACCAAAAAATTCACATTTACATTCATTTCTAAATTGTTTTTCTAATGACGATAATCCAAGATGATTTTAAATCTGGATTAAGCCTCAGCCTCACCTCCCTCAGGGGTCTCAAAGGTCTGGTTGGAGCTGGAAGGTCCTTCTCCTTTGTTGTTTAGAACCTTGATGGAGAGCCTGTAGATACTGAAAGGTTGAAGGTCGGGTATCTGTCCATGACTTTGGTCTCCACTGAAAACAATAACTTTCTCCTGCTGCTGTCCTTCTTCCTCTCCCCCAAGCAAACCGCGTAGTTTTTGGTAGGTCACCTTGAAGAAGGAATTTGATACAACTGAGACAGGTAATGGGCAACTGTTATGGACTCTGACCCTTTAAAATGATGGAATAAGAAACCGAAATTTTAAATTTGTTCAACCAACATCTATTGATCTGACAGTAAAGCTGTGTGCACATCAGGCATGTGTGACGTGTTCAAGAACATGCCGAACGTGTTTTTTTTTAGCATACTGTGTTAACGCTGCACTGTCGCTAACCTATACCAGCGCTTAAGCATCAGTTGTAAGAGGCTAGGTGTAAGATGTTGAAGCGGTGCAAATCGGGTGAATCTTGCTCCAGGCTTTTTCTTTAACACCTCAGTTCCGATAAATGAAAGATTTGGTTTCATAGAATTCTGGCTGGACACAAACCGCCATTTTTATTACGTTTGGAACTTCCGTGTTTTGAAAAGGAAGCCATCCATATGTCACTACCAAATCCCTACCCCTTATTAGTCAAAGTTCAACCGGTTTAACTTTTGGCGAGCTCTCAATCATATGTAGCACCCGAAAACTGACTTGAAAACTTCCCTAGGGATGCATAACCGTGCAAATTTCTATCATGGAAGCCTGAAATGCGCATATATATGTGTTTACATAGACTTTCTACTGGAAGTGCTTGTTTGAACGCGCGTTCCCGAGCCTGGTGTGCAGGTAGCTTTAAGGCTATGTATTGTCAGGAGTCTGGCGATACGATACGTATCATGATACACATGAAACAATACGATGTATACCCCAATATATCCTAAGACTATATCAGACTTTATCTCAATAAAGTAGTTATGTATGGGAGAGTACTGGTACCAACTTGGGACAGAGTTTTGGTACCCATCCCTGGTGGGGTGAGTTATGTATGTCTCATTGAGCTACTCAAAGAGGCTCGGTAAAAGACACTAAACTACATGTTTGCTAATGAATAATTAATTAAATATCATTTTGGCAGCATTTCAAATTTATACAAGTATTGCCAAATGAAATATCGCAATATTTCACTGAATCGATTCTTTTACGACACCCTAATGAACCATTTTTTAGCCATGCCAAATCTAAAGATAGTGATTCTGCAGAAATCTCTTAAAAACCACACCTTGTATCCTTGAAGTTGCCCTCTAACCGAGGAGGCGTTCACAGGCTTCCAGTGAACCTCTGCCAAAGTGCCGTCCTGAACCTTAACCTGAACTTTTTCAGGAGCGGACAGAGGAACTACACACCAGAAGAACCAGGATGTTAGGGTGGGGGAAAAAAAGCTTTCAATTCTGCAACAATTAGAAGGAGAATAAAGTTGTTCCGAAATTCACTTACCATCTTCCCCAGAGTATCCAATTGCTATTTCCGGATCGGGGCCGTTGCCGTAATCGTTAAGAGCCTGAACTTTGATTTCATAAGGAACGTAGGTTGGAGTTCCATCAACAACCAGTTGAGACTTATCAACCACGTTCTGAGAAGACCAACTCTCGTCCATATCCCTCCGTTTCCAGTGGACTTTGTACTTCAGCCCTGGTCCGTTGGCCTGGTAACCTGTCAGTGGCTGCACAGTCATTTCAGAGAGATTAGTGCCTAAAAACATCAAAACCCCTTATTTCCATTGAGTGGTGCAGTCCAGTCTAGAATGGTCCAGGTAATTCAGGAGAGCTTTTCCACACAAAGTTGGACCATGCAGGGTGAAGCTAACAACAATGAAGGTCATCCAGCAGATCGTTTTTTTTTTCTGCTTGGCTTTTGGCACTTTGAATAAACGAAGAATGAAATTTTGTTCATTTTGTTCATTTTGTTGTTTGGCGAAAAGGAATACAGCCACTTTCTTGGAGCTTTCTTTTGGTGCAACGACCTTCAGCCAATCCACCGGGGGCCCAAAATAGGCATGTTGCTGTGCGACGTCATGGGTCCATTTTCTGACGGACCTGGCCATACCGCTCAGGCCTTTAAGAATAACCTCCTTATGTAATTTAGCTCCACGCCAGACTACATCCCTTAAAGCTGAGTTTTTAGGCACTGATTCAAACAGCTAAAGCCATCTTACCATCCAGGAAATAACCATGTTGTCAGGCTTTGTTCCAACTCCTTGAACATTTGATGGATTTTCATCAGGAGCTGAACAAAAAAAAGTTATTGGTCAGCATGTTTGAACATTTTAGCATATCAGCATTATATTTATTTAACATTTTGAGTTGATGTCTATTACCGGCAGGGTTGGTTCTGTATTGGCTTGATGGGTTACTGGGCTCGCTGTAGCCGACGTTGTTCCGAGCCAACACCCTGAAGGAGTAGTAAACGTATGGAGACAGCTCCAGCTGGGTTGTGGTTTTGGAACCATCGACTTCTGTTAAGTTTACCCAGAGTCCTTTATGGTGCAGCGAATCCTCATACTGAACCAGAAAGCCTGGGTAAGACACAAAAGAAATAAACATTGATGTTTTGAAAGTAGACAAAATGCAGAGAAACTCTTAAAAATAGATTATTGAGGTTTTTTTTTAACTTTAGAAACAATTTTTTAAATATTTTGTTCTTTTCTTGATCAAAATCTTGAACTTTGAACAAACTCCACTGTTGTTCTAACCACTCTGTTGATTAGTTTTTATTATATTGTTACTCCATTCAATATTTTTTACTCAAGAAAAGCTTTAAGCCCTTTAACCCGAAGTAGGTGAAGGTTCTCTGACGTTCCAGTGGCGTTGTCCTGAAGTTGAGTCGTAGCAACTGGCCGTAAAATCTACTTCCTTGAAACGTTTTCCTGCTCATCCAAGAGGCTTCATCAGTCTGAGTGGTGCAAGGAAATGATTTTTACAAATCACAGAAGCAATGTCTCATACTCAGTATGGGGCTGTTGTTCTCATCTCCAGGGGTCCAGGTGAGCTGAACGCTTCTTTCCGCCTGGTCAGTCAGTTCGAGGTCAGTGGGCGGGTCTGGTTTTCCTGCAAAAATGAAAGAAAACGTTTTGCTATTGTGTTTAAAGAAAAATATTTTTTTTCGTTATTTTAAAGCCCCACTCAAATGAAAATGGTGTTTTTAACATGTTCTTGCAGCATTTTTCTGATGATGGATGAGAAAATTAAGCTTAAAATTGCATTTCTGAGGGTTTTTCTCTCCAAATTGTTGTGAATCAGGAGCAAATGAAAAAATGCTGTTTGAAAAATAATAAAAAATAATATAAGGAAATATGCTGAGCAACGGGGAGGGGAATTTTGTGAATTTTGAATTAACTACTGCCACTCTACAGAAACTATGTCCTAGAAGATGACAGATTTTTGTAATTTTAGCACAAAACAGCAAAATCATGATGAAGCGAAAATAGTTCCAGTGATGATGGGAATGGGTCTTCAAACATAATCAATGAAGTTCCTTATGCACACATTTAAAGACATTGTAAGCTGCAAATGCTTCAGGTCAGAGGATCGATCCAAAGATGGAATGATAGAAAAATGAAAGCTGCACTGTGGTCAGTTTACCGTAGAAAATTCCAGGTGTCGGAGTGGACTCTGACAGCGAAAAAGAAAAGGAAAGTTCCAAACAAGGATAAAGTGTTAGTGGCTGATTGAGAACAGCAGAGAAAGCAGGTAAATACTGAAGACAAGAGGTTCTAGGAGGACAGCTACGAGGTGGTCAAATGGAAACCAGAGCCTAAGGCAGAAAACAGGAAAGGTGTTTGAGATAGAGGAAGAGGGAAAGCCTGAAGGTGTTTGATTCGTATTAAATGAGGTCAATACATATTAGAAATATTGATGAAAGAAAACAGAAGTGAGTAGATCCGCATGGATTTACGACAAATTTTTATGGTCCAGTGTGAACACACCGACGACAGTGAGCACGGCGCTGGCTGAGTCCTGATCCAGGCTCGTCTTCATCATGCACGTGTAAGTGCCTTCATCTCCCTCAACCACGTTTTTGATGGTAAGACTATCGGAGTCCACCTCAAACCTGAAATGAAAATTAAATATATATAAATATATGTTTTTCTTTTCACTCAAAAACACTCACCGGCCAGTTCATTAGGTACACACTGCTAGTACCGGGCTGGACCACCTTCATCCTTGGTGGACTAGATTCAAAAAAGGTACTGGAAACATTCCTCAGAGAGTTTGGTCCATATTGACATGATAGCCCCATGTCAGTTGCTGCACAGATTTTTGTCGGCTACACATCCATGCTGCCAAACCACATCCCAAAGGTGATCTATTGGGTTAAAATCTGGTGACTGTAGATGTCATTTAAGTCCAGTGAACCCATTGTCATGTTCAAGAAACCAGTCTGAGATGATTCCAGCTTTATGACTTAATGACCTTCCAGTCATTAGAAGATGGTACACTGTGGTCCTAAAAGGATGGACGTAGTCAGCAACAATACTCAGGTAGACTGTAGCGCTGGAACCATGTTGAATTGGTACTAAGGGGCCCAACGTGTGCCAAGAAAATATCCCCCAGACCATTACACCACCACCACCAGCCTGAACCGTTGATACAAGGCAGGATGGACCCTTGCTTTCATGTTGTTGACGCCCTATTCTGACCCCACCACCCCACCAAGCAGAAATGGAAACTCATCAGAACAGGGATCGGTTTTCCAATCTTCTATTGTCCAATGTTGGTGAGCCTGTGTGAATTGGAGCCTCAATTTCCTGTTCTTAGCTGACAGGAGTGGCGTTCCATGTGGTCTCCTGCTGCTGTGGCGCATCTGCCAAAAGGTTGGACATGTTGTACGTTCAGTGATGATCTTCTGACCTCGGTTGTAACCAGTGCTTATTTGAGTTCCTGTTGCCTTTCTATCAGCTGGAACCAGTCTGGTTCGCTCACTGGATTTTCTTCTCCTTTTTTGGACCAGTCTCTGTAAACCCTAGAGTTGGTTGTGGGTGAAAATCCCAGTAGATCAGCAGTTTCTGAAATCCTCAGACCAGCCTGTCTTGCACAAACAACCAAGTCACTTCAATCACCTTTCTGCCGCATTCTGATGCTCAGTCTGAACTGCAGCAGATCGTCTCGACCATCTCTACAGTACATGTCTGAAGGCGTCGAGTTGCTGCCATGTGATTGGCTGATTAGGAATTTGCGTTAATGAGCAGTTGGACAGGTGTGCTTAATAAAGTGGCCGTTGAGTGTGAGTGTAGAATAAACATGTCATTGTTTGTGAGACGCCTTCTAACAGTCTTTTGTACCTCTCATCGTCCGGGAGCTCTCCTCTGTCCTTCAGCCACGTCATTATGGGAATGAGGGATTTGTCATGTTTGACTTTACAATCAAATCTAGCACTCATTCCTCTCTGCACTACCTTGTACTTCGGTTGCTCCAGGATGCGCGTGGGTTCTGGACAACAAAAAGGGTCATAAAGCTGATGCTGTTAGTTTTGCCGCTAAAGTCTACGCGAATGGGTTTGACGTTTCTTTACCTTTAACTTCCAAGTTGACCGAGTTCTCTCTCATCCCCAGGTTGTTCGTGGCAACGCAGGTGTACTTCCCAGTATTTAGGACCTGCGCCACCATGATTTCCAGGGTACCATTCTCATGGATCACATACTGATCACCATTCTCAATGCTGATCCGGCCATCCTTGAACCTGGACACAAATTAAAAATTAAAAAAGTTTCTTATTCATTGAACTAACGGAAAATGAAACCTTTATTTTGGAAACCCGTTGGTGCTTCCTACCACGAAATAGTTGGTATTGGTGACCCGAAGGAAGAGCAGTCGAGAAAAGCTGGGCTGTTAGTGATAACTTGGTACACTAGGTTGGGTGGAGTGAGCATCTTTGGTGGCTCAGCTGTCAAGAATAAAAAAAAACCAACAACACTTAAATCAGTTTTTGTCAAATAAATCCTAAAGGAAGAAATGTAAACTCAATGTTGAACAAACGGAAAGATGCAAAGCCTCAAACGAATGTTAACTGGAAAATCAACTGGAAATCTTTGTATTGCATTCAAATACCTACAGTACATGTAAAAGAAAAAAACTGCAACTAACCAAGAACGCTGACAAAAGCGTTAGCCATGACATAGCCAAACTCGTTCGAAGCGTTGCATTGGTAGACGGCGCTGGACCCGATCTGTACGTTGCTGATGATCACAGTGTCCTCGTCGACTTTGCGACTTCTGTCCGCAGCGGCATCTGCCACACACAAGCAGAATAGAAAAACATCAGGACTTCCTGTTTGAAGCTACTTTAAAAACCAAAGTCATTGGAGGCTTGCTATTTCAACAAGTCACCACTAGATGGCTCGTTGTGAAATAAAGTCAGTTCTCATTTGGTTTAAGGTGATGTGGCCAAAATTATAACACAATCAAACAAATTTACACTTTAGATTGAAAAACGTTCATTTAATCTATTAAATTGTATTCATACAGCGGTCCTTACGTCATAAAAATAATCCACAAAAAATTTCCAAAATAGCAAGCTTTTTTTTTTTACAATAGTTATAGATGTTTTAACCCTTTACCACCAGAGATGTCACCAGTTGCGAAAAAACATACGTTTTTTCAGAAACCAAGACTTTTTGACCGTTAACACGATGAATGTGTTAATCTGATTCTGACACGGAGAAAAGCGGCTTTTCGTATTGGCTTACACGTTCCTAACATAAAGTGTTGCATATCAGCGCAAAGCCGCTTTTCTTCGCTTCAGAATGTGCTGGAATTACCTACATAGCCTAAACGGTTGATAAGTTACGGTACATGAAGATTGTCAACGCTGGAGCTAAAGCTCTGGTCTTAAAGGGGTGAAGGTCGTGTCACTGAGCCACGACGTACATTTTGCAGACGTTCCACATACAACATTTCTGCACTTCCATGACACACGGGTGATGTGCATAATTCAGTGTTTCTTGAGTTTGTCATTCGTCGATGTGCGCAGATGTCCGTCGGGGATTTCGACCGACGGGGGTTTATGTATATTTAGTTTTGAGATGTTCAAAATTTTTGGTCGGTTGAGAATTACGCAGTTTATGCGTACCGGTAGTTTACATAGTTTGTACCCAATTATGAAGTAAGTCTTACACAATTGTGGATGATTTTTGCAAGATGCGTAAGCAAATTTGTGGCTTTCCACGATCATTCCACGAATGTCTAACTGACTTTTCACGCTTGTGCCACCGATGTATAACTTCTACATCGCGTAAACGGCATACATATCATGTTAAAATTACGTAATTGACGCACAATTCATGTTTTACGTTGATTTCCGTGTTCTTTGCATGTTTTTTTCGTACTTCTTCCGTTATTTTAACATGGTTCATAAGTGATACAGTTGTAAAAATTTAATGTAATGACCACAACTTTTCTCACATTTTTCACATTTATTCACGTATGACCAATTTTCATTCATGCAATATGAGCAAAATGTACAAAGTGGCTGTGTGACAGCCTTCAGGGTGTCTAGCTCCTCACTATGCACTTTTCTCTCTTTGTTTAAACGTTTTCAAAGTTCAAAACGTCATAGAAAAATATGTCTATATAGAATAAGGATAGCGACTTGATACTATTTAAAGCCTCACGTAAATTAGGCAAACTGAACGCATTCTCTACAGAAGGCACGGCATGCAGGAGATTGATTGACAGGGGTCAACAGCCAATCACTATGCAGAAAAAAGTAAGCAGTTTAAAAAGAAAAAGAAAAAACGTCGAAACTGGGAGGCTACAAAATGTGAACCCCAATATCGCGAGGAACCACTGTATTTCAAGTTTAAGGTTTCCTTTTCATTGACGTTGAGGTAGAGTGGTTTTACGACATTTTACAGATTCGTTGTCATGAATCCTGCTGGTCATTAGCTGTACTGCGGCGTATTTGTGCCATATCAGAGGAAAGCATCATATTCTCGCTAACCTCAATGTCTGCAAACACTCACTTTCTATGGGAACTCCATTGACAAACCAGCTGATTTTTGGTTTTGGGCTGCCGTTAACACGACATGTTAGAATCCCGGTCTCGTTGGGAGCAAGGATCAGGTTCTTGGGGGCACTGATCCAGAATGGAGCAGCTGGGAAAACAAAGAAGAGAATATTAGAAATGTTTTTGGAGAAAACTTGACTGAAAAAAGTTTGGCGTCACAGATAAACCAATATTTGGCTTTTTTTCCCCCAAATGGGAGATCATAAGACGACAAATTGAGCTATGAATTTTGAATATATCTCCTATTAGCTCTTGCAGGACTTTTGGGTTGTGATGAAGCTAACTGGAACGTACCTTTGACAGCGACTTTGATGACGTGGTGAACTAAGCCCAGCTTGTTCTTAGCTGTGCAGCGGTAATCCCCTGCATCCGACTCATTCACATCCGAAATTTGCAGAATTTTACCAAAATTGTGGAGCGCCATTCTGTTATTCGGAAGCTCTCCTCCCACCTTCTGCCAGGAGACATCGGGTGTCGGCCTATCGCAGAGGACGTCACATTTAGCCCTTATTTTTCTTTAGTAATTGGTTTAATCTTTTAGGTAACAGGGAGTAGGCAGCTGTTGGAGGCAAAATTCAACTTACAACCCCTCAGCAATGCACTCCAATTGAAGAAGTACCCCCTTTAGAACCATCTTGGTGCTGGTGGGCTCTGAAGGTAAAAGGATACGAGGCCGCCGTTCTCCTTGAGGATTGTCTGAACACAACAGAGGAAAAAATATCAAAGACGACTTTTGGTTAAAGAGGGTTAAAGTTTTTTCTTTTTTTTTTAGGTTTTTTTATTCTAAACTAAACAAAAAATTGTAAAGAAAACAAAAAAAAAATGTTGTAGCACCTTAGAGAAGTAGCCTTCCCCCGTTGCCATGGAAACCTTGGAGTTTCTTACTCATCATTCTTTATGCGATCATCATAAAATAAAGACTTTGATTTAAATGACTTAAATTATTATTTTTTAAATTGGAGCCAGGTCAGTTCAGCAGATGGCCACTAGGTGGCTTGTTGCACAGGATCCCCCACACCCCATTCATTTCAATGTAATTCACAAAATAACAGGTGACCCTTAACTCTACAGCCTTATGGGAACTGTGAGGCTACTGGTTTAACCATCGTCACACGTGGAAACCTGACATGTGCATAATCGTGTGTCTACATTAACGTTTGAACCCAAGTGGGCCCTCAAACATGCGTTTTTCGAGCCCGGTGTGAGCGCAGAATTTGTCAAAGGCACCTGTACAGGTGATGTGGGTTTATGTTTTCCGAACCAGAAGAGGGTTGTAGAAGGTGCAGCCGCACCCTAAAAAGAGCATGTGTGTCTTGTAGTTCCCGTGTGGTGGATACGACCACCTCAAGGGACGTCATGAAAACTCAATATACCATTGTCGAGTGTGTGGTAAATATACCCTGAAGTCTTTTTTTTCTGGGGGCAGTTAAAAAACTGGAAAAACTGTACGACGTACCTGCGTCTCAACTACCTCACCTTTACTTATGGGTTTTTTAAGTGTTCGCTATGACCACCTCCGCCCACACCAGGCCTGTAGAAAAAATGTGAGTGAACCTTTTCGCTCTACGATCTTAAGGTGCATGCCCGTACATATTTATCCATTTTTCAGACAATCCGTATCCACCTACAGTATAGGGGCGGTTCGAACAACAGGCTTTAGTTTCCCAATTATCTTCCTTTGAAAGTCCTTCTTGACTATATTTTATAGCTTCATAGTTTGGGATCCACTACTGGACTTTAAATGACAAAAGTGATGAAGTGGGGAAAAGCACTGGTGGAGCGAATGTTGGCTAAATCACAGGATCAGGGATTAGGATTAAGATGATGGGTTTTATGCCAGGGAGGTAAAAATTGGGGCAAAGGTCATGTCAACTGGGCTTATGGAGGTAAATATGGACACTCACCACCAGAGAAATCAGTGAGATTGTACAAAGCAGCCAGAGTCTCATTCAGAGTGTCCACTAGAACATAACAGAAGGAAGTAAGCATGCAAAAACTAGGAAACATGCAGGGAATTTGACGTTAATCCTTTTTTTTTTTTTTAAACGCAAAACTAAAAAGGTGCGTAAAGATTTGGGATGGAAAAAGTTGTATATTTGAGTTTTTTTTCCAGTCATCTACTTACTGTCTAGTACTACTACTGAAATAGGCTGTTTCTGCTGGATGGTCTGTGTGTGGGGGAAACGAGCGTAGCAAATGTAATCATCCCGAGCATCTTCTGGGAGAACGTTGGAAAAGTACAAGTCTCCGTTCAAGGCCTGGGACACTCGTTCATCCAGCTGCAGCCTCTGAAAGTCTGCAAGAAAAATGCCAAATATTTCACTTTTAAAACCAAAAAAAGAATCCAACATTGGTATTTTTGACTCACTGTTATCCATCCAGAAGATGACAGGAGGCGGAAGCCCCGCAGGAGGCTGGCACCTCAGTACCAGGGGGGCCCCCTTCTGCCTGACCATGGCTTCATTTCTCTCCTTTGGCCATAAGGGGGACCCTACGAGTCAGGAAACGGGCAACTCAGAGCTTTGCAAAAGACTTCACACTTCTTTTAGTTTTTGTTGACACAAAATGTTGTTATAGACCCACATATATTCACTGTTCTTGTGGCATTTTTTTCTGATCTTGGAGGACATATTTAAAGAAAATTAAGCTTAAAATTGCATTTCTGAAGTGCTGTATCTTACACACTGCGGGGTCCACCGTCAATACTTCATCTATTTTCGCAATTATGTCATTTATAAGGCACCTTGCGCGAAAATCAGAGACAAGTTAGTCAGACTTTATAAACCTCTACAATAACTCTGGAACTTGAATGGAACATGCTACATGTTAGCTAGATTACCATATTCATAAAACCTCATAATTCATAAAACTTCCAACCTTGTTAGTAACACATAAAAAAAAGCAATCTGACACTAATTATTTAGTGCATTTAGAATACCTTCCAACTCCCAACCTTGTTAGTAACACGTAAAAAACACACTAACTGATGCTGAATAAAACAAACATTGCTGTGACTATGCTAACTCCAGACATAAAAAAACACAATCCGACAATACAACATTAGCTACATTAGGATATTTACAATGTCTGACTTCCAACCTTGACAGTATAACATTTAAGAAAAAACGACACAAAGGTAAACAAACGAACTGTGACCATGCTAACTCACAACCATGTAAGTAAAATCTAAAAATAGACAATCCGAAATTGCTACACATTAGCCACGTTAGCATATTTACAATACCTTTTAACTTCTAACCTTTTCATTAACACGTATAAAAGAAAACCCACAGTCTGACACCACTTCACGCCATGTTACTGTATTTACAATAACAATCAACCAAACATTTGTACCTCTCAAAATCGCTTCGACATCATTTAACACGACAAGATTTAATCCATATTTAGAGCACTGGATTAGCAATGTTGTTTTGTGTGACAAAAGGCACTACAAGTCTGGCTTATAGTGCGGAAAATATGGTATTTATTTCTTCAAATAAAACAGGAGTAGACAAAAAATAACATTTGAAATATTTTTGATGTAGAAAATACAATGGGCGGGCCACAAGCTCCCACTCTATTCAAAAAATTGCACTACTAAATCCATGTAGAAAAGCATATTTTCCTCATCTAGCTTGAAACATCTGCCACATTGGTCCACTACAACAGAGGTTGGGATGTAGAGGCTGTGTTAGCAGTAACGCGACAACAGAGAGCCAGTAACGTAGGAGGGAGGAGGCGTGTTGTTTCTAAGCTGCAAGTCCCACCCACAACTCAGAGGATAATTTCTAATGAACTACTGTGGCTCTACAAGTTATTTATTTTGGCTAAAAAACACATTATCATAATTAAAAATAGGAACACTTTGAAAATAGATCAAAAGATGATTGAGGGAGTCTTTAAAGACCTTTTAGAAAAGTTTTAGGCTGTTTTAACTGGACAGTTTAAAGAATTAAAAAAAATAAAAATAAAAAACCTTGCAACACAATAGAAATAACCCTCCATGTTTTGCTAAGGGGATATTAGAGTGTCTCACTTGACTGCCTGATGACTATCTTGTTATCAACGCTTTGCCGTGCTCGTTCTCAGCCGTGCACTGGTAGGTCCCCTCGTAGGCCTCGGCCTTCCCGCCAATGATGTCGATGTCCAGCGTTCCAGAACCGGGATTCATCACGATTTTGGAGTCACTCTTCACATCGAAGTCGGTTCCGTTTCTGGCCCACCTAAAGCTACAATCCATAAGAGCAAAGATTCATGCTTAAGGTAGGAGGTGAAAGGAAAACAAGTGACATTCAACAATCTTAGGTTTTATGTAACCCCACTGATTTAGATGGATGAGACCAGATTACAGTTGCTATGGTGATTTAAAGCTCCTCTCTGTTCCAGGTTAAGATACCCTTGAGTTTAGTGATTTGGCAGAAAGAATCCATAACACTAGGCTTTCGATCACTCCCTAAGTGTTGAATGTTGTCCTCACCTGGGCTGAGGGTTCCCTTTGGCTTCGCAGTGGATGATGATGTGTTCTCGCGGGTCAAAGATGTAATCCTTGGGGGATTGCAGGGTTATGGTCGGAGGTTGAGGCACTAGAGGGACACAAGCGGAAGGCATTGGTGACAGACGAACATATCAAGACTGGATCTCTGGAGGCCAGCTGTGCAGGCGACATGCAACAAAGCATCTGGGCAAAAAGCAGTCATATTTGAGATGGAAAGCACTGCAAAGACACGACAACCTCACACTGCCAAAAAACAACAGGAAGTAACAATTAAAGCGCAAGCTGGGCACGGTGTTATGGCCACTGCATGCACAGCACTCCTTCAACCAGACAGACGTTTTCAAAACTGCACAAGACCCATCAGTGTTCAACTTACATCCTTCCAGCACTTTAGCTTTTGTCCACCATGACGGAAAAAAAACAAAAAAAAAAAACAGCAGGATTTGAGAAAAAAAGAGTTAGCTTTTCACATCATAGAAACAACCAGTTTAATTGGAAAAGGATACAAGCTGCTAACTTGTGATTCTAAACTTTTTTTTTTTTTACCAGATTTCAGATAAAAAATAATAAAAAAAGAAAATTAAAAAAAGAAAACATGAGACAGAAACCTCTCTAAACTCTGTTCTGTGCTTTGACTGTACATGAGAACTGGAATAAGTGACCCCTCCCCCCTCATGTTCAACACAGGAAGTACTTGCTGGTCCCAAAATGCCAAAATCTCATGGACTTCCCAGTCATTATATTCATCAGAATTACTATTCTTGCTTTTTATTTTTTAACATGTTCTTGCCAACTCTAATTTATTTTGTGTTTTTGTTACTCAAGTTATAAACTGACCAATCGGATGGCTTGGTATAAGTGTGTGGTGAACATTCGAACATTTGACAGATTTTGTGTCGTCCCTTTTCTAGTGGTAGGGGTGTGGACGTCTAATAAGATCAGTATTGAGTGGCCCGAGTGGTTGCCATAGAAACAATGACTTAGACCGACTCGGATCAATCAATGCTTAAAGACGTCGTCTGGCTCCAACATAGCGGCATTTGTATCGTGAAAAAATGGCAACTGAATTGACTTCATTTCGTTGGATCTGGAAGTAAGCCATTTTTTACATATGGCATCACATTCCCTTGGTCCAGTTCTCATGGTTCCATAAATTCAAAAATGTTTACTTTATCACAAAAATCAAAGCCGATTAACAAAACATTGAGCTTTTTTTTTTTTAATTTATAGAAGAAAAACATCCTGTTGTCTGTTAATGTAAATATGGGGGTGATACTCACGATCAAGAGGCACTTCAAACGCTGACGTTACATGACTCAGCAGAATCAGCAGCACCACTCTGAAGCCTGGGACACATTGTGGATTGCTGTCCATTTTCAGTTGGTGATAAATATCCGTCCTTCAGGTCAAAGTTTACAGCCTATAATAAAGAGTGAAAAACACAATAAAAACATACATTTTTCATTCATTTAAAACCTGTGATGTGATTAGCAGATGTTGAGGATAAGATCCTTCAATCAGGAATGTTGTTTTAGAATATGAGAGCACACTTGAACAATGTAATCTTTAGAAACATTCAAAATGTCCCTAAATCTGTATGTGTGCTCTTAATTTGGCTTTTTCTCCACAGAATTGTTGTAGTTGTACTATTTCCTCTTTGTAGCAGCCTGTTTTTAAAACGTTTGCGCATTGATCTTTCTAGTCATGCTAGGTTTCCAACACAACTCTGACAACCAACCAATAGGATCCCAAACCACACTGACCAAAATTTTGTTTGGATTTGTAGATTCAGACAGCACTACAAAATATGTAGTGAGCAGGGAAGGAATTCGGACACAGGTCAGAATTCCAAAACTGAATGCCCACGAAATTTCCCAGATGTCTCTGCGCAAACCCAGTGTGCATCGATGCGAACTAGATTGAAAAAAACATAGACGTCAATGCATAGCGTTTGAACATTTTTTGCAAAAATGAAATGTATTTTAATGTTTGTTTGTTTTTTAAATCAACCATCAACATTTTCATCACCAGAACACAGTGGATTCATAAATATTTGTGATAAAATGTTCTAATTTGTTAGGTTTTTACTTTGTGGAATCATAATCACATTTTAAAACGGAAAAAACAAAAAAAAAGTGAGCATGGTGTCCAAATTGCTTTTAAAATCCAGGGCACTAGATACCATTTATTCAAATATACACCTTGTGTGTCAGAAGATCCAGAAACCCATGTTGTAACAGTAAAATATGTCCAACAGAAAAGGTCTTCAGCTCTCATCTGTTTGCACAGCTGCTGGACAGAAAGTAAAAAAGAAAAAGTATGAATTGCAGAAAAAAAACACACAAAGCCTGGAAATAAAAATAAAATTAGTGCTGTTCAGCAAAAACAAATCAAATCCGTGTTTTTTTTGTTTTTGCTCTTGTGTCGTTCGTTATATCAGAGCTAGCATCATATTTTAGCATTAAGTTCATTTCTGTGTGGTGTCTGAGGTCCTGTGTCTTTGTGAAATGTATCGGAGGGATTTGATTTTTTTTATAACCTGTTATGGTGATTTTTATGTTTTTTATGTTAGTAAACAATTAAAAACTGAACCAAATTATTTAAACACTTGAGATTATTTTAAAAACATTTGGTGTTTTCCTAATTTTGTTCAACACCAGCTGTGAAAATCCTCCCAAAAACTTCTTTACATTCATAAACTAATGATTATTGTTTAGTTATGAATGAAAAAGTCCAGCTCCTTTGCTGCCTGCATGCAGCTTAATGTCTGATACAAACACCAAAGAAACCACAAACATAAAATAGATATTATATGGAAGAAACGACGTGTTATGAATGTCTACAATGCATCAATAGTTAATAAAGAATGATATTATTAGCATACGCTGAGTATACTACAGACACGCTATGACCCAGTTTATTAGGGATTGCGCAATCGAGGCTGCCCTCCGTGCGTTCTTTCACCTCGCAGTCTGCGCCATAATTGTAAAGGAAACATGAAAAATACAACAGTTTTGAGTCTAAAAATTATTCAAGGTCTTTCATGTTAATTATATTTAGAGAACAGATTATTATTAGTTCCTCCCGATGGAGAGGATAGTTTACAGGTGAGGCACTGGCCGAATGCCGAACTTTTTACACGTGATTTATCGGAATAGAGCTGTGAAGGCAAAAGCCCGGAGCCAGATTTGGGGGAATTGCACCACTTCAACACTTGACATCAAGCTTCTTCCAATTGTAGGTGGCCGACATGCGCTAGTAAGCAGTAAAAACCAAAAAGAAGAAGAAGCCCCTTCCTGCGGCTACCTGCATGCGCGCTGCGTGAACATCACCGGATGGATCCTTGTTCATGTGTGTAGGTACTTTAAGGTGGAAAAACTCCTCACTTGTTCTCAGCAGATGTGCAGTGACAGACCTGACACTGAAGAAGAGCCTCAATGCAAAAAGGAGCTTCCTCTGCAAGTTTGATAGTCCTGCAGAAGCCTGAAGTAAAGCGGCAGTTCTTGTGTTCTTTATTTATAGACACACATGTGCACCACTAAGGAGCCTCGTCTGGCACGTTGTCGCCTGTAAACATTTAGCATGTGAGTGCGTCCAGCTGGAAAACAAGACAAGCCAATACATGCGTGCCGTGTGGATCGAGTTACTCTCGAACGCAGCGGATCATCAAGCGATGGGTCACTAATGCGCATGAGGAAGTTGACATGAATGGCCCGCGGACATCTGGAATTATGTGTGCTTGGTTGTTCCTCTAATCTGCTGTAAACTGGCGTGTGTTCATCAGACAGCTTTGATTATGACACTGCAATGAATGCAAATAGTGAAATGGCCTGCAGGGTCACATGGTTGCTGGAGCCTATCCCACCTATTGTTGGGTGAAGGTGAGTCACGATCTGGACAGGTTGCAGTTCTGCTGTTAGAATTTTTTTAAGTCTCTCATACTTCTACCAATACCTGTTTAGAAAGCTGATTTCATGCAGATGACATCTACACATAAAATCATTCAGTTGTGTCAAAAAAAGGACTCTGAATGTTGCTTTTTTGAGAGTTGGTCAGTTTGTGTTCTTTGTCTTAGTGTCAACCTACTCCAAAGTTTTGCTTCAATCTTATATGTTTACATTAAATGTGTTCTAAAAGGTCAAATGTGACTTTATCCTGTTTCTCTGAATACAACAGTTTTCCTTTGAAATGTCTTTGATTTGGGCTGCACGATGGCGCAGTGGTTAGCGCTCTTGCCTCACAGCAAGAAGGCCCCCGGTTCAAGTCCCGGCTGGGGGACATGAAAAACACGACATCAATGGGGGACCTTTCTGTGTGGAGTTTACATGTTCTCTCCGTGCATGCGTGGGTTTTCTCCGACTTCCTCCCACCGTCCAAAAACATGCTTCATAGGCTGATTGGCAACTCTAAATTGTCCCTAGGTGTGAGTGTGAGAGTGAATGGATGTGTGATTGAGGATATTCTACCCTGCGACAGACTGCCGACCAGTCCAGGGCATCCCTTGCCAAGTGGCCGGGATAGGCTCCGGCAACCCCGTGACCCCGAAAGGGAAAAACGGTCAAGAAGATGAATGAATGTCTTTGATTTGATTTACCTTGTTAAACCTTAAAATGTGAGAACCCAAACTTACCATAAGAGGTGGTACAGTGCAGGCAGCAGCACTGTGGGTTGGTTCCCTCAACCTACAGTTCAAGAATGGCAATAGCATATCGGGTGTGTCCAAATTCGAGGGCTGCTTCCTTCCTGGGCTGCATTTGTAGGTTTCTTACATCACACAGCTGCAACGAGACTGTCCAAATTTAACAAGTCCTTCAAATGCGGCCAACAAATGCGGCATTCTTTTTCCCCATTTGAAGGATTGGTCTGGTGTGTTCTTCTATGCTCTACATGAACCAGGATGTTTTTTTTGGTTATCAATGGCGGACTGTGAAGCGGGATCCGGAGTTGGAGATAATTACACCTTTACAGTTGGTACTTCCATGTATTAAAAGGGATGCCATACATACGTCACAACCAAATCCAAGTCCCTAATTGGTCAAAGTTTGGCCTGGTTTAACTTGCAGCGCTCATTCAATAGCTGCGTGTTTTGTACATAGAGCCCGAAAGCTGTTGTAGAAGTTTGTGTAGCTACGTGCGAACAGAAGACCTTTAACCCTAGAGCACTATCGCTGTGTGATTTTTACCCAAGCAAAACTATTTATAGGAATTTCAATATGTGGCGTGTCAAGGAGTATGTGCCTTCACCTGGGAAGTCTCACATGTCCCAGGAATGGATGGTGTATCTTTTTATAGCGAAAGTGTCCTAGGGTTAAACATGGAAACCCGAAATACACGTATACGTTGACTTTTCATTGGAAGTGGCCACTTCAGCGAGCTTTACTGAGGGCAGTGTGAACGTAGTTTAAGAATTCCATCTATTGTCTAAACCCGGTTATTTCCTTTTGGGGTCAGGGTGTTGCTGGAGCCTATCCCAGTCAATGTTGGGATTGGTGGGGCACACCCTGGATCGTTAACCAGTCCATCACAGGGCCAAATAACCACATACAGGAATTCAAACATGAAGCATATTCTTGGACTGCAAACACGTGTATGGAGAAAGTGTCCAAACTCCACACTAAAAGATTCCACCTTGTATTTGAACCACAGCCTTCTCAGTATGAGGTGCCAACCACTACACCACTGTATTGGAAATTTACTTTGTTAAATTTGAATTGCGTAGAAAGAGTAACTCCAAAACTTCTTGGATGTATATAGCAGTTGTACCCAGGGGACATTCGTTCCCTGGCAGCAGTGGATACAGTTTATTTTTTGCTAAGAGAAACAAAGCTGTAAAGTATTGGGGTTTTTTCTGCCATTTTAAAGAATGATTAAAAGCTGGATTTGCCACAAAAACAATTTAAAAAAAGCGTTATTTAGACAGAGACATTTCTATTGTTAAGAAAACTGACTTCATCTAGACTTGTAGCTGTCAGACATCACCCAAAATAGATTCTTTTCCCCAGACTGTGGGCTGGTTGAATTCATGTGCCAGTACCTCCTGTCAGCAGCCTCAGACAGTCCTTATATAATCTGCTCAGCAGTGTTTTGCTGTCAGTTATGTCTGAGCACATTGACATTACAATGTTTAGCTAGCACACAATCTGCACACAGGCTGTGGACACAATATTGTAAGACGGCATGCAGGAGGTGTTTGTATACAGAGAACTAAGACCTTCAAGGTTCCTGAAGGTGAAGCTACCGGTTGCATCGCCTATCTGCAGCGAGTCAGAGGCAGAGGAATGAAACCTCATCTAGAATCTCATCCACCTGTGCTAGACAGTGAGACCGAGCTGATCCCACTTCGAGACACAGCTAATTGGGACAATGCCACGTTGGATGGGATACACTGCAGAATGCATTAGATCGCTGAATGTGGTAGATGCAGTTCATGCACACTAAATCTTTTAATCTTATGTAAAAAAAAAAAAATCTGGTAATACGATCAAATGAAATCTTCTAATTTAATTACAATAATGTGCCATAAAGCTGCAGTAGACATAGAAACACCCCTCCCATGGTGACATTGGTAGTGATAAGCTGTGTTGGGTTTTGATGTGATCTAATGCACAAGAACATAGTGCTGCTAGCTTTAGTTTGTTTCTCCACCTTGTATTTTTGATCGCCCTTTTTAAATATATAATTTACAAAAATAACCCGGTTGGGAAAAATCGATCGGCTCAACTGTCCTCATTCCGTTCTTCTATTTTTACGTTTGAAGTGGGTGACATCTCCAGAGATGACACTGAGCAGAACATCTCTAATGAATTGTAACTGACTGAATTTAATACTACATGAGCGGAATATGTCAACACAAAGGGGGCATCTGTTTGGATCACAACAGGCAAAACTATACCAAACATAATCTAACAAGAAAACGTCAGCATTTCCATATGTCAACGATTTTGTTGTAATCTTCACTTTTGGATCTAAAAACCTAACTTTTAATCAATGTAGGTTAAAAATGACACTCTTTCAAGCTTGTTTGTTTTAGACTCAATTGTACTAATGGGTTTCTGAAAGTGTTTTTTTGATTATTTTATAGTTAAAGATGATACCATAGGGCAGTACTGTGCATTCAAGTGGAAGACATTACTGTGGCCCCGCTGTTCTCCAGAGAAAAAGGGACGATGTGTTGCATATCGGTGCAAAGCTGCTTTTTTTTGTGCGTCAGAATCCGCTGATCTACGACGATCGCATAAACGATCGAAGACTTTCATTACGTCAAAGAGCGTGTGTTCTTTAGGTGTCGCCGGCGACGTCTCCAATGTTAAAGGGTTAAGGTCATTAGGATGTGCAATCATTTCTTTTTTTCCCCCTCTTCAGCTGCCAGCATTTTCCTACAGCAAAGGTTGATGTGCAACATGCTGACATGAACCCAGAAGGCCCTCTGACCCTTACTCCACAAAACCTTGAAGCGGCCCGCTTGGTCACTGCACAGCCTTCAGTCACACCAACCAGAGACGACTGAGAGATGACAGGCTGATAAGAAAGATAGGCGAGGGCAAAAGGGGAAGCGAAGGGAGGTTTAGAGGTAGGGATGGGAAATACTCTGCAGTCACAGATATATTAATGAGACGTCGGCGGGGTATGTTTTTATTCCATCTCAGGCTAAGGATAAGAAAAGTTACCTCCTTCAACTCGTCTGATGGAATCAAGGGTTTTCTTGATATATCCCATTTGCAAGAAAGGGTTCTCCAGATATATTGGAAGGTGCAACAGCCTGAGTGCATAACTGCTGACATCTGAGAAAGCCGACGCAGCATTTTTGTCATTGTTCCATTTCGGTTTCCCTTGGGGGGTTGGGGGAGACGTGCATCTCAAGGTTTCCAGCTTCACCCGTGAACAAAGGGAAGAAAAAACGTAAACTAAAATGCAACACGTTGCTACAAATGAAACTCTAAACTCAAGTTACCGCGTGGAAACTAGAAGGTGCGTTCTGTAAGTAAATACACAACCCGTCTGCGCAGATTGTAACCTTTGTAAGGCCATGGCTCCAGGCAAGACCTTTACCTCTTTTCTCACAATGCTGATCTTTCTTTCAGTGAAGCAGACACAATTGCTTGTCTATTTGGAACTTATCTTTATTTAGACAGTAATTTAACCTCGTAATATTACCAGGTTTAAGGTGAAAACACCAACTTTGACTTTTTCTCAACCAATACATATGTTAATCTTCATTCTAGCGCTATCCTACAGTGGCCCTGAAGCGCCAATCACACCAACAAATCTTTCAATGCAAAAATATTTTAAAGATCACAACGACAATTTTAAAAAGCAAAACAAATAATAAAAAACTTGACATTTTAGAAAGCAAAACAAAATTTCACATAAAAAAAGTAAATTCCAAAATAACTTGACAAAAAAAAATAACCGTTTCGGTAAACACAAGTAATTTTCGAAGTAAAATGGTCAAAACAAAACACGATAAGAAACCGGAAAAAGGTAGGTTCTATGGGATATGGGATTGGATGATGATGTTTGATTTTTAACGTTTAATTTTTTTCAAATGCATCTTCTACATCTGCATAGTACTGATAAAAGTTATTATTAGTATGGAGTATATCCAGTGTTGCTTCATGTGAAATAACTTTTCGTTAAAATGATGGACAAACGTTATTAGTCAAGAAGCCATGTCCCATAGTACCTGCCTTCTCCGGTTTCTTTAAAAAAGGAAAAAACATTTAGGAAAACAAGAGTAATTTCTAAAAATCAAAACGAAATGTTAAAAATCAGAAAAGGTTGGTACTATGGGACATGGCTAATTGGACGAAGACGTTTGTCTATCAAATCAACCGAAGGTTATTTGGGATGCAGCGATGCTAGATATCATCTTCCAATCAGCAAAGCCCTTAGTACCTACTTTTTTCTGCTTCCTTATTTGTTATTGTTACATATTTGCATTGAGTGACTTGTTGATGTGATTTGCACTTCAGGGCCACCGGACTATTTTCTACAAATATAAACTATCGCAAGGTGAAGAAAAAATCTTTGACTGTACTCACTGTACTTCTTGAACAGTAGGGATGCGAAAATTGACCTTCGTCACAATTCAGTTCAAAACTTAATGTTTGGGGTTTGTTTCGGTTCAATATATGATTTGTGTCTTACAAAACAACAAAAACCTAAAAATTCAGAAAAATATATTTGTTAAATTTGTTGATAAGCAAGTAACAATGAAGAAAAACCTTTCAGTTGGCTTTTATCAAGCAAAAGTAAATCCTTCGTACACACGTGTCTAACACTTTCAAGATAAAAGTATCAGTTTGCCGTAGGGATGCAGTGATGTACTTTTGGTTCAATAATGTAACATACTGTTCGGTTTTAAACCACTGAACACACTCTATTGGTTCAACTTCTCCTGACATGTGGATTACCTGTTCAACAGCCTTTGTATCTTTTTACACACCTGAGAATAATTTACCTTTGTACAAAACAGCTTCACACAATAGGTGGATAACGTTGCAGCTTCCTAAAATTGAAAGTTAAGAGAACTGTAAACTCTCAGGTGAGGTGGTGTTTATAGTTTAAGGACAACAGTCTGAATGGCCCCATGGTTAATAATAACACGTGTCACAAAAGATGTTTTAAACTTAACATCAATGATAAATATAATTTTACTGGACCACAATGGATGGACTGTAAAAGTCGGATGCTCAAGGGCCCTCTGGCAGTTGCAAACTGCTGACTACATCAGGCGCCACCTGCGACGCGGGAAGCTAGTGTGAAAAGGAGCTTTCACTACACTAACACAGCTATCAAAGGACGGAACTGACATACCCTTTGTGTCCAAAACCCCCTAAACCGGATCCCACTGGGCCGTTTAATCCAAACAGGCGTCTCCGCCTGCTTTAAACGCACGCACCCAGCAACATCCAAAGAGCCGTCCCACCCACCCAGCGCTTGCTTTGCTCTGAGGCTTTACGAAGTGCTGATGGTCAGCACGCGCCCGCCTCTATCCGCTACTCTAACACTGGCCCGTGGGGACTATTGTCCTTCCAAATTGTTTACCACTGGGAGAATGCTGAGGTGGCAAGGCTGTAGGTTATCGCTCTGAGTCCCGGCGCCACCGCGTACATGAAATTACCAAAACGGATACAAACAACCAACAATAGGAACATTTTAGGATCATTTGCTATTAAGATTTTTCTGTTGATTTCACTTCAGAAAATGTGGACACCTTGTTTAAATTTGAGGCACTCAAGCATCCTGAGGAATGTTGACTCTAACAGCAGTGCGACATGAATCAGCAAAATGTCAATATGCTTCGACAAAGACAGTTCAGACAATAACAATGTATAAAGTATAGCTTGACTTTGTTTTGATGTTCTACAGGCAGGGGTCAGCTTCTGTAAAGTGAATTCCTGCACTTGCATGGCCTGGTTTTCCGAGTAAACACAGGCTACACATCAGTTCAGTTGTGCTGTATTAAGATTTGTGATCTTGTTATGTGCAGTGGATTAGTGTTACCACTTAAACTCTTTCATCATATTCTAGTACCATTTTCTTCAGACTATAGGGTGCAATGGGTTATAGGATACATTGAGTGAATGCGGTTTGACTTAACTACCCAGAATGCCTAAAGGGGCCAAGAGGCAGGCCATCGGTCAAAGGGATGGATGGGAAGTTTTACTAGTAAACCATTTTACCAAAATTGTTGATCTATTCTATGTTCCCTGAAAAAAATGTTTGTTTGATTTTAAATGTATACAGTTTGAGACCATTTTAACTTTTTTCTTAAGTGGAAGACCACAACTTGCCGTAAAAGCATTTCAAGCTATTTATTGGACATTTGGAAAAAAAGGTGACAACTCAAACGTTTTAAAACTTTTGGCAGCTGAATTTAATGTTTTCTGCACCCTCGCTTGTGACTGTTTTTTTTTTTAAACCTCTGACATAAGAAAACATACCATGAATCATTGCTTCCCACTGGTGAACTGCATGTGCACCCACTCATGAGCAACATTTATGCTGGCAGAAGCCAATGCGATTCAGGTTGTACATATCAGGGACTGGGAATTGAAATGGTGACGCTCTGATGAGGATACCTGCCCCAAACAGAAGCACAAAAGTGAAGTCATCGTCAGAACTTTTCAGTAAAGTTGCTTCTCATCTGAATACTAAAGAAAAATCTATGAAAGTTGCTAAAAATTAGTTTGCCAGTCTTTTTTTTTTTTGGGGAAATGTCACTTTAATGGCTTAAACTGAGTACACACTGGGAATTGGATGCACTTTGAAGAATGCGCTAAGCACACTTTCAGCCCGTGGTGTTCAGACTGGAGAAGAAAGAAAGGGCGTCATCTTCTTCTTCTACTATTTACTAGCTCATGTCCGCCACCTTTAGCTGGAAGAGGCTTTGTGCGAAATGTTGAAGAGAGCACAAATTGGCATGAAACAGAAATGGTTCAGTTGATTGCTAGCATCTATGCAATGGTGAATATGGATTTCGTCATGTCAGGAGAGTAGCCTTGGTTTATCTTCAGTTGAAGAACCAACATAAATGTCGCCAGGCTTGTCCCCGTGTCTGAGTTCACCAGATAAACCACCTACCCTCTGAGTTAGGTGAGTTTACCTGCATCACTACCAAATCCAAGTGCCTCATTGGTTTTGAGACAGTTTGACCTAGTTTAGCTGGCAACACGTGTTCCATGGCTACTCGCTTTGTACTTAAAGCCCGAAAATAGCTGTATAAACTTGAGTATCTATGTGTGAATGCAAGATTTCGGAAAAACAGAAGCCTAAAACGAGTGTTTATAAAGACTTTGCATTTTACTTTGACTGCTTGAACGCGTTTTCAGTGACTGGTCGTTTTGTATGTGTAAGTGTTTACATAGACTTTTGACACAAATTGGCTGCTTGAAGGTGTGTTTTTGGCCACTTGTTTTGTATGCAGAGGCCGAAAAACGATAGTAAAAACCTGCATAGCTATGAGTGAATGCAAGATTTTGAAAAGCAGAAGCCTGAAACAAGTTCTTACATAGACTTTTTATTGAAATTGGCTGCCTGAAGGTGCGGTCAATGGCCACTCGTTTTGTACTTAGAGCCTGGAAACGGTTGTACTTAGCTTTGGTTGGGAATTTATTTCATCAAACACCTCTCACCACAAAGGATCATCCAAAACAATATCTCAAGATTAAGTCAACTTAAAAACAGCCTTTATCTTCAGTGTCAAAGCTACACTGAAACATTTTGAGAAACCAGATGACGCTAAACGGAGATTCCAGATGTTTCATGTCAGCTGACGTGCTGACATGAAACAGACAAAGGCCATGTATGCAGGTTTAAAGGGACTAAAATTGGCGTCGGTTTTATCCTCGTGCTGCATGTCGGTGGACACATGCTGTAAATTCATCTGTGGCTGTAAGCGAGCCAAGACTCCCTGGTGCTTCTGCAAAGAGGATAGTAATGACGAGCTGAGAACTGTACAAGGCTTTGGTGGGCTTTCCCACAACAGAAGCTGTGCGGTTCTGTTGATCTATATGTCTTTGTCCTAAAGGTCAAATCTCTTCTGTCTTTATGGCTCAGTTTAAAGTAATGGATAGTCAGTCTCTTCATGATAACACCACTGCAGAATACATCTGAGAGGAACGATAGTGATGGTCTGGACTTCAATAACACTCTTCTATCTATTAGTACTAAAAGCCTTTTTAATTTAGTTCACGTCTAGAGTTGCTGTTGGAACAAGTGTTGTTGGAGATTGGAGGTAGAGAAATATCTCATATCACATACATCTGTTTTACCTTCAGGTTTAAAATCACTAAAAGCTCTCATAAGGGCTCTTAAGAGATTTGTGGCTCATTCACAGGGGCGGACTTACCATTAGGCAAACGTAGGCAGTTACCTGGGGCCCCCGACTCTATAGGAGCCCCGAGCTGAACACTTCATAAAATTGTCTACGCCCATCATTATTAACCCTTTTATAAAATTATTTTAAAAAACACTTAAAATTACTGAACATGGCATAAGACTGATTATGTAAAGGTGTTTCTTCCTCCCCAATCTTTTTTCAGCAATGGTTCATTCCAGTAAAAAGCAAGTCCAGAGACTTGCAAGTTAGCGAGCAGAGGCAGCATTGTCAGAGTGGGCGGGTTCCCGCTCCTTTTATTCTGAAAAGCAGACGGACGATGTGGCCACTACTTTTCAAATTCTATAAAAGTGTTTTTGATTTACCTGTAAAGGCTATAGATGTCCGCCTCCAGAGGGTTGGGCAACCTGCAAAAAAAATGGAAAAAGATGGTGAGATGTGTATAATTTTATTTTTAGCCAAGAACACGTCTTTCCTGTTTGTTTGTTTGTTATGGATGTTTACACATACATGACACATTTTTTACTTTTCTCAAATACTAAAGCATCACAACATGTTTGTGAAAGAAAAGCAGAATAATGGCTTATAACACACGCATGAAAGGGGACGATCAATTTTATAGTTGAAAAAGATCTATTTGGCAAACATTTAGAGGGGAGAGGAAAGTATTCATAAATGACAAGGGCTGGTTTTCTTCTTTATGTTCTTATTCTTTCTAAACTTTTTTTTAAGTACGTTAAAACGGTAAAAACTCAACCAATACTCTTGAGCCCTTGAACCCAATACTCAGGTGTATGTGATTTCCTTTTCTTTTATAAACCACATACAAGTCGCAAAACTGTGCAAAGAAAACGTGCCTGCTGTGACTTGAAGAAGGAAAGAAATAGCCACTAGATGGCACTGCAGATGCGTGCATCAGCATTTGCTACTGACACCAATGCAGAAGAAGATGCCCCGCCCTTCTCTCCCTCCCGCCGAGTTTGGCGGTGTTGTTACAAAGCAACACAGAGGATGAAGAATTCAATGGATTTATTGATTTGAAGTGATAAAGAGTTCAGTTGACATGTTAGCATGTTCTTCATGCTATAGTTGTCTTAATAATCATTCCTATTTTGCGCTAACAAACTAGATTCCTCCCATGTTTCCTAAAAGCTACATAAGCATCGATGTGTTCCGGTAGCGAAAGGTGCGTATATTCAATCTATTATTGTTAACTATTCCATTATTATGATTTGGCTTTCAAGATGAAATGTTTATTCTTGTTCCCGCTTTCTGTTACATAAACTTCTCCCAAAAGTGCGACTTCTACTCCAGAGCGACTTCTAGTGCGGTAAATACGGTAATCGAAACTAGAACTTGTTTAATAATCTGTTAAGTTCACAAAAAGCAGCTCTTGGGATTCAAGAAGTTGAGTGCTGCTTGAAAGCAATCAAATGAATTTGGTCCTTGAAGCAAACAGACTTCAATTTATTAATCATATAAGGGCCATTGTCGCCTACGAGCACTTTATGAATACATGGAAAAATTGCCCCGGCTCTCTCGGGAGTTGCCAGCAAATGTCTTTCTTGAAGGCATGAGACACTAAATCAACCCAAATGCCCCCCTGTCACTGTTATTGCTTTACCTCCAGCGGGGTGCACGCCCAAATGAAAGGCTGCTTCTCGAACACATGCTTGGTGCCCCCCACCACCTCCAGCAAACAGACCTCTTTTCGTGACCACGAATGCATTATCCAAATCTCTTGAGAGAGACCCTCCATTCATCTCACATTAGCAAAACAAATTCGACAGACAAAGAGCGTGGGCTTATTGAAACGCGAGCAATCAAAGCTGTAGGTAGATCAGAGAAATGGTGAGTTGGATGAATGGCGATAATAAACTGAGGTTAAGCTGTTTAAACATATGAACTGTGACATAAACTTAACACTTAAACCAAAATCTAAAACTATGTAAACACAATACCAACCAAAACATTTTTATTAGCGTGTATTTTAGTTTAAACTCTCACCAAAAAAGGTGCAAATAAAATAAAGAATAACAGATCGGGTTGTACGAAAACCACCTATGCTCTAGATTCAAGCCCTTTGAACTGAACTAAAGTGATTTTTATAGGAGCTGAACCTCAACATCCTAAGCAGAGACAACACAGATGAGGCAAAAGAAGGGGAAAAAACAAGGAGCACAATATCCTAATGAATGTAGACAGGAGTGCACAGAGACTTCAGAGGACCGTGGCTGAGGAGGAAGATTGAGGATGATGGGAGGAAGAGTGTCTGGGTGAAACAAGAAAACATAAGATGGGGGGGGGGGGGGGGTAAAGTAAGTTGGAATCAAAAGCATGAATTATTTAAGTAAATCTAAAAGTGCTTCATCATCACGGGATGGAGGAGGGGGCAAGAGGGGAAAGCAAAGACGATAAGACATGAAGGGAAGAGGGATGGAGGAGCTGACGTTCTGGGCTCAAAAATGTTTTAATAGAGATTAAAAGGCCATATAGGAAATGAAACAAAAACAATTCTCATAAATAATACTGCCTCCTTTCCTTAGAAAAATACCAATGATTTTCAGGCTAAATGTGCAACAATAGCAAGGGTACCTTTATGGAGCTAGTGTAAATAGTGCATGCGCAGTGTTGCTACGTTTATAAAAAAAATAAAGAGTTGAATGTGATAAAAAATTTCTTAAAAAAATTTGAATTGAAATTTAACTTTTTTTCTGAGACAGAGGTATTGGTCAGCTTAAGTTTGTTTTTAGCATGAGTACTTTTATGGAACTAGCTTAAAAGGTACACTGCGCAGTGGGATGCTGCTGCATTTACTGTAAAATGAAACATACAATAGCAAAGAATCCAGAATGGTTTCTGATCATTTCCCATTTAAATATAATGTAATTTAAAATAAATACATAATTCTGCCTCAAAGTGTTTTATTTAAAAGAATTCTTTTCTGAAGCTAACTCAAACTGCATAGCTACGTTTCGCGTAAAACGGAAACACAAAGTAAAAAAGAATGCAAAATAATTTTTAGGAATTTAGGCTTAAATGCAATTTTTTTCTTTGAGCAGACATTGTTCATCTTAAACAGACTTTATTATTAAGCAAGAGTTCTTTTGTGTAACTAGCTTAAATGGTACCCTCCACAGTAGGCTACTTTAGGTTTAGTGTAAAAAGAAACATACAATACCAAAGATTACATAATGATTTTTAAAAAAAAAACGTTTTTTGTTCTGCTTAAATGTTTTATTTTGCAAGAATATTTTTTATTGAGCTAACTTAAATTGCGCAGTACCGCTACGCTTTGTGTAAAAAGAAACACAATAGAAAAACATACGAAATAATTTCTAACATTAAACATCAACTTTCTTTGAGACAAAGACATTGTTTGGCCTTGAACGTGTTTTATTATTTAGCATGAACTCTTTTATAGAACTAGCTTAAACTGTTCAGTACTGCTAGTGTAAAAAGGATCATAGGAAATGTCATACAATACAGTTTAGTTTTTTAATTATTTTATTTCATTGTTGCTTTTTGTCTTTTGATTAAGGAAAATATAACTGGTATTATTGAAGTTGCTGTGCTGTCATGACTAATTCTTTAAATAAAAAGTTGTGGGGGGAAAAAAGGATCATAGAAAAGAAGACAAAATAATTTGTAAACATTTAATTTGAAATGTAATTTTCTTTAAGATAGAGAAATTGTTCTGCCTAAACATTATTAAGCAAGAGTACTTTTTTGGAGCTAGCTTAAATCACCCATTCACCCCTATGTTTAGCGCCAAAAGGCACATTTAATAAAAGGATAAAATATATCAATTCTGTTGGTTAACAATAAAATCAAAGAATCTTATCAGATGGGATAAAGACTCTGCTTTTTCAAATGCATTTTACTTCTTAGGAACAGAATAATTTAGAACAAAGTTTTGAGTAATGTTTCGCTTAACTAGCTTTAGCGCAATTTTTTTCAAAGAATCCATAGAACAACTATTGTAACATTTATATATTCCGCTAACTTTTTTGCTAAGATTAACACCTGTTTTCTGATATTTCCTTTTGGGTATGACTTGATACCCTAAACTGTTGAATTTAGTGTATTTGGAGAGCTTGTGTAACTCTACTGAATATTTATTCTTTTCACAAGAAAAAAATCTCTAGACTAGCACAAAATTAAGATAGAACTGAGGCCTTTTGTTTCTGTCCGTGTCCTTGAACCAATACATCTTCATAACGTCTCGAACACCAAGCCCAAGATCCCAGTGATTTATTAGCTCCCTTCTGTTTCAATTAGCCTGCTGGGTTTATGGATCCACTGGGAGACGAAGCGCTGAATGGGTCTGGTTTTTTTTACTGTGAGAGAATAACTGACTGCAGGCATGAATAGAAATGTGTGTGTGCACCTTAATCCCTAAGGCTAACAGGCCAGAGAACCAGCTGGCATTCAACCATAAGTCTATCGTGACTGTCCCATTGACAATCTAGATAGACGTGATCGTCCCATTGACGATCAAGTCTATCGTGATCGTGCCATTGTAGTCATTGACGATCAAGATAGACTTGATCGTCAATGACTACATAACATGGAGTTCAGATTAAATCTAATTTGAAGTTTGGTATTAGCAACAGGAATTTAAAATGTTTTTACTACTAAAGGAAACAGAGTAGCCAAAAGGCTATTTTAAAATATCATTACTAATATAAATCTGGATCTATAAACAGGTGAAAGAGGTTTGTGTTGTGTTTGCTTCCAGGGAGATTCCAGTTAATGAATCCTGATACTGAATCTCAGCAGCCGTCCACGCACCAGCATTACCCCAGGCTGTGCAAACAGCCAAAAACACAGATGCTGCTGGCGTGTGAAACTCACATCAACAGAGAGGGAGAAAATAAAAAGACAAAGCATTTCTAACCGCTTCTCTGCTTCAAGGTAAAGTACGAAAATGAGTGAACACACAGCAATCCAGGAAGGCAGACAGTAACACCTGAGTAACAAGATCTAGTGTCTGTCTGGAGGAGCCCTGAAGGCTGCTCCATTCAAACATAGCGTCTGGATGTGAAAAGCTGTGGTGTAGTGCTAGGTAATGTATTGGTGGGTGTGGTTCTGCAGGTGTGTGAGCCTATAGTATAAAATAAAAAGATGCAGGACGATGTACTCTGGATTTACCAGCCAAGCAAGAATTAATAATTGCAGCACTTTTGTGTTTTTTTTGTTGTTGCTTCTGTTCACACACTCAAGGCTCTGTCTTCATGTGTGTTAGAAAGTGCTATTTGAAAACCGAAAGCTTGGCTTAAGAGCACTTTAAAAGAGCAGACTGTTTACAAGCCACTTTTACATAGTATGAAAGAAAAAAATCCACCTTAAAAGTCTGTTTGACTTCAATTATTTTGAGCCCAAAACAGGAGTATTGCAGCTTTAAGGTGGAAAAGCTCATCTGAAAAGCTTGTGTGTTAAAATCAAAGTTATGAATAATTATCTACATAATTATTCCAGATTAGGAAGAGGGTGGAGTTTTGTATTTATTTGAAAATTCTTCATCCAAAAACATAACAAACAAAACATTTTATTTTGTTATTTATGTAAAATGAAAAAAAAAAACTCTACACTTTCCCAGCCTCTATGACACCAAAAAAACTCAAATATAAACATCTTTCTTAAAGTTTCAGAAGCCAAAACATTATAAAACTGACAAATACAGAGATGTTTTTGTAATGTGGTAGTTTCTCTATGAATTATTAGCCTTTTTAACACCGTAACTTATGTTTACAGCCCAGTAATGACAGTGTAATTCTTGCTACCTATTTATAAATTACATTTTCCAAAGACTTTCATAAACTTTGATCAGGTTTCTGAGGTTATTAATTCCAGATCTACATTGTAGGATGGGGGCGGGGTTTGGCTGCCATGATTATTCCAGAGATTTTTCATGTTAACAGTCTTGGGGCATCTCTCGAACAATAGCCAACAAACACACTCCAGAGCCAGACTAAAATAGGAGCCAAGAAGCGCTGGATTTCATCACAAAGTTTTACTGTTTCCTCTAACTATCCCTTTTTTTTTCTTTTCTGTCAGGTCAGAGGTTAAACGGACAGTTTTTACGCTCCTGTCTTCATAAAAAAGTCACAAAAAATGCAGATCAAGAGAAAACACAAGAAAAATATTTTGTGTTTTCTAAATATAAAAATATCCTATTCAGCTAAAAAAGACAAGAATTGGCTTTGTTTTTATAATAAACAGCAGAAAGCACATGAAATGAGAGACGTGGCAGAAAAAGAAGAGACAGCATTTGCAAGATAATTTGAAAAGATGGTCTTTTTGAGCCACAGCCAATGCAAACGAAGTATCTCGCCAAATGAAATTTGACTGCACGATATATGAGTCACAGTGAACCAGAGGATGGGCGCCAGTTATGATTTCTATGCTGATATTTGAATTTCTGCAGGCTTTCCCATCGACCCCCTCAAAACAGCTTTGAAATGTTAGTTCAAAGAAATATGGGGAACAACAAAGGACATTTCCAGTTTGCTTTTCAAAACAGACAAATTAAGACTTCCCTTAGTGTTTTTCTTACTTTAAAAACTTAAAAAAAATTATAAATTAATCTTTATTATTTTGACTATTTATCATTGGTAGTCCAGGGAGCCAGTTTAGCTCGTGCTGAATTGCGGCGCCTTCCGTCCGTGAAACCAGGGTTCGAATCCGGGCTGCTCCCTGTTCCCTTCTCTACCTCTGTGCCGGTCCCAAGCTCGATTGCTTTGAGAAGGTTGCGTCAGGATCATTGGTAGTCCGTCTTTTTTTTATGTGGAATAGCGTGTTTTTAAATTTGCATTTTTGTTTGTTTGTTTTTTTTTTTGTCTGCAGCAAATTTTTTTCAGCAATCATACAACTGTACAATATTTACATGTATTCAAATATCACCTAGCATAAATAACCAAAAATAGTTTCATGACCACTTTTTAAACTTTAGTTAACGTTCAACATATTTTTACTAGCAATATTTGACCACCAGATGTCCCCGTTTCCTATCGTTTTTGTGAAGCTGCATTCACACTGGCTGTGTCGACTCGAGCCGAAGCGAATGAAAAGTCTATGCAAATGCACGCAGGTCGGAATTTCTGGCTTTCGCGTCTGAAACGCTTGTGATCACACGTAGCTACGCAGGGTTTTAAGTACGGTCGCATGCTCTACGTACAAATCTGGGGTTTATTGATCCCGCGCTAAAAGTTCAACCGGTTGAACTTTCATAAGCTGGTTCCTCCAGTCAACACACTTAACCGCGGCAATGTGACCAATTGGGGACTCAGATCTGATAGTAAAGGTGTGTGTAGTGTCCTCTTCAAAACACGGAGGCACCAACGTTGAAAACATGATCACAAAGCAGATTATTAATAATTGCGTTTTGTGCATGGCTGGATTAATATGACAGCAAGACAAACATGTAAAAAAACAGGCCTGTGAGAACAAAAGGTCTGAGCAACATTTGCACCGCTTTGACTTATCACATCAGGTTTCCTCCTACTTTAGGTAGTGGACAGGCGCTAGTAAACAGTAAGAAAAAAACAACAAAAACACGTGTCTGGTGTGAGCACAGTCGGTTGAATGCAGGTTCATGAACACGAATAGAACGTTCTTGAACGCACTACGCAGAAGACCAGTGTGATTGCAGCTTCAGATTAAAGCTTCAAAGCTTTGAGGCTTCACTAGTGAAATTAAATAGTTGCTCTTGAGTTTTATTTTTTTAATGTGCTATCAGCTATTTTGTTTCTTCTTCTGCAATGTCATCTGTATTTGTCTTATATGCTGCTGTGCACGGCTAGCAATAGCGCTAGCAGGGTTTACTTTAATAAAATCTTAAAAAACAGTTGATTAACAGATGATTAACTGTTAAGTCCTCTTCATAATGTCAGGTTTTTGAATAATAACACCAGTTTGTCAACCTTAAAGATGATGGATGGCTAGCTTAATGTTAGCATAGACCGTCATATATATATCACCTAAAAAGAAAAAACACAGAAACAAAAAACCTACAATAATTGGGGGAAATTGTTTTAATGAAAAACAGATTAACCCTTACGTCACAAGTCTAAACTATCCATGTTTAGTTTGATGCTTTCAAGGATCATAACACACAAAAAGTGTTTGCTAAAAAGCCTTTTGTCAAATAAAAATATTTTATACATTTTATCCAGAAAGTATTTATCGCTTTTGAAGAGCACTGACACAAAAACCTTAAATATACTGTATTTTTTGGACTGATGTTCTGATAACTTCCCTAATGATGAAATTCCAGAAGAACTGCTAAGAGTTATGCCCTTAGTGACACGGCATGTCAGAAACACGCTAAAAAATGACCACCGAGCCGTAACCCTGGAGACCGTCTTATTACAAAGAAGACATGCGGGCGGGAAAGTAAAGATGGGCACAGATGCTGAAACAAGAGCAGGTCAACGAGAAACCGAATTGTGAAAATCGCTGTAAAGAGGATGAGGATGTGCAAACAGGGAAGAGTATATATATAGGATGCCTAGGAGACAGCTAATATTGACAGCATATCTTCTACCACAGGAAGACAAAAGCAGGAGAGCAAAAAACGACAGAAAGCTGACACTATAGATCACTGGAGAAGAGATTTCTATGTGATTGATTTCATTTATAACGACACGATAGTTATAATAAAGTAAAATGCATTAAAAAATGTTTTCTTTTGTCAAACTTCTGAAACAAACTGATTGTATTTTACCTAAATAATGTGAAGGAAACTTATAAGTATTTTTACAACTGAGGGTATTTGGATAAACAATACTTATTTTACATTCAACCTCATTCTTTTGGCCTAAATTTTCTGCTTCAAAACAGAAATTTAACAGCTAAACTTGCTTATTTAATCCACCAGCACAATAAACCTATTGATTCAGATCAAATATACAAGGGCTCGGTTGAAAGAATCGATGACTCTATCTGGATCGAGCTTGATAGATCAATTGGTGGTTTTTGTTAAAGTGAGGGGTTAAAAAACATTTCAGAGTTTTCGCAAAAAATCCAGAATTTTGCACTGTTGTGATTTTACCAATTCATATAAATTCATCCAAATCCTGCAACATTTTCTTGACATAGCAGCTTTGTCCAATCAATGCAACTTTGGTCAGTCACTATTATTTTGAAAAAGTTCAACCTGTCAAACTGTCTTCACCAATCAAGTTAAGAGGTAAAAACGTTTACATAACCAATTTAACCAGTAAGCGTATTTAACGTTCCAGCTTTCCTGTGCTGACATGGCTGATTAAAATATCTGTTTTATATGAAGTGCGACAAAAGTCACGGCTAAAGATGGAGTTTAGCCAACTTCCTGTAGGTTCAGGTGGAACAAGGTGCATAACATACTCATTTTAGGGACTTTCTCGCATTTGTTCGGCATCAGCGCCACCGTTTTATCATAATTGGTAACATTTCCCAGGGATTTATTGGTCTAACGCAAATATAACTCTTACTGCTCTACTGTGACTATAATACCCAACAAAAACAGTATGCAAATATTTTTTAATGAAACTGGAGGTAACATTTGTGTTGGAGCACAAGCAAAGGTCTGACGAGAAATTTTCAACAATGGAACATAAAAAATCACAACTCATGTGTAAAGAATGTGTGGGGTTAAATAAAAATGCACTTTAATAAACTGTCAGAAAAAAGCCAACTGCTTTAAAATTTCTATGTCCTTCAACTAAAAATTATTACTGATAAATATTGCAACTTTTAAGAAAGGTTGCCGCAACTTCTAGCTTTGTTGTACCACAAAAACCGTCTATAAGAACCTGAAGGGACGGTTTATGTACAAAACTTGGTGGCTGGGTAGCTCGGTTGGTAAGGTGAAAGACTACCACGCAGGAAACCAGGAAACCAATGGTGATGGGGCAATTACCATATCAGTGGCGAGCAATTAACATCACCCAGTGAGGGCCCTTGGGCAAGACCCTTAAAGCTACTGCCTCCCAAGCGCGGATCGCCTGCAGCTCACCGCTCTTCCAGGGGATGGGTCAAAGGCGGAGAACAATTTCCCATTGTGGGATAAATAAAGTAAACTTTCTTCTTCTTCTTCTAAAATTCACACTTATGTGTGAATAATGAAAGTGTCCAAAAATAGAGATTGTGAGGAGTAAAATGATGCTCTATCAAGGCTTTTGTGTAGACGGATTCATTCATTTGTTTTTCTATTTATAATTGCTGTAATTGCTCTTGGGCCCTGAGGTCAAACACATCCCAGCTGCTATGTCTCTGTGGCCCGCGGCTTGTTGATGACAATGTGTTGTTCTTTTGTGGCACGAGGAAACAAAAGCGGTATCAATCAAAGCCACACACAGTCAATGGGACCTCCCGACAGCCGGGAGACACACCTGAGCAGCCAATAGGAGGAGGCTGCTTTTGGTGGGGCGGTGTGTGCATCAACTGTGGCCCAGACTCACCCGTCGTCCACTCATGAAAATCAGCGCAGAGCCACTGATTTGCTTTCAACCTTTGGCTTCAGTTTGTTTAAACAAATGTAGTTAGCCTTATATCCAAATCCAGGATGAAACACAAATCAGGACTAAACGCACCTGAAAGTCAGAGAGTCACAAAAAGCAATTCCAATGTCATTTCAAAGCCTTACATAGGAAATCTTTCAATCTTTATAAAAAATAAATATATATATGAATTTATCAAAGCAAAGAATGTAATAGGGAATAAAACTTCAAAGTAATAGGCATAGTCCTTTGACTTTTTTTTTAAAGGACGTTAAAATCTTTAGGCAGTATTTGTTGGAACTTCATAGGTTTACATAACCAACATGCCTTAAGATGCTAAACTTTCAGTAGCTTATAAAAAGGTTACGTAACGCAAAATTTAGGACTTTTTATCATTTACACAAAACCAGGACTCAAATGTTACCTATTTTTAAGATGCCTGTGCACTCATCCTACATAGTATTAGTGTTTTCTATATGTTTTCTTAAGAAGTAGTCAAACTAATAGTATCCTGCTGTGGCGGAATACTCCCTCTATCAGCAGATAGCTTGTTTTACCTGATTGTGTCAGTCTGTTCAAAAAGAAAAACCATTGATACCCATTATAGACAAACAGGTTTTTTTTACAGAGCAGATATATCTGCCATGCAGCACATATCAAATATCGGTTATGGCAACAACAAAAAAAGCAAAAACGTTAATTATCCTAAAATTTATTTTTTAAAAATGTAAACAAGTCATTTAGAGATAAGCTTAGACAAATCATAAGTATGGTTGTTATTTAAATACCTCTGAAAAGTAAAAAAAGACACTTGCTGTTTGCAGCCAGTGGGCAGAAAGCGAGCGCTGGCTCGCATGGAGCTGGCTAAAGGTTAAACGGGCTTTGTGAGTCATGTTTCGGAGCAGAGATTGAGTGGGGATGGTGATGGTGGTGGTGGTGGGGGGGGCAAACACCAGCAGTGTGCATGGCGATGTAAAAATACAGGCAGAGAGAGGTTGTGCATTTGAGCTGAGTCATGTGTACCCCTCCCTCCCCCAAGGAAACCAGTATTTTAAAGAAATGTGCGCATTTAGAGGATAGGTTTAATAATGGGACGATGAAGCTGAAACATGCAGACGTTTGTACGCTTTCATGCAACATGCTCATCAAATGGCCAAACCATTGGGAAATATCACCAACGTTAAGTCAAACTTTACCATTTTTTTCATTAACCCTTGAACATAAGCGACATCGCCAGCAGCACCTAAATATCACACACTCTTTGACCTACCGTAACTCTGAACGTTTACACGATTAGCATAGTTTCAACATTCTTTGTCTTTGCGCCGATTACTAACATATGGTGTTGCATATCGGCGCAAAGCCACTTTTCTCTGTGACAGCATCCGCAGTGCTTACGCTAGTTGCGCAAACTGTTGAAAAGTTACAGAAGTTAAAGAAGTGTCAACTCTGGAGCTTAAGCTCCGATATTTTAAGGTTAAAGTCACTAGTATTGTCACTGGTTTGCTGGTGCAACACCATCAACCAAAAACCAATGACAACAATGACTAAATGTAAGGAAGGTACTTGTAGGTTTATTCCTTTCTTACCTTTTAAAGATGATTTTTTAGAAGAGTCCTTAAAAAACGAAATACCTTTTTTAAGAAATGTTTCCACCAAACATCCACCTTTGATTTTTTTACATATCAAGAAATTCTGGGTAAAACCTCTAAAAAGCCATAATTCTTTAACAAGCACCATGACACAGGCATTCCTTAGAAATGAAAATATGTAATCCAGTATGGTTTCAGCTATAACCAATAGGGTCCTTATAATTAAACAGAACTTTGGAACTTCCTGATATGGAATAATATTAGATAAAGATGACCAAAATGGAAAAGACAAATGAAGGGTGAGAAGAGCATAGAGGTCAGAGGAAGGATGGATAAATAGTGGAAATAGGAATTTTGGTAAGAATATCAATTTATCATTTGCATAGCACTGTTAAAAGCAGGAGAAACCAAAGTGCATATGAATAGAGAAAACTAAATTGAAGAAGAGAATGAATGAGGGAGAGAGGAATTTATGATAATAGCAACTGGGACAAGCCAAGAAGGAATGTATCAGAAGATTGCTTGGAAGGCCCAGTTTCGAATCCTGGCTGGGACCTTTCTGTGGAGTTTGCGTGTTCTTGTCATTCATGCGTAGGCAACACTAACCGGTTTCCTCCCACAGTCCAAGAACATGCTTCATAGGTTAATTTGGTGATTCTAAATTGAATGTGACGGTGTGTGGTTGAGAGGCACTGCTACAAACTGGGGACTACCTTTGGGAGTCCTACCTTTGCCCAACGGTAACCAGGACAGGCTTCGGTAGCCCCGTGACCCCAGACGGCATTCAGCAGTAACAGAATATGAATGGATGGATTGACAAGTTTGATCAATAAATGGATGAAAATTTATAAAATAAAGGAGAGCATAACCCAATCTCAACCTGGTTGTTTAATGGATCAGCCCAGGAAAATGTGAAATTCGATTTGGTGGACATACACTACACACAAAATGCTGCTGAAACCATTTTTTCCAATCTGTTCCAAACCTTCCATAAGTACATTTTTTTTTTTTAATACTAGAAAATTTTGAATTCAACCCAGAATCTGATCTTGAAGGGAAGACCAAAGTGCCCCTCAGGCATCTGAAGCAGCCTGTAAAGGCGGGGTCGACTCACATCCCAAAGGGTAATATATTAAAGTGCTATGACAGAAAGTGGGTATGGATTGTGTCCTGGTGCCAAAACACAAGGTGAGGGACGCAGCCTGGCTCCGCAACAAACAACGGAGCACGTTGCACCAGAAAAAGAAGCTGGGGCTCAGCAGTTTCCAGGGTCAAAGAAAGAGAAGATGCAGAGCGGGACATCACTGATGGGAAGTGGTGTTGACATAGAGATGCGTCATCATAACATGTTAAGTCATTTACATCAGCTGGTTCTTCCAGTCATTCTGGGTAAAGTAATTTATATTTTTTATCGTTTCCTGGAACAATACACTAATATACTTGCCCCAACTCTCCTCGCCCTTTTGGTTCAACTTAAGCTAAAAGTTGGGTGAAGAACCAGACAGATGCTTATCCTCCTGCCCCCCTACCGTCCCACATCCGCGATGGCGTTTCTGTCTTTAATTAGTTTATCAGATCACGAAATCGGCTCTGGCTGATGGATGGCTTCCCCGCTCTGAGAGCCGCTTCTGTTCCTCGTCCTCCTCATGGTCCGGCTGCCCCGTCTATCTTCTTCTACAAAGACATTCTTTCGGTTCTAGAAGAGGACTCCCATTGAAGCCTTTTTCCTCCAGTGGAGGGGGGGCATCAGACGAGTGGGAATGAGGACATAAGCGAGATCTGTTGAATTGAAACAGCTTTCCTGACCCCACGACTAACAGACCCTCGACATCAAGTGTGCTTCCAAAACGTGGGGGCTGGAATGGTGATCCTTAGCGGAAGGAAGTGATTAAGACCTTTGGACTTTAGAAGTCTAACGCTTGCAATATTAGCTCATTTTTTGAAAAAGAAAAAACACTTTAAACATCTTTGAAATTCACAGTTGTGGTTATCGTGCTATAAACTCAGTCTTTTTGTTGTTGTTGGTTTGTTGGCTCCTAAAGGCCTCCGTTGACATAAATCCTCACTAATCATTTTAAGACCGTGGCAAAGATTCTGCTGGATGAGACTGATAGTGTATTTTTAAAACCTACTTCAAAATAAAAGACGATCCCACCATTGGGATTGGAACATTTCTCCTTTTTGTTTTAGGATTTAAAATGGTTAAAGATTAGGAGGCTGTACGGTACACGCTCCATGGAGACTGAAGACAATCGTCTCCCATGGTTACAAGCACGATCAAAAAAAAAAGTCAAATATGGTTTTTGATTTTCTAAGAGTGCTTCTAAATCGAATCTTGTGTTTCATTTTTCTCATTTAGTGTCTTCTTTTGTTTGTTTTCCATTTACTTTGTTACAAGTAAATCAATGTTTCCTTCTTTGTTTGTGACTACCCTTCGTATTTGTCTTTTCTTTTTCAATTTATCTACCGTGTAAACAGTATTTAGTCAGCTACCAATTGTTCTTCCACTTAAAAAGATAAAGGAGGCCTGTCATTTTTATCATAGGTAAACCTCAACTATGAGAGACACAATGAGAAAAAAATTACATTGTCTTGTTTTTAAAGAAATGTATTAGCAAATTATGGTGGAAAATAAGTATTTGGTCAAAAACAAAAGTTCTTACTAAACTTTGTTATATACCCTTTGTTGGCAATGACAGCAGTCAAACGTTTTCTGTATGTCTTTACAAGGTTTTCACAAACTGTTGCTAGTATTTTGGCCCATTCCTCCGTGCAGATCTCCTCTAGAGCAGTGATGTTTTGAGGCTGTCGCTAGGCAGCACAGACTTTCAACTCACTCCAAAGACTTTTTATGGGATTGAGATCTGGAGACTGACTAGGCCACTCCAGAACCTTGTCCCTTTGCTGAAAAACAGCCCAAAGCTTGATGTTTCTATCCCCATGCATGATGTTCTTTGGATGCAACTCAGCCTTCTTTTTCCTCCAAACACAAGTAGAATTCTTACCATATAGTTCTATTTTGGTTTCATCTGACTATAGGACATTCTCCCAATCCCCGGAGAGTGGTTCCTGGTCCTGGACCAGATCCACTTGGATTTATTCAGACTGAAAATTTGTTCAGGATTATTGGAGAAGGAAAACTCTTGTTCATTTTAAGCTAACCAAATGTGTCAAGTTGGAACACACCCTTAATTTACATTTTATCTTGATCTTTATTTTAGTTTGTTGCATCTTAGTTGATGCTCTCTTTTCCTTTTTAAGAAGTTTGTTCATTTTTTTGGAACTTTTTTTATAGTATGTCTCTAATGTATTTAAACAGTTGCATATTTCTTGAATCAATTCGTTTTTTTAAGTAAACAAAAACATTAATTATAATCAGACCTGTTTCGGTTGGTATTCAAGTCTATTTTATTTTTTAACCATTGTTCTGGTGCTTAGCAACGATCACACCTGTTTTGAGTTTGAATTCCCCACAACTGTATCCGCCTTTTGGCTGATTAGTCGGTGCATGAAAGGTCTACAGTCATTTTATCTAGAATTGTAGTTCTATCATGTTTGGTTTTTAAGTAGTGGTTTATCTTATAAGATCGTTTCCTTTTGTTTGTTTTTCCTTCATCCTGCTTCTGGTTTTCAGCATTTAGGTCTTCCACAACCTCCTCCCTCTGTGAGTTGGATCAAATCCAGCGGTAGTCATTGGCCGTGTTGGAATAATCACCTCAAACTACAACAGAACAGCTCAGACACAGATCGTGCTCACCCGTCCATGAACCAGAGCATAGAAATGAAACCAACCATTCGGACCGGATTGGTAGATATGTTATTTTACTCAGCCAGCTTGTACCAGTCTGGCAACTCCCCACCCCCTCCCCCCAACACACACACCACTACCACCTTCCCATCTGTTACCCACCTGATCCACACAAACGACTCAACTCCAACTGGCTGCTGGCATCTAGTCTATGACAAAAGACATGTCATTGTTGACATTTCGGGGATATTTGGGGGGGGTTGGACCCATGTGTACATCTGAATATCGCAACGTCCTAAAGAGAGACACTAAGTCCACTTCATATGAGTCTTTTGTTGAATGAAAATCCAATAAGAAGAGTCAAGAGTTACTCCTTATAGAACTAAAACTGGATTCGACCAAACTACGGCCAAAATGTCCCTTCCAAACAACAATTAAAAAATCCAACAGAACACCATCTGTGTTCCATAGTCTGCTATCTTAAAAGCTCCCTGTATGTTCCTCTGTACCATTTTTCAATTCATCAATCTACAGCTAATTGAATGGGTCCTGATGCGGTAATGAAAAAGCCCTCCAAACACGCTCAGATGTGAGCCAAGAGTGTTTAAGCTTCTCCCAACCCCAGGCCCACCATCATCCCTGCAGGGTGCTATTTACCCCAAAGTCTACCCAAGGATCTATGACGCTAATTGTTCTCATTTTGGCTGCAACGTTCACATGAGTAGAGACTTCGGAGACGGTCTGAGCTGTTTATGAGTTCATTAAAAAATAACTTGCTAGGCAGATGAGCTTCACCTCCAGGGATGAATTCATGTTCATGAAGGTATTGGTGCTTTAAAAGGCAAATGGTCTGTAAAAACAAATCAAATGGCTTCCCAAAACATCTGATGAGGGCCACGGCTGACAGCCAGGACGTCAGTCCTTCTTTATGCACTGACAGGGACGCTGATATACTGCATTCCTGATTATTTTTCTTATCACTGAAGGGAACCTCCTCTGTTAGACGCATTATAAAGATTTAAAGATTAAGTCCCTAAAGCCTGAAGGCAGCATCCGGTTTTCCCTTGTTTCAAGATCACACCACGGCTTATAAAAATAGGAGATGGAGTAAACTGGGGTGAGCGGTCAGCTCATCATGAGATGTATGCTGATGATTAAATAAATATTTGTCCTGCTACTAATTTGTCGAGGTATAGCATACTAGATCTATGTAATAACATGGCAGAGCGAAGTAGGCATACAATCGTGAAACAACCATCGCACATAATTACATACACAAATGTCCTTCTGCGAAACAGCTTACTTCACATGCCTAAATTGAACGTCTATCCACTAAAAATGACGACACAAACTCACCACACAAATTTTTGTCAAGAGCCCTAACTTGAAAATGACGTTTGACAATTGGGGGGGGCAAGCATTACATTAGCCAGTTCTTCTTCTTTTTGGCATATCTCTTAGGGGTTGCCATATCGAATCAGCTTTCACTGATACACACAAGTGGTCTCTTAGAGATTTTTATGCCAGATGCCCTTCCTGACACAACCCTGCACGATATGAGGAAAACTATATACGATATTAATGATCAGCATTGCAATAACAATAAAACTTGCGGTATGCAAACAAATAGCAAAACAACTAAAAACATAATTCCCCTTTCATTGTAACAGTTTTAAAATTGTACTCTAAATGACGCTCGTCGACATAGGAGAGAAACATCTATGATAAAAGGGCTCCATCCGATTGGTCAACAATGGGAAGGCGTCCATCTGATTGGTCAACAACTTGAAGGGGTCCATCCGATTGGTTAAATGCATAAATGGATTTATTTGATTCGTTAAATACTTCAAGCTGCCATAAGATTATTTTAGCGCATTTAAGGTAACCATTTATTGCAATTTTCACCGTCTAATGCGATATGCATATTGCACAGCTTGATGTCGCGATAATGATAAATTTGCAATATATTGTGGAGGCCTAACCCTGTATTTTATCCGGGCTGGGGACCTGCATGGGGAGACCCAGACTTTGGCCCCCGTGGGTCTATATAATTAAGAAGTAGCATGAAGGGTCTTGCCCAAAGACCCATACTGGATGAGGCTCACCTCGCCCCCCTGGAAATCAAACCATGATTTCCAACATAGCCATCCAGCCACTAGTTGTGTTAGCCTTCTTCTGATCAGTCATAGAAGCTTGATTCTACGTCTGGTTCTTTATTATTTTAAAGGAAAATTCTTTTTTTTCTTTTCTTTTCTGACTTATTGCCAAGAATTTCCGAGTATCTGTGCAAAATTATAATAATAAAAAGAGGATTTTTGACTAAATGCTACCATGTGGTGAACCTTTAAAGAAAGTGGGACGAAAGCGTGGATGACTTGTGCTTTTATATAATTGTGAAAAAGTGCAAACTGAATCTTCTTTTACATGAGAAGAGCTTCATGAAATCTTTTGTGAAATCTTGAAATCTTTTGTCATTTATCTGGAGGTTGCATCCTAATTCTCAACATGCAGAAGTTGAGTGAAGCTGTTTCAGAATGAGCATACTGCCATGCCACACCGACATAAATAAATGAGATGCTAACCGTAAATATTAATACTATGGGAAATGTTTCAGCCTTCTATATATAGTGCTACAAAGCAAGTTATTTTTAATCCCACAAATGCATCTTCCAGCTCTAGAAGTCAGTGTTGTGATTATGAAAAAAAAAAAAACGATTTCTTTTAGATAATTTTCTAGAGACTTGGGTCTTGAGGGTAGAGCAAAACGATATGAGGAAAACTTTAGCTGATCAATATTGTGTTGAGGAAAAGTTTTTAAGACCGTTTTTGTGCTCTACTGTACGAACACGCGTTGAAAGTCGAACCAGTTAAACTTTGACCAATCAGGGACTGATAGTGAGGTAAGGATGGGGTTCTTTTGAATACATTCCAACTGTTTGAAAATTGATCATGGAGGAGAAATAAATAACCAGAAAGGTATTACACAACACCAAGTCTTTCATATATCAGAATAGAGCCATGAAAAAAAAGGTCTGGAGCGAGATTTGCATTACTTTGACATTTCGCACCAAGGCTCTTTCGACTGTCGGTGGCGGACAGGCGCTAGCATCGGGTAGCAACGGTCCAGTGAGAACGGCGTGTGCTACAAGCGGGTTTTGAACACGTGACACAAGTCGGATGTGAACGTAGCATCAACGGCTCTATTTGATTACTACAAGCTGCCATGAGATTGTTTTACCACGAGTGTAAACATGTATCGCAGTTCACGCGGTCTTTTGCGATATGTGTATCGCGATAACGATACGTTTGCAATTTATTGGAAATGTTATAGCTGTTTATAACGACACTTTTAAGAACTAATATCACCTGCTGGGCTTGCAAACTTTTCAACATGGAAACCTCTGTTGAGATGCTTAAAGTTTGCATCAAACTTATGTCATTTTTTTCTTTCTGAAGTCAGCTTCATCACGGTAAAAATCTCAAAGGACTTCCGTCTTTGGTTCTCGTGTCGTTCTTCCGCCGCTCGTGCTGCTGCCAAGTTCTACGAGCCCAAATGTGGCCCGTGAAGGCGGCAGCGGCGGCAGCAGCACCGCGCTGGCTTTCACTCCCCGTGAAGTCGAAGCTCTTGAAGGGACTCCCAGAGGAGCAGAGCGACAGCTGGCGGCATCGCCGAATGAGCATCTCGGCTTTGCAGGGCCTGCCAGCCCGCCGCTCTGCCTCTATGTCTGTGTGTCTGCACCTGCTCGGACCTGACTGCATCACCCAAAGAAATGAAAAAAAAAAAACGGAGAAAGGCACTCAGTCCGACAGCCCGTAAACGTCTCCCTTCGGCTTCTTTGATGTCAGGAACAGACTGCAGTTTTAGACCGCCTTTGATGTTCAGCACAAATCACAAGCGCCTCCATATTGTCTTCATTCAAACCCATCCAAGCTATCACACCGCGGCACTATTTTTCCTTTGACACCCGCGACAATGGGGAAACACAACAATTATATTAAAACAAATAAATAAAATGAATACAAATTGTGGGGGTGAAATGACGAGGATGAATATAAACGAAGCCGGTTGGTTTTTACCTTATTCTCCCCCCCCCCTCCAAAAAAAGCGTCGGTTTCCTCCTAGACGCTGCTGGAGGTGATGGGGTGTGAGAGCTGGAAGGACCGTGCCCGGCTGCTGCGTCCGTCCCCCTCAGCCGCTGCAACAGTAAGCTGTGGTCCTCCTCCGATCCATCCGCTCTCCTCATCCGCACCCCCTCAGCTGCCAGGAGCAGCAGCGCGGCGAAGATCGTGTATGGAATCAGACCACACACCCAGTCCAAATATTTCCTCCTTTCACAAAAAAGAAGAAAAAAAATTGTAGTCTCTATTAAATAGTTTGTTGTTATAACGTCTTTTTGTTTTGTTTTTCTGTGCTATATAATTAAATGTATGTGTCTCTACGGCGAATGCTTTCCTTTAGTTTTCCACTGTCTAAATTGCTACAGTTTATATACACAATAAATAAATACTGAAAAAATGTAAACATGTTAACATTTATTAGTTTTGAAGTATCTGAACAGTTTTGGAGTCGAATAAGTGTCTAAAGCACGTTCTGGTAAAACGTGTATATCCCAAAACGTGGACGGCTACAAGTGCTGCAGATTCAGCAGGTGTAAAAAATTTGTATCAGCGTGGGATGTCTATCTGCCCAGTTGATCTTTGAGTTTATTCCAATGGTTCCAATCTGGCGCAGAAAAAAGTAGCGATTGCAGCGCCCCCTTTCAAGAAATGGCAGTATACGGAATTGCAGACGGAGAAGCGTGAAATAACTTGGAAGTACATGATGCCTTTTTTCCCCATTCATTTTGCTTATTTCTGCAGATTTTTTGCTCAGCTTTAGTTTTATTTACGATTTTTAAAATATTTTTCTAAAAATTATATTGCTTATTCAAAATTATAATTTCATGTTTTTTTATTGCTTGATTAGCTAAAAAATGAATTTTATATTTGATTCTTTACAAAAATGTGTCATCAAATCCTTTTTTTTGTGTGAAAGCTACAGGTGCTCTGGTCGTTCAAAACACACAGATTAGAGACTCTTGACCCATTTGGACAGCCTCCCTGCTGTACTAATGAGTGTGTATAATTCAATATTATTAACACTGTCTTTATAAAAGTATAGGAAGAAAAGGGTTAACTCTTTTGTAAATATTGGATTTTCTGCCACTTCAGGATCTCCAACAGAAGAAAATGTAATAATACGTTTATAAAATTAAAATTGTAGCATTGCAAATGTTTCTATATGTTGGAAAAATAAACTACAAAATGAAATAAATCTCTAAAAATCTAATTTGAAACACTTTGCCATCCCAGTCTGATTTGAAACTACAGATGATTTTACATTAAAAGCACTTTTAAATGGAGACAGTGTTACAGAATCTGTTGGGTTTTGCATGTATGTGCAAAAAAAATAAACACAAAGAAATCAGTTAGACTGTCATCTAGTTTTGTGTGCTTTCACACTGCACTTTTGAAAGTGGACCAAACCATCTCACGTTTTGGCAGTTACTTGTTTGGAGAACTTAATCCGTGTGAAACACTCACCAGAAATTGAAAAGAAAAGAAAATGAAAGCTGGCGCTCATCTATCCTGTCTGACGACATCCGTGTCTTCACCTCCTCACTGCACCTCTACTGCCGAGATATTCTTCAACTTTTTTGTGTTTTTGCGCTTCTTTGGATTTTCTTGGTGGGATGATAAACCCTTTAAATACTGGGGATGTCGCCGGTGACCCAAAAAAAAAAAAAAAAACTCTTCAATTGTTGACACAAGCATTGCATTTCCAATCTCTTTATGAAGTGTTGCACGCCGGCGTGAATTAGCCTTTCTCCAATTCAGAGTTAGTTGGAATTGCTTAACAGCTGAAGAGTTTAGCTAGCCCAAAGAACCTTTCGAGATTCAAGATTCAATTATTTTTCGTTGTCATTAAAACAACGAAATTGCATTTGGAGCCTTGACAATCCCCCCAATTATTTCAAAGCTGTAAACAAAAAAACTCAAATCAAAACTCAAACCTTAACAGTGGAGCTAAAGCTCAGATGTTAAAAAGTTAAAAAAATGTTTTATACTTCGGTTCTTAGGCGTAATAGAAAGTTTGTGTGCATTCTGTCCATTTGGATCCCACTACAGTTTACACTCACCAAGAGAAGCGAATTGACTAAATAAACAAAGTCGGTTGTGGACCAAATCCCAGCTCTTTAAATTATTCATTTTTAATATTGTAGTTGGGGCAGCAATGATGCAGAGGTAGAGTGTTCAACCCCTGATCAGAAGACTTTTTTTCACGCCCATGTGGCATAACTCTGAGCCCCACATCGCTCCTGGTTGTCGCCAGTGGATCCGCCATCAGAGTGCATACGTTACCATTCTATTATTACTTTCTATTAGAGTTTTACTTGTATGTAGCTGTTTTTGCAGCATGCCCAATAAATCAGAAATATAAAGTAAAAAATGTCTTGCATTTAGTGTAGTACTTATCTTATCTGAGAGGGGGGGTATAATGGGGGTTCTGGCAGGTGGTTGGAAAAAACACAACAGAGATTAAGCTGATTAAACCCATGTTTTTGACGAAACATTGTTTTTCATTTTCTTTTTAAATGCTAATATAAGTGTTTGCAGATGCTGACAAAGATGGACACCAAATTTCATGTTTAAATGTGAGTTCTGAGCGTCACAAAAGGTATTTTTTTCAACGTCTTCCTGTTGAGTGCATGCCTTTACAATGCCCTGATGTTGAAACAGTCTGCATTTGTGTGCATGTTCAGGTGTGTCACCACACCGGCACACATGGCAGAGGTCTGTGGGGAGCCACACCACCGTGCAAACTGCCTTTGGATTCCTGCTGGCGGCTTTTTGTCTCAGCAGCTCTATTTTCATGAGTAATCCGACTAAAACACACATTTTTCATCATCATCACCACATTCTTCTTCGCAAACTCCTCTTAGGGATTTTGATCTGTTGCTTCCAAATTTCTTGAGCATCATTGGGAAGGTACTCAGGGGAAAAAAAATAAGAATTAGGAGTTGTAGATTTTTTTACTGCGTTGGCATGGTGAGCTAGCATAGAGTGGCGTTCCCTCGGTATTTGCACATTTTTAACCAGAACGTTGTGTAAATGTAATACAGGAGTTGTCGGCTCAAGCTGACCGAAGCAATATCACATACGACATGAATGTATTAGGAACGTGAATACCAAAAAAAACCTCCGTTGCCAAGTAATTCCAAAATTTTACTTCTGCAGATTCTTCTAAAAATTAGATTAACCTGTTCGACGCCCGCACGCAACACAAAAATAATATGGTTGCTATGGAGATAAACCAACAGAAAAGCCGCCATTTTTGATTAAAAAAATTGTTTTTTCATAAGTTTGTCACATGCGGTTCTGACCATGGGTAGCAGAGGAAGAAGAGGGTAAGCCTAAAGCCACTCAGCCGGTGATAGCGGGTAAAAAGGGTGTGACCATGGGTGGGTGGGGGTCGTGAGGGCAATGCGACACCCACCCACGGCTTCAGATTTAGTTTCTGAGCTTCTTGGTGGAGTTGTACACCCTTACTATCAGCAAAACAAGCAGAATAGGAAGACAATGCCGCTTTGACGCACAACAGGCATGTCTTCCCCGCTGCTGTTTACTCAACAGTCCCTTGTAAATCCTCTGATGTTAACCAGCGTTCAGATGGACATGAGCTTTCCTCTGTTGTGACAGATAGAAGGATCCAGTCCAGTGTGCCTCATGTACACAATGACTAAAACTATTATAAAATAATGTCGTAGAAGTGTTTATCCACTTGGGGCAAAGTTGGCTACAGTTCAAAGTTGGCTTTTACTTTTGTGTCCTCCGGCATTGTTGTTTCTGCCAGCAGATGATGGAGAGCTGTAAGGGCATGGACAAAGAACATCATTGGATATTTGGAAATGGAATTAAATGGAGCAGAATGGAGCGGAGGGGGGAGCTTGTGGCTCCGCCCAGCGGGTTTTCTACATCACAAATACAATCTTTTTCAACTGAAAAATCTTCAGAAATTCAATTTTAAGCTTCATTTTCTTCATACTTGCCTCCATCATCAGAAAAATGACACAAAATAATGTTAGAAAGACCAAAAACACAGTTTTCATTGGAGTGGGTTTTCAAGAAGTCAGCTTTTGTTGTTGCTAGGTAACACCTTAAGATAATGATGCTGCTTGGAAAGCCAGAGGAGAGACAAACAGTTCCTGCCACAAGCAGAGACTAATAGTGCGGTGGTATGAGCCACATATATCTTTCTCCTTTGTGTAAACACCGTCAGTGAGACTTTACCTTACACTTTGACCTCACCGGGTTGGAAAATGCAAACAAGATAAATGCCATTTCCAAGTGTTAATGACATATTTATGTGGATTCTGCACTCATCCTTGCGAGAGACCAAGGATTATTTACGTTTGACGAGATAAAATCAAATCTAAAATTTAAATCTGGCCATTTTGAAACATGTAAAAACAGGAACCTATGAAAGCAAGAACAGTTTAGTTTTAGTGAGTTTAGATAAGTTGAGAAGTGTCACTTTTCATTAAAAACTACCGTACTAAAGCAGAAATTAAAAATACCAAAGCAATTCCATCTAGTTTCACATGATTACTAAACTTAGCTTAAGTAGCTGTAGCCAATAGCTAGCTAGCAGTATTAGTGGTTGTGAGAACAGAAGATTTTTTTTTTTAAGAGACTATTTGCACGTAATTTCTAAAACACACACGGCCTGTGCTGGACTTTTTTCTTGGCTGCCCTCATTTTGAATACTGAAAAATAGGTTGACTTATTAGCCGCTTTTAAAATATTTGCTGTGTCACCAGGGTAACCATTCTTGCTTTTATAATTGTTGCCCCTCAAAATATGTGCGACCAACAACTAAATTTAGATGCACTTAAAATACATGCGGGCAATGCAGCAATGTGCAACATGAATTTACATCAGTTTGTGTGCTTGGTCGCACTTAATCCTTGTGCTATCTTAGATGACCCCACCCTTACATTGACGTGTTCTCCCTACCATGACAAAGGTGGATAAAGGTGGAAAGATTTCATGTAATCCATGGACACCAGTGAAGATCACAAATCATTGAAGAAAAAAGGTTCAGAGCACTGTCTAGTGGGTCTAGATGACCCAACTCCCAACGTTAAAGTGCCTAGGATATGTTCCGACAACATCAGCCATTTTTTTTATTGAGAAGATATTCAAACCAAGTCCTTAAAAAATGTAAAGAAAAACAGAATCAACACAGGCGATAAAAAAATGTAAACAACAGAACATACAACATAATAAAAAAAATTGTCCCAACAAGAAAAAAAAACACAAAAATATAGAGATAGATCAGCCCACTTTACAAATCAAAAACCACATTTATCAAAAAGACAACATAAGACTTAGTTTTTTGGTGGAAAAAAGGAAAAAACTAGTCAAATTTAATTAACAATAATGTTTGACGACCAAACGGAACCAAATTAAATATATTTAATTGAAATAAGCCTATCTTTCTATCCCCCCCGGAAAAGTAGGATTAATGGTTTTTGCCAAATTGCCTAGCCAGTGAATATAAAGACAGCACTTCCTGGATTAGACCATGCGGCTCCACTGAAAACAAAAGGTGTGGTCTTTTCAGAGATGGTCAAAATGTTCAATACTCAAACAAAACAAACATAGATGTTATTTGTGAAACGCAACAAAAGTCTAAAACTGAACTTAATTTGTCATTTTAACAGAAAACGATGTGAAGGAAAGATTAGCTCTACTTTAAAATGATTCAGGAAGTGTATGTCACCATGACAATAGCACAAATTACCTACAGTTACCTACAGAAATACTTGTATTTAAAAATAGGGTAAATGAAGATTACACAACTGTTTTGAGTTAAAGTTTAAAGGAAACCAAAATGTTTTCAAAAAAAAAAAAAAGAGAACAAACGGTGAAATTAAATCCAGTTTTATTTAATGACATTTGGGGTCATTTGAAGTTCTTCTGAACAATACGAAAGAGAACAATCACAGCATCTGAGAGTATTAGGATACAAAGTAAGGGTCAGGTGATCAGGTCATGGAAAAATGATTAAATCTAATCTTTGTGACAGTTTTTTTTTTGCTTTTAAATATTATTTACATTTTTCCCCCATTACAGGTTAATTCAATACAGAGTGCAAATTTTTAGTTTTGTTGTGTACAATTTGACAAGTAGGCAGTTAAATCTGCTGTGCAGTTACGCTTTTGTTTGAGTAACATCTTAATCTCTGAACACCAATTCACATCAGGCTTTTATTTTGGAAAGATTCCCTCAATGGTTGTTTGTACAAATGTGTCAGTTTAGGTTTTTATGTTCATATTAGTCATTAAAAAAAAAAAAAAAACTAAAAATATAAGAATTTTCAATTGATCTTGAACTGTTAGCTTAGGTGTCGATTTAAATAAATCCTGTTTGATTTCGAAGACCATCGTAAACACATGCAGTTCCACAAAGAACACATTTCATAACACTGTATGATCATCGAAAATTATAAATATACTAATAGAAACCCCCCCCCCCCCCCAAAAAAAAAAAAAAAAAAAGCTGGCACTAATTCCTGAGGTCTGGTTGAAATGTCCGTCACACACTGGCGTCCAGACCCGGAACCTCCTTTAGTGTCATAAATCAATGTTTCTGTACATAGCAGCTGGTCCTACTCACTCCCAATTTACAGCTTGTTTCTTTAAATTCTCAATCATCTCTATCTAGATCGTAAATAATGCTTCATGACATCCTGTTCAAACGACTCAAAAAACACTTTTTTCAGTGGCATTTTTATACACCTACTAAGCCCCGCCCTTCTGCGGTTGGCACCGATTTTTCAGGCACCATCTTTTTCCAGATAAATTTCAGCTTTCCTTTTTTTTTTTTTTTTTAATTTTTGACTAATTTTCTGATTTAAACATTTCAACATCTGAAGCCGTACCACAGATTTTCTAAAAGTGGAACGTCCCAATACACCGTTCTTCAGGGGATGTACAGGCAGAGAAAAGTATGGCTAGATCGTGGGCAGTACCGCTTTTCCCCTTCATTTAAAATGAAGCCGTTTGTGTTTGATGAAAGATGGTTAAACCCCGGAGACATTCGGCTTTGGACTCAAGCAGGGGTATGCAACTCTTGTGGCTTTCTGGTTAAAGAGGAAGAAAAAGTTTTCAATTTTAAAAAGTACTTATATAGTAAAAAGTAATGATCACAGGTCCAACATTATGTCAGATATTGTGTAGCATGTATCAGCTGAAGGTCAGTCATTTGCAAGGCGAAAACAACAGATTTTCTATTTCTGAACTAATTCAAAGAGCGACTTGTGGTCCAAAAAATAGGGTAAAGGCCCGTACACACCGGGACGAATATTCGCCAGGCGAACGTTAGATGGCGCTTAATGTAAACAGAAATACTCCTGTACACAAGGTGGCGCTGCGCAACTTTACGCTTCTTAAAGTCGCTTTTCACTCAGAAGAAGAGAGCAAGTATTTACGCGATTGTCAGAATCATACAAAGAAAACATGAATATTTCAAGCACCAGTAGCTCCAACTGGTGCTTGGTTCGGGGATATTTTAGAATGTCCGTCATTATTTCTTCGCGGCAGTGTAGACGCTACTTGGCGTCTATCTTCTTCGCTGGTATGTGTGCTCAGCAAGGCAGTTTTGTGTTTGAGCGCCCCCAAGTTGTGTTTTGCTGTAACTTCAGAAGCTCCAGACACGTGTGCAAAAGCGCCATTCTCATTGGTCGAATAGATTTCGACGCGACGCGTCCGAAAAAAAAAAAACGAACCCGAGGCGTTTTTTTTTTTTGACGCTTTAACGCGTGGCGTTTTTTCGCGTCGGTGTGCACACTCACATTGGTGCCCTTTGTTTAGTCACGAGGCGTTAAACGTCGGCGAAAATCGCCGGCAAAATTCGTCCCGGTGTGTACGGGCCTTAAGGGTCACTTCATTAGTACTACTTTAATTTGAGTTAGTTAGATTTAGAAATGTCTGGCTGAGATGCACCACAAACGGTAAAATAAACTGTTTTTTGTTTTTTACTACATTTGCTGCACTGAGATGATCCTATGTTTTATTTTGAAAGGTTATAAACGACTTCATGTTTCTCTTTAAGTCTATATTTTTTATTTTATTTCTAATTTTAAAAAACTGAAAGTAAATAAATATTGTTTTATTTTTGGCCAAAAACCACATTTATGTTCTACAAATTAGTAACACTAACAGAAATATTTTCTTATTTTTCAAAAAAGCTGAAGTCAGATTTAGTGGCTACTAAATTCACTGGAAGGTGTTGCAGACCCCTGGACTGAACTTCAGAATTTCAATTTTCCGGGTTTCTAGCTACAGTTTGGACCTGAAGGGAACGCCCTCGTACATGTCGGATTTGAGTTTGGCCCACTCGGCCAGTCTCTGGACGGCGCCCTTCTCCTGGCTCAGCACGCTGGCCGTCTTCTTCAGCTTGGCCACGTTGCACTCCAGGTAGCGCTCTCCTTCGCTCTTCAGGAAGTTGAGCTTCTCCTCCCGGCTCTCGTTCAGCGGGATGTCCTCTCTCATGTAGGGGTTGAAGCGGAAGTAGGTGTCGGGGGGCAGCAGGGCGTCCAGCATGGTGTGCACCTCTGAAACACAGCCATTTAGCTGCGTTTAGGAGTCGGGGGTGGGGGTGGGGGCTGATGTTTGCGGGGGTCTTACCCTCGGTGTCCGTGGCGCTGCTGATGACGTGCGTCAGCTTGGTCTTCAGGCTGGTGTAGGCGGTGCTGTTCTTGCCCAGCGTCTCATATCGCCCGGTGCCCAGCGACACCACGCACTGCAGAGGCGTGTTCGGCCACAGACACTTGCACTCGTGAATCGCCAGAGCCGTGGGGTTGTTGATGAGAAGCCCCCCATCCTAAAAGATAATGAAGAAAACCCGCCTGTAGTTTCAGGAATCCGACTCAAGGGAGTAAAGGGAGTGGACGGGCTTTCCCAACTTTGTGTTAAAAATCTGCTTAAAAATATATATATAAACCAGAAAGGACTCAAATACTTTCAACTTCATGAACCCTTTCAAAGAATTGACAAAAATTTCATTTAAATCCACAAAAATAAATCGCAATAAAATTGCCGTATTTTCTTAACTTCAAAGCGCACTTAAAAATCGTAAAAAAAAATCCAAAACAACAGAGCGCCTTAAGGTCAGATTCATTTTGGTTGCGTTCACTGATGACGTAGCTATTTTGAGAGGAACATGGGGCTTCTGTCAAAATTGTCAGTCTTATTTTTTTTTTTACAACTTTCTGACAAGGTTAGGCTTTATTGTTAAAATGCTAACATTGCTAGCATGGACTGTGTTTTTTAAGGTGTTACTAATATGGTTGGGAGTTAGCGTAGTCACAATATTGTTTGCTTCAGGACTATTACTTGGGTTGGGTCTTTAGTAAAAATGTTAAAGTGGCTAACGTGTGACGGTGTCGGACTGTGTTTTTTGCGCATTGCAAACAAGGTCGGGAGTTGCAGACATCGCAGAAACGCTAATATGGATAACGGTTACAACATGGCTAGCATGTAGCGTGTCAGACTGTGTTTTTTTAACGTGTTACTATCATGGTTGGCAGTTAACGTTGTTTGTTTCAGCTGTATTATTTAGGTTGGGGATTATAAAAATGCTAACGTGGTCGTGAGTTACAGGTATCGTAAAAACGCTAACATGGATAACGGTTATAACGTGGCTAGCGTGTAGCGTGTCAGACTGTTTTTTTAAGTGTTTCTAAAAAGGTTGGAGGTTAGCATGGTCACAGTTTTAGCTGTATCAGTTTGTTTTTTCTGTGTGTTACAAACAAGGTTAAGAGTTACAGGAATTGTGAACATGCTAACGTGGCTAATGTGTAGCGTGCTACAGACAAGTTCTAGAGTTGATGTGACGTCTGTTAATGAAATCTGACTGACGTTTTTATCTCTGACTCTTTTGTCTCGTTTAATGCGCCTTAAAGTGCAGAAAGTACTGTAATTATGCAACGTTAGTTGATTATGTTCGTTTTTGCAAACAACAATTGTAGTTTTATGTGCAAAAATATTGACATAAGGGGAAAAAAAGCACCATATTTACCCACTGTCTCATATTAGATCCACACATTTTTAACGTGGTGTAAATGTAATGTAAAGAATTATTTATGAAGAATTTTTGGCATTTTTTCAAATACAGCAAATATTTAAAATATGAATAACAATAGAGGATTTATTCTCACCATAAAGTTTTAAAAATTAGCTAAACTTTTCCCACCAAAAGTGAGATTTCATGAAGGCGGCCATTTGGAACTGAACAGGAATAGCCCTTCTATTGCCCCTAGTGGAACGATGATGAACTACAGGGCAGAAAACAAATATATTTAATGGGTTTTAAGGTTCTGATAAGATAGGGATCTCAGAAAAACATTTTCTATGGGTGATGTCACTCTCACTGGGTCCAATTCTCATATGCAGTCAATGGATGGAACCAAAACCTCCAAAAATAACATACGTGAAGCTGATGTAGCTTTGGGTGACTCATAGGTCTGTGTGCCCCCCCCGCAGTGTTTGTTCTGGTTTTGTTATCTTTAGGAATGTCGGCGCTCTCCTGACAAATGCCTCTGCGGGAGCTGAAAACTGGAGTAGGAGTGAGAGCGGTGGGCGGCGGCTGCTGAGGAAATGGTGCAGCACCAGGAGGAGGAACACGTGGACAACAACGCCGACTCCACCGCTCCATCAACACCCATCTGCAGCTGCCGCCAGGCGCCACAGTCAGCAAGGAGCGGAGGCAGAAAGGTACAAACAGAAAATGTAGCACGGCTCAAACGGAGACACATCTGGCACATTTTAGGAGTTTTTACTCTGACTTTTTGGAGAGGTTGCGGCTTAAATCAATAACTCATCTGTCGCAGAAAGACAGCACAGAGTAGCAAAGCTCATCTAGCAGAAGTAGGGTGACGAAAAGAATTGAAGCCTTAAGCCTGATTATTTCCCACCAGGACCAATCTAAAGATATCTGCCCTACTAACCGAACTTCATTACAAAAACAGACAATTTTTTTTCGAAAGTGAAGAACACGAGTGGCTTCTAAAGAGAAAAACTCAAATCTAAAACTTCTGTTCCGCCTTCCATCTCAAAGCTGATCAGCCATATCTGCACCTGTGACCTCCAAAGCCATTCATTCACCTGCAGCGAAGCTCACAGAGTAGAGTTGTTCATTATTATAAATTCTCCTCTAAGTTGCAGCGGAGCAACCCCGCCCCCCTTCCCCTCTGCGTTGCTGAGAATTCTATGTTTAGGCTCTCTCCTGCTAGCTTACAGCCCCTCACACCCCCTAACATTAGCAGTGCAGCAAAATTAGAGCTGTCCAGCCATACGTCATTGCTACAACTATTTAAATAAAGAAATACTCAGAATTCCACATTTTAATCTTTAATTTTCCTTATATATCATTAGAAAATTGCCAGCAGAACTTGTTTAAAACACCAAAAATGTTACTTGGAGTGGATCTTTAAAGCAACTTCAACAAAACTCCACTGACAAATCAACTTCTTTGGGATTTTAGTCACATTTATTCAACGAGGAGGACTGGGAAAAACAAAAAACACACACGCATTGTGATGCAGAAGCAGTGCTTTCAGCTCTGGGGTTTTACCTGATGAAGGTCTTTTCCGAGGACAAATTCCTGAAAGTATCCGGGGGCGGCGGATGAGGCGCGGATGGCCTGCCACAGCTTGTGTTTGCAGTCTCCAAGGTAGTGGGACTGGACCCCAGGCATGAGCCTGTAGTTCCTGAACACGTAGGCCTTCAGGGGCAAACCTCTGTTGACAATAGTGCTCACTGCTGCCACCTTGTGGGCAAAATGCACACAAACAGCTATTTAAGTCATGGGAGATCCAGAAAAAAGACAAATTAAAGACCGGTTCTGATCAAAAGGGTGTTTTTAGAGGACATGAGGTCTGGAGGACATATATTAAGAAAATTAAACTTCAAATTCTTTATTTGTATGTGTCCAAAATATGACGTGACTCACTTTAGGACTCTGGGGGTCCCTCGCGCTCTCAATCATGCGCACTTCACCGAGCCGCTCCCTAAAAAACAAACAAAAAAAACAAAATGTTTTGACTTCAATTGAAGCCTCCCGCCAGCTCTTCAGAGAAATTCAAGTGAAGGTTCTAAGTGAAAAGTCACAAACAAATGCGACGGACTCACTTGAGGATACTTTCCCACATTTCGCTGTCGTAGAAGGCGTGGCTCCAGCCCATCTTCACCGTTCCAACGATGACGTTCTGCTTGAAAATGTCCGAGCCCAGCTTCCGGTACAGGTCCTCGCACTGGTCCAGCGGGATCTGGAAAATGCCCAGCATGAACGCCAGGATGGCGCCTGGATCGGAGCAAAACCAGACTTGAGGAAAAGCCAAACTGTGGGAAGAACTTTCTGGTGACCAAAGTCCTGCCTGTGCTGACGCCACAGATGTAGTCGAAGAGCTGATGGATGCGTTTTCCGGTGAGATGTTCCAACTTCTGGAGCGTCAGTAGGGCCAACAGTCCTCTGGAATGAGGCCGCACATCCTAGATGTTAGATTTCACAGCATAGCTCCATCAAAAACATCTTAAAAGTTATTTCATCATTTTTACATTGAAACTGGTTTTTTATTAAATCTATATTTATATTTTTACAACTGAGTTTGTAAACACATTTTCTTTTTCAACTTTAAAGTCGTATATTTACGAGAAAAAAGTCATAACTGGTAAATTATGAGAATAAAAATGTAAATTTGCAAGAAAAAAAGCCAATAAATGTATGAGTTTATAACACGCAAAATTGCGAGATTTAAGGTTTTAAATTAACTTTTTTATTTTTTTGGTGGCCCTTAAACTCTGTCGTACATTTTACATTACAAAGCTTCGCCAGCAGTTCTGCTGACGCTCCGCCCACATGAATGCGTTTGATTGGCTAAGACAGAACCCATTCATTTCTTAACACCGATTGACCTTTAATTGGGTCAAAGTTCAGAGGTGAGACTCCGCCTCCCTGCTCCCTAACCCCTATAAAGCCCGGAACTACCCAGGGCTCTGGATTTAAATGACGTCATATTCCTAAACGCCAAATATGGCGTCAGCCATTTGGCGAAACAAAACCTGATGAGTACGAACATTTTATGAATCCACAGTGTTCTGAAGATGAGAAAAAAAAAATAATTTACACACATTTTTTTAAATTGACAAATCGTTCAAGCGCAATGCATTGTGGTCTATATTCGCTAATCTAGCGAGCATCGATGCACACTGGTTTTTCACAGAGACTTCTGGGAAAATTTCGTCCAAATCTACAATTCAAAAATCCAGTGCCCTAGAAATTTCCCAGAAGCCTCAGGGAAAAACCAGTGTGCATCAATGCTCACTAGGTTGGCGAATATAGACCACAATGCATTGCGCTTGAACAATATTTGCAAAGGAAATGTATTTAAATCTTTTACTTTTTAAATATCAACGTTTTTATCTTCAGAACTCAGTGGATTCAAACATGATCATCATATCAATTAGGCTTTAACAACATGACGTCACATTCGCTGTTAAAAAAAAATGTGAGCATGGTGCCGAATTGCTTTGAAAATCCTTTATAGTTTATAGTAGTTAGGGGTTATGGGGGAGGAATTGGGACACCGATGATATATTTCTTAGCTTAGCTACACTGCTTATTGGTGACTGGTGCATCACTGCCCCCAAGTGGTGGGACGCTTTCTCTGGACCCCCGCGGCCCACAGATTCAGAGCAGATTTTGGGCCCACTAGTTGGCGCTCACCGACCAAGATTGGGCCCCATGGTTAGAAAGGAATGATCACAAAAACATTAATAAAGATTGTCGATTGTGGCTCTTGCTGGGTTCGGTTCAGTTAGAAAGCGGTCCAAATGGTTTTTTAGTGTGAAAGGAACTACTCAAAGTGGTTGTCAGTTCACTTTAAGGTGTTTTTGAAAAAGGTTGTTAGGCGCTTCACCTCGTTCCTCCACCGTCGATGGACAGCACTCGTATTCCTCGGCCTTTGACCGGATCGGTGTAGCCGAGGACGGCCAGCGCTTCCCTCACAGCCGCCTTCAGAGGAAGGTCGCTGGCCTGCCGCAGACGCAGCAGACAAGGGAGCAAGCTCTCCTACAAAAAACAAAAACAAGGTTCCACAAGATGTAAAAGGGAAAAGGTCCAATCAACCCGGATGCTGACCTTGATGGCCACGGCTCGGGTCTCCGGGAACTCCAGCAGATGGAGGCTGAGCTCCTCCACCCGGGTGGTGAGGAGCTTCACGTCGCTGACCCTCTGCAGGCCTTTCACCAGAGCTCTGGTCCGGTTGTCTAAACTCACTCTGGCGATGATCTAATAATAAATCACAAAGATTCTCAGAGCGAGTCATAGATGGGATCAAAGATGGTGAGGTTTGTCGTTGATCGTTTGTTCTCAGACGGACGCCTCACCTTCTCCCGCTGACTCAGCAGCAGCTGCTTGGCTCTCTCTGCCTTTTCCTGTTCGCTCTCGGTCGTCTCCGCCGCCTTGTCCACGGCGGGCTCTTCCACCACCGTCGCCGGCGGCGCGTCCTTCTCAGCCGCCGCCTTTTTGGGTTCGCCGCGAAATTTGGGGACCAGAGGTGCGATGTAGCTGCCCACGAAAGCCTGGACGCTGGGCCGTGGGTAGGACAAATACTGGGTGAAGCCCTTTTTGGCGGGCGCCGGGACCTCGGGGACGGACTTTTCGGCAGCCTCCGCGCCGGGGCTGAGCTTTTGCGGTGGCGAGGCCGAGCCTGGAGAGGCAGGAGGCGGAGCTTGCCCCTTTGCTTCTGACACTGGAGACAAAACCGGAATGGGATCCTGGGTTATCTGAGGAACGGCACCAGAAACGTGCCGCTGCCTGTTCTCTCCGTCCTCTCCTTGGGCGCCGGAGCCAAAATAGTTGTTGATGTGGTGGGACAGCGACTTGTACGTTTCATCCATGTTGGCGGTCAAGGCAGCGGGGTGAAAAAGCTGCTTAGCAACCGCAGACGAAGTATTCGGAGTGGAGGGATTCGCCTCCTGAGCGCCGAGTGGCGTTGGCTTCTTGACGGAGACAAAAGGTGTTTCCGGAGCTCGCTGCTTATCTGGCGTATCGCCCGCCGCCTTCTTCGCGCCTTTCTCCTCCTTCCCTGCGTCTTGAGATGGCGAGGCGGCCGGGTTGTCTACGTTCCCCGCGCTGGCCGGATGCTTCTCCGCCCGGGCGCCGTCTGAGACATGACTGCTGGGTTTGAATCTGGAGAACTTGGAGACGAGGTCCGTGCTGCCGACTGCCTTGGTCACGCTGTCGATGGTGAGCCGGAGCCGCGACATGCGTCCGCCGATTCAGCAGCAGCACCAAGGGGGGAGAAACAGCTGGAGTCTTAATGTTTGTGCAAAGGAACGGCCATTTTGGCAGAAATGTTGGCCATTAGCTACAGCTTTAGCCTCATTTTAAAGTTCAGCTTCCTAAAAAAAAAAAAAAAAGACGAAAAGCACAAAATTAAATGATTTTGACAGAAGAATTTGAAGTCAGAATAAATTATTTAAATGAGTGCTTTTCATATTTAGTCAGAATTTAAATGAAATAATTAAAGGTTTTGATGTTACTAATAACAAATGGGGAAAAAAAACGGCGTTTCTTTTCTACCCTGCAACTTAAGACAACGTTAAAGCTACGATCACAAATACAACTGCCACCGTGGAACGGGGAGGCACGGGCAGAATCTCCAAGATTACCTGCCGCCGTCCCAGAGATTTGAACCGCTTTAACATTTCACACAAGGCCTCTTCCATCTGTAGATGTTGGGAATAGGCTACTAAAAAATAGAAAAAGAAGAAGCCTCTCCCTGCTTGTCCAGTGTGAACACCATGGGCTAAACGCATTCAAGGATGCACGATGTAGCTCGAGGCAAAGCATTCAACTCATATTTGTCACAGGCCCTGGACATTAATTATTGCTATTAACTTAAATTAAAAAGTCAGCAGGCAGTAGGATTATATAAATACGCTTCTTTTCACTCTTTTTCAAGCAATAAATCAAACTCCGCCCTACTTTAGTTAATACCTAATTATATTTAATGAATCCAATGTGACCTTAGTGTGTTTTGCGTGCATCGTTGAAAAAAATCCTCTAGTGATAATTATACACGTTAATTTTCTTCTTAATTTTATGTTAATTTTTTTTAATCAATGCATTTCATTATTTCTGTAATGAGTTTGATATATATGTGAATTTTTGTTGTATTGTCTACAATATATTATGAAATATATATTTTTTGGGGTGTTATTTATTACTTTCTAATAGAGATATGGTGAAAATGTCCAATTAGTGGGATCAATAAAGTTTTATTATTGTCTATTTTGAAACACAACGTGTTGCAGGATCCCGCCAGCAGAGGGCGTAATGAGACCGACTCTTCGTCTCAAGTTGGTAACCATGGAAACGGTTGTGTCTGGGCCTTCGCAGAGACGTTCACGCGCCGTTTGTTGACCAAACAAAAGCAACAATGGATGGAGTTTCTCCACACCACACATGTCACGTGGAGTCGTCCGCGCTCGTGAAAGCGTCGCTGGAGAGACACCGGAAGAAGAAGGAGGACGAAGAAGATCCCAAACACGCCGAGGTGGACTCTCCTCCCCGGCTTTCCTGCGAGGACTTCACGGTGGAGTTCGGAAAAGAGCAGATCGAAACTGTAATTCGACCGTGGGGGGTCCGGTCCTGCTGGCGTCACAGTCTGGACTTTCTTTACGTCACCGAGCTGGAGCACTGCGGCGTGTACCACTACCGGGCTCGCTTCAGCGCCCCCACGGCTCGAGAGACGACGCTGAAGTTGGCTTCCGATTCACAGCTTCCGATTCGCGAGGGGACTAAAGGAACGTTCCACTGCATTTTTCGCGCTATGATCACCTAAAACCGGGTCCTGTTCAAAAACCAATGGACCCGGACTGCTCAAACCTGGATTAAATTATAATTTTGACACTAAAGAACACGTTAAACACCGTTACTGATTTGTGAAACCTTCCTCTGATTTGTGAAAATGTGAAATAGGTTGATTTTTATCGCATTTTACGCACTGAGTCCACCTTAGACCAGGTCCTGTTCAAAAACCACAGGACCTGGACTGCTCAAACCTGGATTAAATTATGCATTAGATAATAAAGAACACAATAAACACAGTTTCTGATTTGTGAAACCTTCCTCTGATTTGTGAAAATGTGAAATAAGTTGATTTTTATCGCATTATATGAGTCCACCTCAGACCAGGTCCTGTTCATGAAATTTGGGTGGAAATGTAATTTTTTAGTCCTTAACATTTTTATTTTTTATACTGGATTGTTCCATTGTATTTGTTCACACAGGTACGAGCAGGTGGCCCTAACATATCACCTGGGTGCGCAAAATCACTTTGTTGCATTCCACAGACTTCTGCCCAGACAAAAGATGGCACTTTTACTATGGACTACAGGAATCCAAGAAGGCTGGATGAGGCGACATCAAAATCTCAACATCACAAAGAAACTGGGAAACAGATGTCAGATTGGACACATAGTCATGGTCACAGTTAGCATGTACCCCTGACTTAAGTTTTGTTTTTTTGTTCAATATTTCTTGGTTTGTTTTCTGATTTACTTTAAAGTTCCTGTTTTGGTGTTTTGCTTTAAAATGTCCTTCCATTGTCCTTATTATCCTTAAATTGCATAAAAATCAGATCACATTTTCACAAATCAGAGGAAGGTTTCACAAGTCACAAATTGTGTTCAATGTATTCTTTACTATCTAATGCATAATTTAATCCAGGTTTGAGCAGTCCAGGTCCAGCGGTTTTTGAACAGGACCTGGTCTAAGGTGGACTCAATGCAAAAATGCGATAAAAATCAACCTATTTCACATTTTCACAAATCAGAGGAAGGTTTCACAAATAAGAAACTGTGTTTAATGTGTTCTTTAGTGTCAAAATTATAATTTAATCCAGGTTTGAGCAGTCCAGGTCCAGTGGTTTTTGAACAGGACCTGGTCTAAGGTGGACTCAGTGCGTAAAATGCGATAAAAATCAACCTATTTCACATTTTCACAAATCAGAGGAAGGTTTCACAAATCAGAAACTGTGTTTAATGTGTTCTTTACTATCTAATGCATAATTTAATCCAGGTTTGAGCAGTCCAGGTCCAGTGGTTTTTGAACAGGACCTGGTCTAAGGTGGACTCAGTGCGTAAAATGCGATAAAAATCAACCTATTTCACATTTTCACAAATCAGAGGAAGGTTTCACAAATCAGAAACTGTGTTTAATGTGTTCTTTAGTGTCAAAATTATAATTTAATCCAGGTTTGAGCAGTCCAGGTCCAGCGGTTTTTGAACAGGACCTGGTCTAAGGTGGACTCAATGCGTAAAATGCGATAAAAATCAACCTATTTCACATTTTCACAAATCAGAGGAAGGTTTCACAAATCAGAAACGGTGTTTAATGTGTTCTTTATTATCTAATGCATAATATAATCCAGATTTGAGCAGTCCAGGTCCAGCGGTTTTTGAACAGGACCCGGTTTTAGGTGATCTTAGTGCGAAAAATGCAGTGGAACGTTCCTTTAGTGCCCTCGCGAATCGGAAGCTGTGAATCGGAAGCCAACTTCAGCGTCGTGCTCGAGAGCCCATTAGCCAGACAGCTAGCGTCTTCTTTGGGGTGGAAGTGTCAAAGTTCGCCCCCCGGGCGGCCCCGCTGGAGATCTACTTCGTGGTGGAGTCGAACAGGCTTGTGAACACCTCAGGGAAGCACCGGTTCCGAGAAACCTGGCTGGCTGACGTCATCGACAGTAAAAAGCGGCTCGGAGCGGAGGCGGACCTTTGAACTAGCTAGTTTTGCTAACATGTTGTAAACAAACGCGTTCAAAATAAATTTGTTATGTAACCTCGACGTGTGTGCAAATTTTGGAATAGTTTGTTTAACACCAGCTACAAATCCTTACTCGAAATGTGAAAACATTAATGTTTTGAACCTAATCTGATTAAGAAAAAAATAAATCATTGATGTACGCCGCGAATCACAAACGCCTTGTTGTGTTTACATCACATTTACTAAAATGGCTCTTTTGCTTAACAAACAAATAAGTAAAATTAGTTTAAGTTTGTATTGATAAATGAATGGCTTCTTTACTTACATAATTGTTGAAATATTTCATTCAATGCAGACCTGTAGGGAGAGGCTGATGGAGAAGATAAACAGGAAGATTAGAGGAAGTGACGTACAATTCCAACCACACCGCTAGGTGTCGCCAAAAACCTCTTTCACTAAACAACCCATCAGATTGAGGTTTAAAATGAATCAAAACGAGTTATTTGTCACTCCTAATTTTTTGATTCATTGCAACTTTATTTATAAAGCCCTTTAAAAACTGCCACAGCGGATTGAAGTACTAAAAAAAGACAGGATGAGGCAGAAAATGTAACAAAAGGTCACTTTAATGACTATGGTAAATAAAAATGCTGAAGCTCAGAAAGATGCCTTTCAAACAATAGAAAAAAGAAAATAGAAGTAGGAAATTTCCTTCTGCTTGGGGTAACAATAAGAAATTTCCAAAACACTCAAATACACTAATACAAAAACAAATCAAAGAGCATCTTTTGTAATGTAAATAAATTGGGTTTTAAGTTCTGTGTTGCAGAACTTTTTCCACATTATTTTATTTATTTAACCCGTTTGTTGGTTAATGGGTTTCTATTTTTATTTTCCCTATTATGTCACTTGAAACTTATATTTGGAATGTCTTTATTCTGTTTTGTCTATTTCTAATGAAGAGGTTTTAGTTATGTTTTTGAGGTCTATTCCAAATAACAATACATTATCTTAAAAAAAATTGCCAAAGATTTAAAATAGATGACTTACTGAGCGGTTTCTATCATTAATTTTTTACAGATATTTTGAATATTTGATTTTGCTAAATATAGACAAATGTCTGATGCAACACGGAACTAACAATGGAGCAAAGTACTGGGCAAATTTTCTAAAGAAGATCAGTAACATTCATAATTGTTTTTCAAAAGTTTGTAACAAAACCGTACTTTGATTTAAACGTTTTAAAACAAAAAGTGGAAGTTTTTATTCCCCCCCCCCCCCCCCAAATCTTTATATTAGGGACCGTTGCATTACTGTTGCTGCAGTCAATATGTAACATGACTAAATGTGTTTTGAGACAGTTTCAGTTTCCCTGTTTTAATCTTTTTTTTTTATTTCTAGTTCTGCTTGTAGCGTAAAAGTTCATAGAATACAATTTAAAACAGACTTGATTCACAAGGGCAACCAAATGTTTAGTAAGCCTTAATGAAATCCACATGTCTATTATTTACAATTATTCACACAAAATTACTCTTTTATTACATTTTTTTTGTTCAAAGTTTTTTGAATATTTTTTTTTTGTTTTTGCATTTTCTACATATGGGTTCTAGGTAATAATTCTTTTGCTTAATATGCCATCAAATATATATATATACTTCCAACGAGTGAGGCAAGTCCTGAGAAGCCAGCTCAATGGCAAAAATAAGACCCGGGCAATAAACAGCTACGCACTGCCAGTTATCAGATACCCTGCAGGAATAATAAGATGGCCAAGGGAAGAGATACAGACCACGGATGTTAAAACACGAAAGCTCCTCACCATGCATGGAGGGTTCCACCCCAAATCCAGCACCCTGAGACTGTATGCTAGCCGCAAGGAAGGAGGCCGAGGACTAGTGAGCGTAGAAGCCACTATCCAGGATGAAACATCCAAGATGCATGAGTACATCAAGCTCAAGGCCCCAAATGACAGGGTGCTCAGTGAATGTCTCAGGCAATGGAGAGCAGAGGATACAGTGCTGGAGGACAGATCCTCATGGGAGGACAAACCCCTGCATGGGATGTACCACCGGACCATAACTGAAGTGGCTGATATCAAGAAGTCCTACCAATGGCTAGAAAGGGCTGGCCTACAGGACAGCACTGAAGCGCTCATCCTGGCAGCTCAGGAACAAGCCCTGAGCACCAGAGCGATAGAGGCTCAGATCTACCACACCAGACAAGACCCAAGGTGTAGGCTGTGCAAAGAGGCGCCTGAAACAATCCAGCACATAACTACAGAATGTAAGATGCTGGCAGGTAAAGCATACATGGAGCGCCACAATCAATAATATACAGGAACATGTGTGCAGAATATGGACTGGAAACCCCAGGGTCAAAATGGGAAACACCTCCGAAGGTGGTAGAGAATGAGAGGGCAAAGATCCTGTGGGACTTCCAGATCCAGACAGATAGGATGGTAATGGTGAACCAACCAGACATTGTAGTGGTGAATAAAGAACAGAGGAAAGCCGTTGTGGTGGATGTGGCAGTGCTAAGCGATGGGAACATCAGGAAGAAAGAACATGAGAAACTGGAGAAATACCAGGGACTCAGAGAAGAACTGGAGAAAGCCTGGAAAGTGAAGGTGACAGTGGTGCCTGTGGTAATTGGAGCACTCGGGGAAGTAACCCCCAAGCTGGAGGAGTGGCTACAACAGATACCTGAAAAGACCTCAGACCTCTCAGTCCAGAGAAGCGCAGTGCTAGGAACAGCTAAGATACTGCGCAGATACTGCGTCAGGCTTGTGGTAGAGGACCCGAGCTTGGAGGAGAAACCACCCGCGGAGGGTGAGAGGGGCGTTTTTATAGCAGATTTGGGTTTAATCAAGCTAAAGATCTTATCTTTTTTTATTCCACTTTCCTCACACATTGAGACATTAAAAATAGATTTGTTCTGCCACTTAGACTTTTGTGTCTCTGGCTCTTCAGTCTAAACGTAGGAGCTTTTAAATTGGCTCTAGAAAGGCGCTTAAATCGCGCGTTGACGCTCAAAAGTTCAATGTGAGGTTGCAGGCTTGATAGCTGGATCTCCTACCCTGTTCCTCCTACTTATCCATCGTTGCGCGTCAGATTGCCCACGCGTCCATGGCAATAATACAACACACAAGAGCTGCAATTAATAAAATACAAAAATGATATTGTGTTTAGAAGATATTAACAACCCAAAATGGAAGGAAGCTTAAATGAAAACGCAGCGGATTCGGCGGAGGAGGAACGTTTTACGCACATCAGAGCTGGAGTTTTGGGTTTGGTTTTCGTCCTTGCCACGTGCAGCAACGCTTTCTTTTTAGGTGTTCTGTGGAGGAAAAGGAAAAGGAACTCCAGGACGAAGATGTTCCTCATGAACTTGTGCTCAGCGGACCTAGCAGTCGCCTTTTTCCAAGTCCTGCCTCAGTTCTCCATCGAGATTACGCGCAGTTTCCGCGGCACGGACCTCCTCTGCCGCTCATGTGTTCAATACTTATTCCCTTTGCCATTTCACTTTATCACACATAACTTCATTTATGTTTGGATTTCTTTCTATGTGTGCATTACTTGGGTTGATGGCGACATCTGGTGAAAATTTCGTGTCAATAGCTCGATTAGAAATATGTTTTTTGAGAGAAATGTTGACGTGTTCAATACTTATTTTCCCCACTGTATCCATAACACGCTAATTACATTAGTAGCGTAAGCCACTTTTGAGTACTTACAATACCACAATACTCCTCGCTGTTATAAATGGAATTTTGGAATTAAGTCAGAAGTCTGATGAATACGCCACAGTTCTCAGATTAAAGTCAGAATTCTTTCAAGAGAAGTCAGAACTCTGGATGTAAAGTCATTATTCTGAGTATTAAAGTAAGAATTCTGTGATAAAGTGAAAATGCTCAAATTAAAGTCAGAAGTCTTCTTTGTAGGAAAGTGACATGATTTTGGATTTTAAATCAGAATTCTAAAGAAAATTAAAAAAAAATATACAACCCGGAATTCTAAGTAAAAAGTCAGAATTCTGAAATAATGTCAGAATTCTAAGATTAAGTCACAGTTTCTTCTAGCTCCATTCAAACCAAATCTACCAACAAACACCTTATTTAACCAATAATTACTTTGAAAGCACATTAAAATCCACGGTTTCAGATGGGTGGAGATCCACTCTCTCCTTGGTCCTTCTTAGTCTTATTGATTTAACTCTGCACACCGTCTTTTTATCCGTCTCTTTTCTCCCTTAGTCACTTTTTTTCCTAAGGCAACTGAGAAAAACGATTACATTTCTTTAAAAAAATGTACATTTCAACAAATTCACAAAAAAATAAATATTAAAGAAATGCATGAATTCGAACAGAACTCCTAAATTTAGGAAAAAATGTAATATAAATCATTTTAATAAGAAAATTTACTGTGAACGTGTGATTTTTAAATTATTCCTTAATAATAAGTGAATAAAATTGATTTGATGTAAATAAAATACAATAAAAAAACAAACTTTTAAATACAGTTTGACTTTGTTACATAAACAAATATTGAAATGTAAACAGGAGCAGATTTCAAAAGTGCAATTAAATAATGAAGAAAAAAAGGAACCATCAATCAGGTTTAGAAAAGCACAGGAAACAGTATTTTGTTTTATTTCAATCTTGTATTTGAGTCACTTTTCAGAGGAATATTCATTTTTTTTCAGATATGACTTCTTCAGTGGGTTTCATTTAAAATCAGAGATTTTTCAGCTGAAAACCAACAATATTTCAATTAGATAAGATTTCTTTATCAATTAAAGCCACCTCAAATGTCAACATCAAATTCTTTGCATCATCTTGTGGCATCATTAGATGCTAGGTTACAGTAAGTTACACACTTATAGTCTTTTTCACAGTTATTTTTTATTTTACAAAACAGGGAATTCTGAGCGAACGTTTGTGTGAATATCTTCTAAAGCCGTCTGTCGGCGTCCCTCTGGAGCAGAGCGATCTCCGTCTCCAGCGCCTGGATTTTTGCCACCGTGTTCTGCTCCCTGCGGTCCAGCTCCATGATTTTGGCGTTCAGACACAAGACTTTGCACCACAGCTGATCTCTAGCCATGTCCTCCGCTCTGCAGTAGGAGTGCTCATCTGCCGAAGCACGGCCTCCGCCTGAGGACTCCCTCGCCGTTGAATTTTCCTCTAAAAATGTTTGACCCGGCGCCGTTTGGAGGTCAGCCGTGTCTGTTAGTGCGGAGGCGTCGCAACAAAGCTCGGCTAAGGCAGAGTCCAGCTGCGCTTTGGTATGAAGTCTGTCAAGAGGATGCTCTTTAATATCAGATCCTGCAAGCATCCCATCATCACCGACTCCAGGCTCTGGAATCTCTGTTAGAAAAACAATACCGGTGCCGACCACAAGAGGGAGCCCTCCTGTCTTTGAAGCTTCTGCAGCATCCTTCCTTGCATTTCTTTGAGCTGCTCTCCATGAATTCCTCAAAATCAGTGGTTTGCTGCTGTAATAAGAAGCTTCTTTAGGCTCAACTCCAACCTCTGAGGCGCTGGATGTGATCATGGGGCTTTGCTTGCTTAAACAGAAGTCTTTCTCACCGTCCTACAGGACAAAAACATAAAAAATGACCATTAAAAAAGGGAAAATTACAAGTAATAAAACATAAAAATAGACGTGTCAAGACAAATACAAGCAAATAAAAAGCGTGTTATTTGTATTTTAGTTACATAAACATAAAAAAAGACAAATGCATACATTATTGTCTGCAGGAAAAATGGTGGGGACGGCTGTTTGCTTCAGATAACGGATTCCCCATCGGATGTCAAAGCAGCTCTGTGTGAAATGTTCACTGCACAGATACTGATGTCGACTTGGCGTCCAGCCTCTCCGATTCATGTTTGCCACCCATTTGTGGAGCCGTGGTTTATCTTGTAAGGGAAACCTTCAGTGAGGACGACAGTAAAAAGCCTCATTAGCATCTTAGACTGAGCCATAGTAAACTCACCAAAATAAAAGCTTTATTCTTACGGTCTTCTAACAGTAGATCATATTTTGAGAGTTCTCAGTGGTCTTTTAGCAATGAGCGCTTTTAAGCTTAATTTTTCTTCATATTTGTCCTCCATCATCAAAGAAATGCCAATATAAAATGTAAAAAACAGCAAAAACACAATTTTCATCTTGGAGGGTCTTTAAACTGCATAATTAGCTCATAAAAATGCAGTGTCTAAGGGAGCAGCACCATGGCAGCGTTGAACATGATGTTTACCGACTAAGTAAAGGTTTGAGAGCGTCAGAAAACATACGGGTAAAAGCTAATTCTCTTGTCTTCTTGTCTGGACGAAGTTCCTCCTCGGTTTCTGCAACCTTTCACGGCGCAGTAGCGAGGCATGTCTGAGCGGAAGCGACATGAAAACACCTCCAACGGACTGCCACAGTTCTGAGAATGCAGAACAGCGTGAAAACAAGGACTTCCGGTCTGTAAAAAAATACAAAAAACTTTATTGAACATGGCAGATACAGTATAAAAATACCAATAGACTGTTTACTTAAATTCAAAGATATAAAATAAAATACAATTAAACAAATAAAAACAACACTTCCGCACTATAAAAAGAAGAAAAAATGTTTATTGTAAATGTCAGATACAGCACAAACATATCAATTTACTGTATACATTCATGCAAACAAATAAAATAGATAACAACAATTCTAGACTGTAAAAAAACAAAATGTATTGTACATGGCAGATAAAGTACGAACATATTAATACTTCAATACTATACTTTGATACAAACATGTAAAATAAAATAAAATAAAATAAAGAACAACTCTTCTGGATTGTCACCAAAAAAAGTAATCAGTGGCAAGATTAACTTTTATACCACTAAATTAATTAATTAATCAAACCTTAAAAGTAATATAACTACATATAAATATATATCTTTAAATATAAAAGTTTGAACAGTAAAATTGGTTTTGATCATTTACTATTTTATATTTCTATGTATTCTACATAGACCAAATATACTTTTAAATCTGTTTCTTACTTTTTTTCATAAGAAGACTTGACCTGACCATTTTCCCTTGTGTATATAATATTCTGCCAAAGTTATATTTAGATTTACGATACATGTTTAACTGGAATAGAAGATTGGGCATCAGTGATAAACAATATAATGTAGCGGTTTTTCCCCCAAACATCCCAGAGAGGCTAAAAGTAGGCAACAAGACATTTCTTTGCAATCAGGCTAATCCCCCCCGTTTGAAATCATATTTTGAGTTCAATTTAAATCTTCAAATTTTGTTTTTAGTGCAAATAAATGTATGTGGAATTTTTAAAATTTATTTTTAAATTGTGGTATCATCTGCAAATTTTAGTTTTTTTATCGCATACCTCAATTACTTCAAGTGTTGCCGACTGAAATTGTTTTGGCCTACAAGTTAAAATAATGTATGGGCACACTTGTCCTTGTATTGCCCTATACATTTTTGAAAGCAGTATTTTTATTATCCACGCAGAGATTTTAAATGATTTTTTCCCCTGAAAATCTAAAAAGAAGACCACTGGGGATATTTTCTTCATAATCCAGTGTTATCAGAAATATACCAACCAAGCATAAAACGGCTTTGTGACTTATGAACACCATTTTTAAGTTTGATTTTTTTTAAATAACGTTTAGTAATCTTCTAATATGTCCTATACGACCGTTATACAAACCGGAAGTTTGCGTATGTCTCTCTTGTTCCATGGGTGATTTTTTTTTGTTTAAATTTTATTAGTATATATAATACTTATCACTACTGACAAATATAAACATAGAAAAAGGTATTCACATAATTAAAAAAAAATTATCATTTTCTTTTTCCTATATAACTACCGTGATCTCCATTGCATTCGTCCACGTGCGTACAGTTTTAACCAATCAGAGCTCACCATGTGACCCAGAACTGACCAATCGCGTAGAGAGTCGTGGTGTTACGGCTCTGGAATGCATTTCGTCAGTCCCCGCTAGCTTTCGTTTCGCATCAGCTGGAGCTTTTGGCGGCTGACAGAGCTATCGTTCGGTCTGTTTTGTCATCTCTTTTACAGGTAAACCTTTTTTTAACCGTACGAACCTAATTGGTTTTTAATTAGTAAATAAATAGCCAGTAAAGACGCGTTTCTGGGTGAAGTTGTAGCTTTCCATCAAAATATGACCGGTTTTTGCCGCTAACAGGTAAAATTAGCTAGCTAGCCAGATTAAGTCACTTTTATTCTTTCCTTTTTCAAGCGGTTGGTAAATTTTGGTTTTAAGCGTGTCTAAATAGTCTGTTTGTGCCGCTAATATATCTCCTTCCTCCCCACATCCACCAACAGGAAAAGAGGGTCAAACGCACCGATTATGGCTCCAGCTCAGTCGGTGTTTCTGTTAGCCGTACATGTCCTGCTCATTTCCGAGTTCATCCTGGCAAAGAGGGACTACTATGATATTCTGGGGGTCCCCAAAGATGCCACGGAGCGCCATATCAAAAAGGCTTTCCACAAACTGGCTCTGAAGTACCACCCCGACCGGAACAAGGGCCCAGACGCAGAGGCAAAGTTCAGAGAAATAGCAGAGGGTAAGTGGGGTAACTTGTTGTGTCAATGTTGTGTCCGAACCCCCTCACTAAACACCTAAAAGACTATAGTCCGACTAATAATAAGAATATGGTTTGCATTTGTTTATCTTTTTATTATTTATTTATTATTGCTATCCAGCTTCTGCCCCTTTGTTAATTTTTTTCTGTTTTGCATCTATTGATTTTCAACTTTGTTAATAAAGTTTATTTTGAAGAATGAAAATAACGTTAAATACCGTGCCCTGGAATTTAACGTAACTCCTACGGATGCTGACTATTTTCTTTTAAACGACAAATATTACGTCACTACGAATATTAGGGTCACCTTGAAAAAAACAACAACTTGTATTTGGTTTTGCTTTATTAACAGTTTGTTTAAAATATACATATTATATTTTTTGTTCTCAATAGTTAAGAATTTCAAAAGCTTAAAACAAGTGTGACATATATTTAGAACTGTTATATTATACATGTTATATTTCTGAAATGTATACTGCAAATGTTCAAAAAAATGTCACCAAATTCAAACTATAAAATAATAACAAACAAGAAAAATTTGAGGCAAAAATTCTTAAAATAATGAGGGGAAAAAGTTGCATTTCAAAATAATACAGTAGTACAATGATGGAAAAAAAAAAGTCAAATAAAGTCCTAAAATTATGGGAAAGTTTGAGAACAAGCTCATAAAATTATGAAGTGTCACGATTTTACAGGAATTCAGTCGGAAAAAAACGTTAAAACATTAATGAGATTAAAGCTGTAAACTTATTAACAGAAGTCAAGATTTAACTGAAATGTAATTGTACTATTCTAAGAAAAGTAAAGTTTTACAACAACAAAGTTGTAAATTTGTGCTTCAAAAAATAATTTTACAAGGGGATATTAAATTTTTAAAAAATAAGATTTTACATTTAGCTTTAAAAAAGGTTTCAACCTCTCTAAGAATCTGGTTTTCTTTTTATTGTACAATTTTTAATTTTAAGGACTTCCAAATGTATTTTTCAAAAAGCCTTGCAAACATTAAAATCTGCCAAAAATTCTTGTATTTTTTTTATAATTGTTATGCACTAAATTTATAAGTTTTTTTACTAATTTACAATTTATTGCAATAAAATGTTTTTATTGTCATTTTTTTAAATATATAGTTGTACAACCAACCTTTTTTCCCCTCATAATTCAATAACTTAACTGAATACTAAATTATCACTTTGTGGTATTTTACAATCCAAATGAAGCGTGTTCAACAAATAGATGTTTTGGAAATTATTTAGCCTTTTTTTTTATAAATATTTCTATGGAGCAAAAACTCAGTGATGTCCTGATCAAATGAGTGCTAGGATCATTTATTTATATTTTCTTTTATAGTGGCCCTAAAACTTCAAACGTCACCAGTCTTCCAATGTAAAAACATAATAAAAAGGAACATTTTCCAAATGTATCCATTGTGCTTTGATAAAATCCAGGATGATTAATAAAAAATGAATTGGGATACCTTTTTTTATCTTTCCCCAAATTATTAATAGTTTAAACACAATTTGCCAAACTAGTTAGGATTGATGCATGCACAGAGTTATGGGAAATTTCCAGGGCAATGGATTTTTAGATGGGTAATGGCAATGTTTTTTTGTATTTTAATTGGACAAATGGTGGGGTATATTTTAGAAAAAAAAATCAATCAAATCCAGTCTATTCCAAGTGTATTCTCCTTGTTTTAGCATATGAAACGCTTTCGGATGACAAGAGAAGAAGAGAGTACGATCAGTTCGGCCACAGTGCGTCCTCGACCGGCGGCCCCGGAGGAGAAGGAAGCGGCCACTATAACTTCAAACAGCACTACCAATCCTTCAACTTCGACGACATTTTCAAAGACTTTGACGCCTTCGGCCAGCAGCGACACCAACACCACTTCCACTCCCACAACCAGGCGCACCAGAAAAGACACTTCGACGGCCACTTCCAGGCCCACCGAGAGGCCATGAACAAGCAGCGGCGGGTGTTTCAGCACTCCAGCTTCGGGGGCGGGGTCTTCGACGACATGTTCGAGGACTTGGAGAAGATGTTCTCCTTTAACGGGCACGCCTCCAGGACTGACGGCAGGTTTCAGGGCTCGGCGAAGCAGCACTGCAGGACGGTGACTCAGCGCAGGGGGAACATGGTGACCACGTTCACCGACTGCTCCTGAGGGGACGGCTGAATGCTAATTTATCACTTTGTGGACAATACCGGGGTAGGACCCACCCACTCTGCAAACCAGCGGAAGCAAGTTTTACAAATACATGTTCTGGAAATGATTTTTTTTTTTTTTGTTCTATCCACGCTGGCCTGAAAAATGACAACTTGAAAGCAATATTGTTGCTCCTAGCATAAAAAAGAGTGCCAGGATCATTTAGGTCATTGATAAACTTTGATTCATCTTTAATTTTGTGATGGTACGATCCAAAAGACTTTGCTCATTTTCTCTTTTGAGGATAGTGAAGCCATGAGTCTTCATTGTGTAACCTTTAGTTCTGCTATTATCACCTGCAAAAAACCCCTTTCTTTGCCAATTTGAAGGAGCAGCTGTGGCAGTTTTTTAGTTTGAAAAAAGATCTGACGTGAAAGAGGCACAAGTCATCACTGTTGCCTCGTTTGAATTTTCCAGAGGAAGTTGATCAGTTCATGCTAAGCTGTTTGTCCGACAATAAGAAAATATGCTTGCCAGTGAAGCTAAATGGTCTGAAAAGTTTCCAAACGGATCAAAATGTGCAATATGTTGCTCTTTATGTTGCCTATCATTCAAGACAATGCTGTCATTGTCTTACATCTGCACTTTACGTACGTGTGTGTGTGCTGTTAATAAACTGCATCCTGTTTTTGAGTGATATAAAAAAAAAAGCAGCAGTCCTTTATTTATTCACATTTAACCCTTGTGCTATCTTAGATGACCCCCCCTTACATTGACGTGTTCTCCCTACGATGACAAAGGTGGAAAGATTTCATGTAATCCATGGACACCAGTGAAGATCACAAATCCTTGAAGAAAAAAGGTTCAGAGCACTGTCTAGTGGGTCTAGATGACCCAACTACCAAAGTTAGTGTCTAGGATAGCACAAGGGTTAATCATGATTAATTTAGCAAATCTTATAGTCTTGGAACTAAAGATACATTTTAAAAGGAAAGACGAACAAGATTAGAACAGGCTTTTATTTTGAAAAACAAGCAGCGGGAAAAATATTCACAGATGCGATCCTAGTTGAGAAATGGTCAAATATGAAAAAAATGTAGATTATAATTAACCCTTGTGCTATCCTAGGCACTTTAACATTGGGAGTTGGGTCATCTAGACCCACTAGACAGTGCTCTGAACCTTTTTTCTTCAATGATTTGTGATCTTCACTGGTGTCCATGGATTACATGAAATCCTCTTTACCTTTATCCACCTTTGTCATGGTAGGGAGAACACGTCAAAGTAAGGGTGGGGTCATCTAAAATAGCACAAGGGATAGTGAAGTTTGCAGACGACACTACTGTGGTGGGGCTGATCTCTGGGGGTGATGAGATGGCCTACAGAGATAAAGTCCTGAAACTGTCCAGGTGGTGTCAGGCTAATAACCTCATCCGCATCCTGTCCTACTGCATCACAGTGTGGTTCTCCCACTGCACTGAAGCAGAATGGCAGAACTCCAGAGAGTGGTAAAAACAGCGCAGAGGATCATCAGCTGCCCTCTCCCCTCACTGAAGGACATCTACCACACAAGCTGCCTCAGCAGGGTGACTAGCATCAACACTGACTCCACCCATCCTGCTTTCCCCCTGTTTGTTCTGCTGCCCTCTGGCAGGAGGTACAGGTCCGTCAGAACCAGGACAGACGGACTAAGGAACAGCTTTTTTCCACAGGCAATCACCATACATACACACACTTCCACCAACTACACCCAACTCTGACTTCTACAAGTGCTAAATTACAACTACACAATAACTGTCTTCTGTGCAATAACCGGGTCTCTGTGCAATACCACACAATATTTACTATGCTGCGCTCATGGCAACTCAACTCATTCCATTCTACTTTTTCATACGTATTTAATATTCAATTGTACATATTGTACATTTTTGTTTAGACATGAGTTAGTGTTTTCATTTTTTATTTTTCTTCACCACTTCAAGGCTGCTGCAAATTCATTGTATGTACAAGGATTACAGGATTCTGATTTCACAGGTAAGACTATCATTTTCTTTCTTTTAACCCTTGTGCTATCCTAGGCACTTTAACATTGGGAGTCGGGTAATTTAGACCCACTAGATCAGGGGTGTCAAACTCATTTTCACTGAGGGCGACATCAGCATAGTGGCTGTCCTCAAAGGGCTAGATATAACTGAAAAATAAATGTAACTACTTGTTAATGTTAAATAACTCATTATTTATTTATTATAACTTTTTAAAGTGACATGTAGTTGTATAGAAAACATATGTTTGCTTGTTACTTTATCATAATTCTTTTTACATTTGATTCTGTCAGGTAAGGTTATATGGACAGTGTTTAACTCTTGTGCTATCTTAGATGACCCCACCCTTGCATTGATGTGTTCTCCCTACCATGACAAAGGTGGATAAAGGTGGAAAGATTTCATGTAATCCGTGGACACCAGTGAAGATCACAAATCATTGAAGGAAAAAGGTTCAGCGCACTGTCTAGTGGGTCTGGATGACCCAACTCCCAATGGTAATGTGCCTAGGATAGCACAAGGGTTAAGTCTTAATGTATAGGTGTGTATTTATCCATACCCCCTAGGTATGGATAAATACACACCAATTTTTTATTTTATTTTAGGAAATTAAAACTTTTTATGTTCTCGCGGGCCACAGAAAATGGCATGGCGGGCCACATTTGGCTCTCACCCACTTAGACAAAAAGGACGCATATGTGAGAATGTTGTTCATAGACTTCAGCTCTGCATTTAACACAATCATACCACAGCAACTCATTTGCAAACTGGAGAAGCTGGGTGTCAACACCCCCATCTGCAACTGGCTGCTGGACTTCCTCAGCTGAAGACCACAAACAGTACGTGCCGGAAACAACACCTCAAATACAATCATTCTCAACACCGGGGCACCCCAAGGCTGTGTGCTTAGTCCGCTGCTCTTCACCCTGCTGACACATGACTGCACAACAACCCACAGCACCAACCACCTTGTGAAATTTGCAGACGACACAACTTTGGTGGGTCTGATCACCAAGGCGCGATGAGACCACATACAGGGAAGAGGTAGATCTGCTGACAAAATGGTGTGGAGATAATAACCTCCTGCTAAATGTCAGCAAGACAAAGGAGATTGTTGTCAACTTCCAGAGGGGCCACTGATCATCGATGGTACTGCTGTGGAGAGAGTGAGCAGCACAAAATTCCTGGGGATACACATCAATGGGGGCCTCTCCTGGACCGCCAACACCACATCATTGGCAAAGAAAGGTCAGCAACGTCTCTACTTCCTGCGGACACTAAAAAGATCAGGTGCTTCACAAGCCATCATGACCACATTCTACAGAGGAACCATCGAGAGCATCCTCTCCAGCTGCATCACTGTGTGGGGGGGGGGGGGGGCGCACACAGCAACAGGAGAGCCCTGCAGGGCATAGTCAGCACAGCCAGGAGAATCATTGGAGCACAACTCCTCTCCCTGCAGGACTTGCAAAGCACTAACAATTGTCAAGGATGCACACCACCCTGCACACAACCTGTTCAGCCTTCTGCCCTCAGGGAGGAGGTATAGGAGCCTCCGCTCCCGCACCACCAGGCTCAGAAACAGCTTCACACACCAAAGAAGAAAAGAAGAGGGAAAGAAAAAAAACATGTAGACAAATGAATGAATAAAATCTTACAAACAATATACTGTGCTACCAATCTATGAACTGTTAATATACTGAAAGTTCACTGGGTCGTTTCTAAGGCCAAGGACATGACATGCTCTAAGAAAGGTGACCAAATTTCAGAGAATTTACTTTCAGTACCATTAAGAGAATGTCTGATTTTTACACTTTTTACATTTTTGCACGTTAATAGCTAATAGCTAATGTTATAAATTGTCTTTCTTTTCTTTCCTTTTATTTATTTATTTTATTTTTTATTTCTCTTCTCTTGAACAGACATGAGAGAGTAAAAAACGGAATTTCGATTAATTGTATATGAAGAATTGACAATAAAGTTGACTTTGACTTTTGACTTTGACTATAACTCTATTGATAACTTCTGGAATTATTGTTGACTTACTTATTCATTTAATATTATTATTTATTATTGACTTATTATAGATTTATTATTATTGGCATATTATTTATGCATTATTATTATTATTATTTGTATTTATTTATTTAATCAAAGTGGGTCTCTAAGTTTACGCCACCAAACCTGGTTTCCTGGGTTTTGGGTCATGCACCACCACTTCCAGACACATTTTACATGCATTTTAGAATTTTAGTAATACATTATGACTGAAATATTTTTTGACAGCTATTTGAACAAATTTCTTAACCCTTGTGCTATCTTACATGACCCCACCCTTACTTTGAAATGTTCCACCTACCATGACAAAGGTGGATAAAGGTGGAAAGATTTCATGTAATCCATGGACACCAGTGAAGATCAGAAATCATTGAAGAAAAAAGGTTCAGAGCACTGTCTAGTGGGTCTAGATGACCCAACTCCCAATGTTAAAGTGCCTAGGATAGCACAAAGGTTATTGTTGCTGTTTTCAACAAAATCAATTTTGGAATTCAAAGCCATCATATTTATACCCTAGCACAATTAGCAAGAACCTTTTTTTACCTACACTACTAAAAATCTAAAACCTCCATTAGACTTCTGCTTCTGTTTTATCCCACATTTATGCAACACAGTCACTGTTTCAAAACAAAATACAAACGAAACACTTTTTTTGTGTTTATTTTATTAAATTCTTACATTTTGCTTAAAAAAGCATGTAAATCATTACAATCATTACATTACATAGTTAGTATTCCGTATGGTAGGGATAGTCTTTATGCTTTGTGGCCCTGTAGAGGACAAAGAAACATTTTTTAAATAAAGTGACTTAATCACCTTCTAGATTTTTTGATAAAAGCACACGTTTTAATTGTATGTATTTCATTGAATGCAGGCATCTGTACTTACCACTCTGCAGGGAATCCTCTCCAGTTTTTGTTCAAACTCAGGATTTTCTTCATGTCCTCCTCACTTAACTCAAAGTCAAACAACTGAAAGAGATAAAAGTAGCTTCTAATAAAGAGAATATGACTTCAACACTTCAATTTTGTTTTTGACAAAACACACGATTCTACAAAGAAATAAGATCAACCGCCATCTGACATTAAAATTCTTCTTACAAAAAATATCTACACATTTTAATAGAGTTTAATAAAAGCTTATTTTATAAATCTATAACGAAATGTAAAAAGGGATATTGAGATAGCGGTGGGGCTACTGAAGTTGGCGTGACTTCTTTATAAATCCAATGAGAAAAGGGGGAGGAGTTTAAATTAAATGATAAGCACGGATAATCAATAGGTAATCAATAGGTAAATTATTACATATTAATCTCTACAATAATAATTCAAACAATACCTGGATATTTCTTCCTTGATTCGATCGTTACGGACTTGGCGATGATCAATTAATGCTTTCTGGATGTGGAACCTCATGAGAACTCGAGAGAACAACAAATAAATAAAAACTTCAGGTTTAAATTTAAGGAAAACTGTTGAGTCTTTGAGTTTCTGGATCGTCACATCTAAGCTGAAGCTTTGAAAATCTTCATGACACCATCTGTTAGGTTGCTTGTTCACCAAAGTTCAATAAAGCCGTTGCTCCAAAAACTGTCTAACAGCAAAACAATCAGCAGGTTGACTCTTCTCACTTGTGCGCGGTCTTTGTACTTCAGCTATGGCCTTGATGGTAGGTTCCTCCATCAGGTGGGGTCATCAGGGAAGCGCCTTTCAATAGAACACATGATGAATAGCGCAACCGGAGAATAATGCTATGTTCATACATTGTTACTTTTAGCGTGTGCTTGAACGCACGTTACGATGCAGTGTTCACACTGACAACAGGGAGGGCCTTTTCTTTCTTTACTTCTTTGCTACTGTTTACTAGTGCATGTCCACCACCTACAGTTGGAAGAGGCTTGCGATCTTGTGGTGATTTAGGCTATTCCTGATTTATGAAAAGACTTGGGCTCGCTCCTCCTGATTGCCGTAGCGGTGTCCAAAAATGTTTTTTTGAGGAGCCCCAGCGCTATCCCTCTGCCGCGCTAATGTACATGACCGGGGACTATTGCTGACATTGTTAATTAGTAGTTACGTCCTAATTGGCTAAATCTCTCCGCTTGGACTAATAAAAATAGGGATACAAAGATGTACGGGTAGGGAAGAAATTCAGATTCAGCCTTAATGACATACAAGTCCACTCTCGCACAAACCGCATTTTTTATTGATCCACTATGATCAATCTTCAGGAGGTTGGTACTTTAGAGAATTAAAAAGAATGCCATCCATACGTCACTATCAAATCCAAGTCCCTGATTGGTCAAAGTTCAAGCTGGTTTGATCAATCACATAGAGTCTCAAAACGATTATAGGAACTATTGTAGAGGCATGAGAGTGCCTCTACAAACAGAGTTTTGAATGTGCAAGCCCGAAACGCGCACACATACGCATTTATATAGACTGCTCATTGGAGCGGTTGCCTGAACGCCGCTGCTTTCCAACGACATGGTGTGAACAAAGCTTGTTTGTGAACAAAGTACATCTTCCTACCAGGGTCTTCAGGAGCCCAGAGGAGTATGTATGGTCAGCGAAGATGCCCTTGACCTGCAGTAGTCGACATCATCTTCTTGGTTCAGATATGGATGGCAATTCAATCTGGAGAATAGACAAAACGGCGTTGGTTTCATACAATTTAACAATCGCTCATTGGTAAAACACGAGTCACGATGAGATGTTCTGCACCTGGTTGGTTACCGTTTGTGCTTGAGGTCGGTTTATTGAGGATGGCTTCAATCTGCCTCGTTGAAGCTTGATACTCCGATGGCTTTCACCAGCCCATCATCCACCAGCTTCTCCATGGCCTGTAGAGAACGTTTCCACTGATGTTAGTAGGCGTTCAATAGATTTTCACTCTCCTTCCATTCATGCATGCAATAATCTAATCTGCTCGCATCATTCCAACAACTCAGCATCTTCCATTACCTCCCAAGTGTCTACTAAATTGGAATCATCTGGGATTATTTGCTTCTCATCATCCATAGGCAAAAGCTTGTCCCCAGGCTGTAACAGCGAAACAGTGACTAAGCTTGATTCGACAAATTGGTCAAATATTGAGGTATGTAGGAACAAACCTTCATGCCTACTGGGAAATGCATGAGGTACAGGTCCAGGTAGTCAAGTTTCAGGTCGCTGAGAGTCTTTTCAAATGCTCCTCTCACCAGAGATGGAACATGGAAGGTACACTACAGCTAGAAAACACCAAGATCCCTTTATATAGACAAACTCTGTAAGACTGATATAACATAATGAACTTGTGTTTTGGATGAGGCTCTGTATTTTGGGATGGGGGGGTTGAACTATCAAACGGTTCTCGAGCCAGTAGCTAACGCTTCCCTGACTGTGGAGAACAGCTCGGTTATGGGACATTAACTTTAATAAATACAATCTTAGCAAACTCATATGCTGTATGTTTTCATTTGTCTTATTAAAAAAAAGAGTTTGATTTATTTACCGTATCTGACTATAAGTCATTCTTTTTTCAGTTTGGAAATGGGTGCGACATCTACTCCGAGCTTACTTATTTGAAATAAATTATATTGTTATTTCTACATGTCTGTTATTTTCACACTGACAACCACAAGAGGGCGCTCCAGGCAAAGAGGTACTTAGTGGTACTTTCATACCACTAAAAACAACTGAGGAGGGCTGAGAAAACAGCACTAAAAGAAAATCATATTCTGCAGATTACAAGCTGCAAGTAGTGAAATATGCAACCGAAAATGGTAATCGAGCAGCAGAAAGAAAGATTTGGAGTGAGCTTGAGAAACTTGTGCGGGGCTGGCGAATAACGGAAGTTACTCCTACTGAAAGGAAGAAACCAAAAAGCTAATCGCAGGCAAAGGCTAGGTGGCTACAGCTAGAGGAACAAGTCCGCTTATGGGTGCTTGGAACAACGTACTGAGAGGCTTATTACCAGTGCAGTTGCGTCTCCACGCCAAGGTGGTTGCCAAGGAGATGAATATAAATGACTTTGCGGGAGGACCTTCTTGGTGTTAATCGCCTCTCAATCAGAGCAAGGACAACAATGTGCCAGACACTGTCAGCAGACTTCCAAGCCAAGTTAGACAGTTTCCGTGAGTTTGTTGCAAAGCATGTAACTGAGCACAGCTTGACACCGGATCATATTATTAACATGGACGAGGTCCCCCTCACATTTGACATTCCCATGGGCCGAAGTGTCGCAGAAAAAGGGCTAAAGAGTGTGAATATAGTAACAACTGGTTACGAGAAATCCCGCTTCACAGTGGTGCTGGCATGTTGTGGAGATGGATCAAAATTGCCACCGATGGTCATTTTCAAACGAAAAACACGCAACAGTTCAAAGATCAATTAAAAGTTTGGTCTCAGATTTTGTCAAATAAATTTCCCGTCAAAATGCGACTTGTAGTCCAGTGCGACTTATCTGTGTTATTTCAGTCAGACAACTCTTGCAGTAAGAAATATTTATTTGACATACTTAATTTCCACATTCTTTAAGTTGGCATTCACATCTTTTTCGTTTGGCATAAGGCTCCGTTCAATTTACAGAAATTTCCATAAAACTGGCTAACAAAACCCCCTTTACGAGCCCACAGGCGAAGCCGAGGAGGGAGGGGCGTAAGAATGAGCGCTGAAGGTAAGAAAAAGAGATGAACAACTACACCTGGGCTTAAGACGCTGAGCAGGTGAGCACTGACTGAACCGCCCTAGGGTAGTTACCTGTAAACGACTGCTGCGAGTATCTGCCTGAAAATACGACAAGTCGTCATTTTCTACTTTATAATGCATTTTTGGGCTGGTGCGACTTATACTCCGCAGCCACTTATAGTCTGGAAAATACGTTGCAGTAAACCCTTGTTTTTCAAGTTACGTTCCATAAAGAACCCGTGATAGACAAAATCAATGAAGTAGAAACCTCTATTTTTTTTACAATTATTATACAATTAAATACTCTATTATACATTGGAAAAGGAAGAAGCATTTGTTTAACAAATAAAAGTTCTTTAGAAACGTTTTTTATTCAACAAATAACTTCTGTACTGTACTGTCAAATAATTTGAATCATCGATGTGAACAGAAGGCTTCAAATCGCTGGGAGATTAGCCCCGCCCAAGTAATTGGATTAAACGGGAGAAATTTTAAAATGATTATGAAAAAATACAGCATAGTGGGACAAATAGTGACTCAGGTGTATTTCACTGTTTCTTCAGAATGAGCTGCTGCATCCTGACTCGCCTGCATGTTTTCTTCTTTGAAGGCTCTCTGCAGTTGTGTTTGTTCGTAAGAAAAACATGGTGACAGGTTGTTGTCGCTTCTTTTTCTATGGGTTTTAGAGAAACTCGAAATAGCAAGATGATTTGCACGTACGTGTTGTAAATTTGGCAAGTTTTTTTATATGTGTACATATTAAACTGCAAATCGCTATTGACGACCAGAGAAAGCAGAGTGAATTTTTAGCCAATCAGAATGCAGAACACAATGCACGCATGCAACCGTGAAGTAGCCAAACCGTGAAAAGTAAACCGCGTTATAGCGAGGGATCACTGTATATCCTTTCCTTAGTTTATTTAACCAAAAGACTGTTTTTGAGAAATTTTGACAACTATTGGAATCACATACTTTATTAACTACTAATTATTAAACTATTAACTACTATTTCATATTTGTAAAGACCTGTCACCGCTTTCGTCCAACACTAGCTTGGATAGGCTCCAGCAACCCCAGACTCTCCGAAAGGGATATAGCAGGTTAGAAAATAGATGGATAAATCATTATAAAATAACAAATAATGAATATATATTAATAAAATAAATTCCTGTCAATAAAATACAAACACCAGTGAAACTATTTTGTCTTTCAATCCTAATCGACATGATTCGTTTTTCTTTCGAGCTCACCTTGCTGACGATGAACAGATCTTCCCTCTTCACCACTCCTTGGTCGATCATTGCATGAATTCCTGCCTCGACCTCTTCTTCATTCTCGTAAAGGAAGGCACCGTCTATGTGTCTGTAGCCGTTACTTATAGCTACTTTCACAGACTCGCAGACTTTTCCCGGTTCTGCCTGTGGAGACAGAGAAAGCAAACCTCAGCAAAAACGAATTAAGGAAGAAAAAAAATCCTCAAATTTTACTCTTAATGTCAGAAAATTGCACTAGGAATTTAAAAGTGTGGCAAAACTTTTTAATTCATTTCAATAAAAGGCCTTAATTCACTCCTTGTTGTTACAACAATATATTGACATAAAGATGACTCAAAGAAAATTGTTGCCTGCCACCCCCTCCTCAGTCAATCTCAATGCAGGCAGACAAACAAAACTTTGACTAAATAATAAATAAATACCAAAATGTAATATGAATAAAAATGGGACAAAAGATAAAGCCAGGAAGATCCAACATGGACTCTCCAACCCAAACTTACTTCTCTCCAGGTTCCCAGACCCACAATGGGGAATCTTAGTCTGGTGCTGAGAGTAACTGTTGGGATCATCTTAAGCCAGCCACAAGTAGTTAATACAACTGTTTTCACTGGAGCAGATTTGTGTGGAACCAAAGTGCCGACGCCTTTTTATTTCACCATGTGGGAGGGTTCAGAGACGTCTGTTACTTCCATCTTCTTTAGAAAAACAGAGGCACTTTCAGGCCAAGCTGGTGTGACACAATAATTATGTAATAAGGCGGGACATTATTGAAAAAGGAAATGATTGTTTTTATGACCGTGACTAAAAGCTCTGGTGCTGCCGTTTGGGAGCACTCATTACCACCTTTATTAAAGGAAGGGTTAGGTGTTTAAAAAAAATTGTGGCAAAGTGAAAGGTGTGTAGAGGACAGTCTATTACACAACACTTGACATTTCACCAAACTGCAGTTTTAGACGCAGAGCATAGCCTGAATTTAAAAATACAATTTTATTTTTGCATTTAGAAAAACAGCCAGCTTCAAACAAAGCCTGTGTGACTGAATAATCCTGTAATAATCTGATTAAAGGAAAATAATTTCAATTTTTTCACTGTTATGTTAGAAAACATGTCACACACTCATAATCCAACAAATTTACTGGTTTAATTGTTGAACCAACAAATGAACTCAGATTGTTTTCCCCTTAATGTGCACAAAACTCTGATGATTAGTAAGTAATTTACAAACAAAACAGTTATAAGGGTAGTGATAAAAAAAGAATCCTTCAGATTTTGTGGAACAGGCCAGAAACTGAAGGTTGTATAGGAGTAACTAATTGAATAAAGAAATACTCAGAAATGCAATTTTGAGCTTTATTTTCTTGATATATGTCCTCCATCATCAGTTATTCAACTTATAAGCTGACCAATAAGATACCTCAATTGAAGCTTGTGGTCTCTACCAAATGTTTGAGTGACAGATTCTACTGAGCGCAGGGTCCCCATGGAATGACCAGTCTCAATAACTGAAATGCACAAAAACCTGTTTCACAATCAGAGCGTGTATTTGTTACGTGCTGTTATGTGGATGCTTCCAAACTCACAATCATGCTAACTGCCAAACAACTGGTAGCCCAGTGCTCTAACATCCACAAACGGCAACTCCTATCACAACTGAGATCGAAGCCATACAATACAATGCCACGGGAGAGCCAGAACAACAGGTCAGAGAGGAGGTTATAACACACTCCCACTCCTGAGATGGGCACACAGCCCCAACAACCACAAGTACGCTGGGAGGAGGCAGCAACTGACCTGAAAGACAAGATCATGTCTACAATGAACACAAGGCAACCCCGACACCAGCTACAACGGTTAAGTGATATACCACCTGAAAGTCTACTGGAAACTTTGAATGAAGCATTGAGGGTAATTTCACACAACAATCACTGAAACTAAGAATCAGTTTACACTTCCAGCAGCAGTGATCCTTGAAATACTTGGCTATAAGGGGGAACCATGGAAGAAACAGTACCCACCATGGAAGCAACGCTAGATGACAAATCAAGGCAACTCGAAGGAGGAGTAAGCTGACAGAGGCTCAAAGAGGTACAATGAGAAAGCAAGTACCTATGAGATACAGCCAGATGCCCATATCTGAAGCACTGAAACTGCTGCAAACAAAGGCTCTTAGCCCTGAGCAGCCGCCTAAAGAGGTACACAAGAGACAATGAAGCCAGACGAATAAACAGGCTCTTCGCAACTCAACCTGCAAAAGTGCACGCTCAGTGGCAGGGTCAAAACAACCGAGCAGACCTAATTACAAGGCTAGAAACTGAACAGTACTGGAAAGCATATGGGAGAAAGAGATAGCACATAACACCAATGCCCAGTGGCTGGTCTCTCTGAGAAAAAGAAATATAGCAACTCCCTGAACAGAATCCAGTAACCATCACAGTGGCAGACATCTCAAGAAAGAGTCTCAGATATGAAGAACTGGACAGCCTGGCTCCTGACATGATACATGCTCTACATTGGCTAAAGAAGCTTATCAAGATTCCACGAGCACCTGGAAGCAATAAATGAACCCAGCTGCTAAGAGATGGACTCATCCCTAATGGTGGCTAACGGAAGGGCTTAATGATCCTGATCCAGAAGGATCCTCAAAATGGTGCAGTCCTATCCAACTACCGGCCAACCCGTCTCCATAACATGGAAGCTCACATCAGGCATCATTGCAACCAAGATAAATAGGCACATGGATCAATTCATGAGTAAATACACAGAAGGGCATTGCAGACTCCAGAGGAGCCAAACACCAACCCTGGTCGACAGAACAGTCGTCAAGACTGCAAGTCACGACACACCAACCCAGTAAAGCCTGGGATTGATTGGCAAGAAGGCCTATGACTCCAATGCCACACATGGGATCACGAATAATTGAGCTGTACAGCATCAATAGGACTCTAAGAGCCTTCATAGGAAACTCAATGAAGCTGTGGAAACCACCCTTGAAGCTACTGGAAGCTACTTGCACAAGTGTCCATCAAATGTGGGATATACCAAGGTGATGCTCTGTCCCCACTGCTGTTCTGCATAGGTCTGAACTCCTCAGCCAAATAATCAACAAGACTGGCCATGGATACCGACTCAGAAATGGGGCCAACATCAGTACCTCCTCTACATGGATGACAGCAAGCTATATGCTAAGAGTAGCGTGACATTGACTCCCTGATCCTCACCACCAGGATCTACAGTACTGACATTGGGATGTCATTCGGGCTCGAGAAATGCAGCCGGATGGTGACAAAGAGAGGCAAGGTAATCCACACAGAAGGGGTCTCACTCCCAGAAGGAAATGCTAGCACACGAGGACAGTTACAAGTACCTTGAAATTCGCAGGCAAATGGCAACCTCGAAAGAGGCAATAAGGAAAGCTTAAACACTAACTACCTACAACGAGTGAGGCAAGTCCTGAGAAGCCAGCTCAATGGCAAAATAAGACCCGGCACAAATGCCACGTGACTGCCAGCTATCAGATACCCTGCAGGAATAATAAGATGGCCAAAGGAAGAGATACAGACCACGGATGTTAAAACACGAAGCTCCTCATCATGCATGGAGGGTTCATCCCAAATCCAGCACCCTGAGACTTTATGCTAGCCGCAAGGAAGGAGGCCAAGACTAGTGAGCGTGGAAGCCCTATCCAGGATGAAATGTCCAAGATGCAGTAGTACATCAAGCTCAAGGCCCCAACCGACAGTGTACCAGTGAATGTCTCAGGTAATGGAGAGCAGAGATACAGTGCTGGAGGACAGATCCTCATGGGAGGACAAAGTTCCCTGCATGGGATGTACCACTGGACCATAATCAAGTGGCTGATATCAAAAGTCTCACTAATGGTTAGAAAGGGCTGGTCACAGGACAGCACTGAAGACACCCATCCTGGCCGCCAGGAACAAGCCCTGAGCACCAGAGCAATAGAGGCCAAATCTACTACACCTGACAAGACCCAAGGTGTAGGCTGTGCAAAGAGGCGCTGAAACAATCCAGTTGTTACAACTGCAGGGTGTAAGATGTTGGCAGGAAAGATATACGGAGCGCCAAGCAATCAAGTGGCTGGAATAATATACAGGAACATGTGTGAAGAATATGGACTGACAATCTCAAGGTCAAATAGAAACACTCTCCAAGGTGGTAGAATGAGAGGGCAAAGATCCCGTGACTTCCAGATCCAGACTGATAGGATGGTAATGGCGTAACCAAATCCAGACATTGTAGTGGTGTGGATAAAGAACAGAGGAAAAGCTGTGGTGATGTGGCAGCGGCTTACGGAACATCAGGAAGAAGGAACATGAGAAACTGAGAAATACCACCATGAGGGTGAGAGGGCGTTTATATATATATATATATATATATATATATATATATATATATATAGCATATATATATATATATATATATATATATATATATATATATATATATATATATATATATATATATATATATATATATATATATATATATATATATATATATATATGAGCTATTGGGTAGCTCAGCGCTGGTAAGGTGCAGGACTGTCATGCAGGAAACCTCGCTCGATTCCCAGGGGCGGAATGAACAATATAATGGCAATGGTAAATGGGGGCACTACCATAACAATGGAAATGGGGCAATTACCATAACAATAGCTTGCACTAACATCACCCAGTGAGGGTCCTTGGGCAAGACTCCTTACGCTACGGCCTACCTCTACAAATACGAGAGAGACAATGAACCACATGTCATGTCGTGCTCAGACGCCGCCCCTCGCCAAACAGTTGTCTCGCGCTAGGTGCTGGGGGACCAGAGCACACTTGATGGAAAGTGGGCTACTGGAACAAGACGAAATGGACTAGATGCGAGAACAAGGTTCTGTTAGAATGCTACTACTCAAGTAATCCCAACCAGCGCGGTTACATGCAGAGAATGTGGAATGAATGGATGCTTCGAAACTCACAATCAAGGCTAACTGCCAAACAACTGGTAGCCCAATGCTCGAACATCCACAAGCTGCAACTCCTATCACAACTTCAAATTGAAGCGAGCACACACAAATGGCAATACTCTCGGAGAGCCAGAACAACAGGTCAGAGAGCAGGCTGTACTACACTTAATTCTCTGAGATTGGGTACACAGCCCCAACAACCACAGTTACGCTGAGCGAGGCAGCAACTGACCTGAAAGACAAGATCATGTCTAGAATGAACACTTGGCAACCTCGACACCAGCTACAACGGTTAAGGATGTGTAACTACTCTGAAAGTCTACTGAAACTGTGAATGAAGCATTGAGGGCAATTCCTACCACAACAATCACTGAAACCAATGAACTTACTACACTTCAGCAAAGAGTGATCCTTGAGATGTCAATATAAGAGTAACCATGGAGAAAAACAATACCCACCATGAAGCAACGGTTAGAGGCCAAAATCAAGGCAACTGAAGGATGTGAGTGTTGACAGAGGCTCAAAGAGGTACAATGAGAAAGCAAGTACTTAAGAGATATAGCCAGATGCCCATACCTGAAGCACTGAAACTGCCAAACAAAGGCTCTTAGCTCCCTGAGCAGCCGCCCAAAGAGGCACAAGAGACAATGAAGCCAGACGGATAAACAGGCTGTTCGTGAACTCAACCTGCGAAAGTGCACGCCTCAGTGGCAGGGTCAAAACAGCTGAGCATGACCCACCAAGAAGGGAAACTGAACAGTACTGGAAAAGATATGGAGAAAGACAGCATATAACAGCAATGCTGTTGGCTTGGTCTCTGAGAGAAGAACATAGCAACCTCCCCTGAACAGAATCCAGTAACCATCAAGCAGTGGCAGACATCCAAGAAAGAGTCTCAGGTATGAAGAACTGGACAGCACCGCCCTGACATGATACATGCCTACTGGCTAAAGAAGCCACAAAGACTCCAACAGCGTCACTGGCAGCACAAATGAACCAGCTGCTAAGAGATGGGACCCATCCCAATGGCTACCAGAAGGGCTATAATCATCCTGATCCAGAGGGTGAAAGGGGCAAGTTTGTATGTAACCCTTGTGCTATCCTTGGCACTTTAACACTGGGAGTTGGGTCATCTAGACCCACTAGACAGTGCGCTGAACCTTCTTCTTCACTCAGTTTGTGATCTTTACTGTGTCCGTGGGATTACATGAAATCTTTCCACCTTTATCCACCTTGTCATGGTAGGGAGAACACATCAATGTATGGGTAAATATCTACATAGCACAAGGGTTAAAATAGGTTTATAGGAACACAGTGATATTTTTGCAGAGTCACTGTGAGTATGAGGTTTGAAGTAATGGAGTAATGTCCAATCCTCGTAGCGTGTAGCTTTGATACTACATCAGTATCAAACGATGATGTCCTGATACTATATCAGGACAATGTTCCTTCCTCATCCATCTAGTAAAAACAGACCAAATTTTAAGGCTGATAGGCTCGGCAGCCCCGTGACCCCGAAAGGGAACAAAACGGTTTAGAAGATGAATGAATGAAAAGTGGGAAAAGGCTGACAAAAATCCCTTTTTTAGTCCTTGAAGACAAAATGCCAGGTTGCAAGGTAAACATTGCAAGTTGGAGCAAGTCTTCTGATCTTTGGAGTTCATGTCAAAGAGCCGCATGACATCAGAGTGAACAAACCAGTTAGGATGAGGATTCAGGGACTTTGTCTGATATTGCTGGATCTGATTTAAGTTGATCCAACTTCTAATTGAAACCACTTCAATTGGTAACACGTAATTGAATTAAGTTTATTTATTTATATTAAATTTCATTTAATTTTTATGTCTATCCAACTCAATTTAATATGTTGATCTAACTTAAATTCCTTTATTACATTTAAAAAAATTGTTTATAGAACTTAAATTGACACATTTTTCTAAAGTTTCAACCAATGGGACGTAGGATTTCCATTTCCATTTTCCTGGCTTGTAATGCGACATTCACATTACAAGACAGGACTCACTTGACGCGGAACTCTATCTTTAATATCGAACATACGTGTCTTTCTGACTAATGTTTTATATTCCACTAGAAATATAAAAGATCTTAAAATTATTTTTTCTTTAGTGTTTATTTAATTCTATTAAAGACATTTTGATAAGAATGACGGTACCGCGATTTAGCTGCAGCTATAACTGTGTAGCGAAAGTCCGTGACCTTTAACTGTTCCGCCTAATCATTCTTGAAGGCTTAATCATTACGTCATCAGTCTGACCAATCAGAAGTGGTTAAAGTATCTTACTCTCTTATTCTAAATTCTGGCTGATAAAGTCGCTTCAGTTCTAACAAAATACCAGCTAAAGCTCGTCTTTAGCGGTGTAGCTTTCCACAGAGTCCGTGTCAGACCGTGGAACAAGTGAACAACACAATGAAGCTCAGAGACGCAGAGTCTTTCTGCCCTTTTTCGCAGTTATCACACTACATCTCCCATGATGCATTGGCTTAGCGACAGCGCATAAATGAGTCGCCCTTGAAACGCCTGAAACCACAACAAACAAACAGCGTTTCTAAATTTTCTAATTTAACTTTTATTTCATTTCTTAGAAAAACAGCCGAACTTCCTGCTTTTTTCGCCACAATTATCACAAAAGATTGCGGGGGTCGATCAATACAGACCATATACAGATTCATTTTTTTTTTTTTTTTTTTGGATGCTGGTGTGTCGCGATTTTGTCAAGATTAAAGTGTTGGTCAAAAAAGGTTGAAACACACTGGACTATGTAACGGTTTCAGTTCCTTTGTGTTTTGTTCCTTGATTTCCTGTTTTATTTTGTAGTATTTCCTGTTTTGTTGTTGTTTCGAGTTTTACCTTGCCCCATCAGTCCTGAGTGTTTCCACCTGTGTCTTGTTGCCTTGTCTGTATTTAAGTCCTGTCTTTCCTTCCTCCTGTGCTGCTCCATAGGTTTAATGTTTCTGCTCCTGTGTATTTCAGTTTGAGTGTTTAGCCTGCTCTGGTAGTGGTTTTTGGTTTGTCTTTAGTTTTGTTATTAAACCCCGTTCCCCTGCAACCTCCTGCCTCCTCTCCTTCTCTGCGCCTGGGTACTTTCCATTCCCCGTAACGCCTAGATGACCCAACTCCAATGTTAAAGTGCCTAGGGTAGCACAAGGGTTACATTAATAAACAGCTGGTCAACAAAACACAAGGACAAAAACTCACACTTAAACCCCAATCTGCTCAGATAGACAAAGCAAAATGGTATACTACACCATTGCGCTGCCTTACGTTATGACGTTATGACGCATTGACAGCTTCACACCAAAGTTTCACCAACTTAATTGAACTAAGTTGATTGAAAGTAAAATAACGGTATCAGACAATTACATGTTATTTTTAAGTTGAATGAACTCAAAAAAACAATTTATCTCTGCCAAACGATAAATAATTACGTTAGAGCAATGTGAAAATTTCATCTTTCCAACTACAGCCCAAATACTCTTTCTTTAGAGGATAAAGAGCATATTTAAAGTCTCACTCCAACTATCTTTAGATCTATTTTTCAAAGCATTACCATTGGTTTTTGTCATGGTAATTATTCCAATAACTCAAAGATGGATCATCTTAGGTGACCTTTGAACATTTTTTATCATTCTTAAAGACCCACTCCAATCACAATTCTATTTTTAACATGTTCTTGTAGCATTTTTCTGATGGTGGAGGAGATATTTAAATTAAAGTAAGGCTCAACGTTGCATCTCTTTGTTCAAATCATTGTGAATTAGACAGAGCTGTAGGAAATTTATCGTATTTGTGATGTAGAAAGTGCTGTAATATTCACTCCAAGCCTCAGCAATGGGGAGGGGAAGGGGCGGGGTTGCTCCAGTGCCAACAGTCCCGTCCACTTGTTTCTACTGAAGTTCTGCCGCTCTGCAGAAACTAAGTCTTAGAAATTAACACAGGTTTTTTAAATTTTGGCTAAAAACTAGATAATCTTCAAAAACCAATGGGAACACTTTGAAAACTGATCAAAAGATTGTTGGAGCGGGACTTTACATATATTGTTAGTTATTCTACACAAACAAATACACATTTCCTGGATGATCAGGAGCTTATTTCAGGCAAAAAGGCAAACTTTTTTTAATATTTGAGGTTACATGTATTTGGAGATGGCTCTCTTCGGCTACAAAGCTGCTGTTCAGGCTGAAGAGTTCTTCCCACTCCCAACAACAGAGATAACAGGTTTTTAAAGGAACTGCACATGATCCAAGAACGCCCTAACTCCTGAGGGACAAAGAGGTTCTTTTCTTAGACAGATTTCAAAAACCTCCTCTGACGTCATCCCTGCTCCTGGTTTGTGTCACATTTTGTTTCGCTTTTTTCAGCAAAATTTCTACAAAAGTCACAAAACCCCCCCCACAATTAGTCAATTGTACTAACACTTCCAGACACTGGTAGTACTACAGTATGGCAGTAGTCATTGTTTTGTTATAGTTATACTACTGTAATTAAAGTAATTCAATGTTATAACCTGGTAATTACAGCAACTATTATGTTTATACCAATATTTCGTTGAAAAATGTGAAACGAGCACACCCTATTCCCAAATTAGTCAGGTAAATAAATACATAAATACTTCAGGTAATAATAACATTGCTATTTTGCGATGACCAAGGTATCACATCAATCTTCATTTATATAAAACTTTTTACACACAGTAACATCATAGATACTAAAAAATGAATACATTGATTTTAAAAATAGCTGGATCTACTGATCAGCAGCTGACTCAGAGGGAAAGGATTAAACTGAGGAGGAAGCTCGGAAAATGCAAAAATGATCCTAAAAGATCAATAAACAACAAAAAAATGTATATTAAACATGAAAACAAATGACTTATACTATTTGTGTAAAGTTACAATTAATTAAAAGTTTACTTAAAAAAGATGTAAATAGGGATTTTAATGTTGAACATGTTCGTGTGGATTTTTCTGATGATGGGGGAAGTATATCAAGAAAATAAAGCTCAAACTTGCATTTCTGAGTATTTCGTTTGTATTTAGTTGCTCTATACAACCTTCAGTTCCTCTGTTGGCCTGTTCCAGAAAATGCTGAAATGATTCTTTTTTTATTACTACCCTTATAACTGTTTTGTTTGTAAATTACTTACTAATCATCAGAGTTTTGTGCACATTAAGGCGAAAACAATCTGAGTTCATTTGTTGGTTCAAATAATTAAACCAGTAAATTTGTTGATTATGAGGTGTGACATTTGTATTAACATAACAGTGGAAAATTGGAAATTATTTTCCACTTTTTAATCAGATTATCACAGGATTATTCAGTCACACAGGCTTTGTTTGAAGCTGGCGGGTTAATTCTAAATGTGGAAATAAAACTATATTTTTAAATTCAGGCTATGCTCTGCGTCTAAAACTGCAGTTTGGTGAAATGTCAAGTGTTGTGTCCTAGACTGTCCTCTACACACCTTCATTTTACCACAATTTTTTTAATTTAATTTTCTTAATCAAGGTGTGTGAGTAATGAGTGCTCCAAACGGCAGCTTTCAGAGCTTTGGTCACTGCTTCATGAAAATAATAATTTTTACAACAATGTTCCGCCTTATTGTATAATTACTGCTTGGCCTGAAAGAGCTCTCTCTGTTTCTAAGGCAGAGGAAATGAAAGACCACTTTGAACCCCTCCTACATGCTGAAACGAATTAACGTCCGTCTGAAATCTGCTCAGTGAAAACAGTTGCTTGTTAACTTTACTTGTGAGCGTGCTTCTCAAGATGATCCCAGCAGTTACTCAGCACAGAGCTAAGATTCTACTGTGGGTCTGGGAACCTGGAGGGTAAGTTTGGATTTGGAGAGTCCATGTTAGGTGTCCCTGGCTTTATCTTTGTCCCATTTTTATTCATATTATATTTTAGTATTTATTTATCATTATTTAGTCAAAGTTTTGTTTTGTCTGCCTGCATTGAGATTGACTGAGGGCAGGCAACATTTCTTGCTGAGTCATGCTATGTCAGCATATTATTTGGCTAAAGCAAAGGGTGAAATAAGGCCTTTTGCCATCTTTTTAACTCCTAATGCAATTTTCTGACATTAAAAGTAAAATTTGGGGATTTAAAAAAAAAGGTTTTGTTCGTGTTTGCTGAGGTTTGCTTTCTCCGTCTCCACAGGCAGAACTGAAAAGTTCAAGTAGTCCGTGAAAGTAGCTATAAGTAACGGCTACAGACACATAGACGGTGCCTTCCTTTACGAGAATGAAGAAGAGGTCGGGGCAGGAATTCATGCAATGATCGACCAAGGAGTGGTGAAGAGGGAAGATCTGTTCATCGTCAGCAAGGTGAGCTCGAAAAGAAAACGGAATCATGTCGATTAGGATTGAAAGACAAAATAGTTTACCAGTGTTTGTATTTTATTATTGCGAATTTATTTTATCATTATTTGTTATTTTATAATGATTTATCCATCTATTTTCTTAACCTGCTATATCCCTTTCGGGGTCACAGGGTTGCTGGAGCCTATCCAAACTATAGCTGACTTAGTAGATAGTCTGCACCTGCTGATAGCATCACAGCCTGTATCTAGTCTCTGAACTGAGGACTGAGTATTAAGAGCTAACACCAACACACTATTATTTATATGTTGCTTGTTATTTTATAGTAGTTTGTAATACTTGATTGTAAATTAAAGATTACTTACATCAATAACCAATATATTTAAATGTCAATATAATAATAACTTGAAATTATAATCCAGCAATAAATATGAAAGATATTCTCAATTCATTATTAGTCAATACTGGTTGTGACTCTGGTTTGGTTTCTGGAGCGGGGCCTGTTTCAGAAAGGAGGTTCAACTAACTCTGAGGTTGAACTTGAACTTGAGTTAATAATCGGGAGATTAACAACTCTGAGTTTCTGTTTCAGAGCAGCTGATCCGAGTTAATCAATCAACTCTGGCGGACTGATTCCGGAGGTGAGCTTGCGACCGCTACTAGTACAGCTTCATTATCAATGGAGCGCAGATATCACGCAGTCACCATGGCAACCGTGAAAAAAGAGGTCTGGCGATTTTTCGCCAGCTGAACTTGACGTTGCTGCTACAGAGTTACAGTGAATATGAGCACATATTCAGAAGAAAGCAACACCGCTGCATCTGCAAAACAGAGAGTTGAAGTGGGGAAAACATAGTTGCTCGCTAATGCCTAAGTTTGCATTTAAATCATTGTTATAAAATATTACGTACAACTTTTTAAATACGTAAGGGTAAATAAAAAATGGCCATATTTCTCGTGTACTTTAGCGTTATTCTGTGTAAATGCATGAAATGCTGCATAAGTGTACAGAACCAATCTGGGGGAAATGCATTAACGTCGGGTAATGCTTAGAGACTTTTGTTAACCTTCCTCTTGCAACGCTGGTCAGCTTAATATTGTCATGCAATTGTGTTTTTAAAGTGAACTTTTGTCTACTGTTGGAACCTTGGCTGCGCTAAGATCTCTCCTTTCTTTTCTGTCTTTCCGAACGTGGTCAGAAGCGCAGGGGAGATTTCCTTCCAGGGCCGAAGGAATTCTCCTTCGGGGGTCTACTCCTCGCTGGAAACCTCAACTCCAGAGTGAATAAGAATGACTCAAAACAGTTATTCTGGAATGATACCCTGTTTAACTATGATCCGGGTCCAACACACAATATATACTTGGCCACTCACCCCATCTGCACCTGCAATCGCCCTCCTTGTTCCTCAGATCGCAGACTTCGCTCAGCACACACACCCTGTATTGATCAAGTGGTATAGGCTTGGTGTGATTAAGAAAGTAAGCAGTGCTAGAAAATTATGTTTCTAAAAGTAATTGTTACATTAATCTCATTCAATGTCCCTGATTTCATTTTCATGTAGATGCAATCCTGGCAAAACCTGCTCCCGACTAGTTAGGTTCACAGCATAACCAAGGATACTGACTCGAAAGTAAAGTTACTCTTCAGAAACGGGTTTGACTTACTCTGCTTTCTGGTTTAGACAAACCTCCCATTCTGAAACAAAACTCCAGGGTTTCCTGATTTCAGGGTTAATGCACTCCAGAGTTTACACTTAACCTCCTTTCTGAAACAGGCCCTGGAGGGAATCAGAGCAACAAAGATGCAGGTGTGACTTTTCCAGTGATGAATGAGATGAGCAGTGTTTGTTTGTTGTTGATATTGCAATATCTTGCCCGGGTGGAGACTTTAGGTTTGGCCCGGGTGGATACATTCCCAATTGCTGAAATGTTGAACATGACAGTAATAGTTAATAATATATAGCATATGTTGAGGAAAGGAAAATAAAAATACATTTTCTTGACAAGACAAAAGAAAACATTTTTCCTACAACATATGGGTTTGGGAAGATTGTATTTGTTAAAGTCTCGTGACGCTAGCTCTCTAAAATCCTTCAACAAATACAACGAATGAAGCAGATATTTTAGACTAGACCTTCATCCAACTAGATAAAACATGCACAGACTACAAATATGTAGAGAGTCTCGTGTTTACAGGCTGTCATCATAAACCTGTTTACTGCACGAGCAGGTCTTTTGCCGTATCAGAAGACTAAGTGCAGCAAGGATTTATTATGAACAGCACACAGCATTGACTGGATATGAGAACTGACAGAGGGCCATCACCCATAGAAAACAGCTCATTTCCAGCTCCAATGAAATTAAGTCAATTCAGTCGCCATGTTGGTGCCAGACTTTGTTTCTATGGCAATCGCTCTTACCAATCAGGAGTGAGCTTGTTGGTAAACCACCCTACCACTTCAATGACATGTTTGACAGAGACCTATACTTTACTGAGGTTTGATTGTTTAATTTATAACTTGAATAACTTGCAATAAAGAAGAAACTATTTTAAAAAGAAGATTTGCAGGATGTTAAAAATCAGAATAATAGCTGCTTATTTCTTATGGGATTTTTGGCTTCTTGGAGCCAGCGGGTACTTCCTGTTTGGAACTTGGGGGGAGGAGTCTCATACACAGTGAATGGTACACAGCTGTGGCTTTATTCTTCGTTTGACTTGATAGCAATGCAATAATTATCTTGACTGATATTGTGAACTTTTAACAGGTTGTGCTGCTGTTTGACCCGATTTTTATTGGCTTTCTTAGCTAGCAGAAGGCTCCTTATAAGTATCAGACAGAGGGGGTTAAATCGTCTAAAAACCAGTGCTTTGCTTATGGAAACTTCAAATCCATCCCAAAATACAGAGCCTCATCAAGAACATGTTCACATACATCAATCTTACAGAGTTTGTCTATATAAAGGATCTTGGGTGTTTTGTAGCTGTGGTGTACCTTCCATGTTCCATCTCTGGTGAGAGGAGCATGTGAAAAGACTCTGAGCGACCTGAAACTTGACTACCTGGACCTGTAACTCATTCATTTCCCAGCAGGCATGAAGGTTTGTTCTTACATACCTCAATATTTGACCAATTTGTCGAATCAAGCTCAGTCACTGTTTCAATGTTACAGCCTGGGGACCAGCTTTTGCCTATGGATGATGAGAAGCAAATAATCCCAGATGATTCCAATTTCGTGGACACTTGGCAGGTAATGGAAGATGCTGAGTTGTTGGAATGATGCGAGCAGATTTAGTGGAGTGTGCATGCATGAATGAAGGGAGAGTGAAAATCTATTGAACGCCTACTAACATCAGTGGAAACGTTCTCTACAGGCCATGGAGAAGCTGGTGGATGACGGGCTGGTGAAAGCCATCGGAGTATCAAACTTCAACAAAGACCAGATTGAAGCCATCCTCAATAAACCCGGCCTCAAGCACAAACCAGTAACCAACCAGGTGAAGAACATCTCATCGTGCGTGTTTTACCAATAAACGGTGTTCGGTAAACATGAAACCAACGCCACATGAAACCAACGCCGTTTTGTCTATTCTCAGATTGAATGCCATCCATATCTGAACCAAGAGAAGATGATCGACTACTGCAGGTCAAAGGGCATCTTCGTGACCGCCTATGCTCCTCTGGGCTCCCCTGAAAGACCCTGGTAGGAAGATGTACTTTGTTCTAAAGCTTTGTTCACACCATCGTTGGAAACGCGCGGTCAGGCAACCACTTTCAATGAGCAGTCTATATAAATGCGTATGTGTGCGCTGGCTCGCCTGTACATTCAAAACTCTGTTTGTAGAGGCACATGCATGCCTCTACGTAAGTTCCTATAATCGTTTTCAGACTCTATGTGCAAAATGCGCATTGAAAGTCAAACCAGCTTGAACTTTGACCCAATCAGGACTTGGATTTGATAGTGACGTATGGATGGCATTCTTTTTAATTCTCTAAAGTCCCACCTTTTGAAGATTGATCATAGTGGATCAATAAAAAATGCGGTTTGTGCGAGAGTGGACTTGTATGTCATTATGTTGAATCTGAATTTCTTCCCTACTCGTGACATCTTTGTAATATCCTATTTTTATTAGTCCAAGGAGAGATGTGAAAAATAGTGTCTTCAAATTAAGGCGCATACTAATTAACAAGGTCATCAATAGTCCCTGGTCATGTACATTACGGGGTAGAGGGATAGCGCTTGGGCTCTCAAAAACACTTTGACACCGCGACGTGCAATCAGGAGGAGCCGACCCCAAGTCTTTCATAAATCAGGAATAGCCTAAATCACAAGATCACCAAGCCTCTTCCAACTGTAGGTGGTGGACATGCACTAGTAAACAGTAGCAAAAGTAATAGAAGAAAAAGGAGCCCCTCCCTGTTTGTCCGGTGTGAACACTGCATCGTAACGTGTTCAGGCACACGCTAAAAGTAACATGCCCGGTGTGAACATAGCATTATACTCCGGTTGCGCTATTCATCATGTGTTTCTATTGAAGGGCTTCCCCTGATGACCCCACCCTGATGGAGGAACCTACCATCAAGGCCATAGCTGAGAAGTACAAGAAGACCGCAGCACAAGTGAGTAAGAGTCAACCTTGTTGATTGTTTTGCTGTTACGCAGACCGCCCAGGAGCAACCGCTTTATTGAACTTTGGTGAACAAGCAACCTAACAGATGGTGTCATGAAGATTTTCAAAGCTTCAGCTTAGATGCTTAGATGTGACGATCCAGAAACTCAAAGACTCAACAGTTTTCCTTAAATTTAAACCTGAAGTTTATTTATTTGTTGTTCTTGCAGGTTCTCATGAGGTTCCACATCCAGAGAAACGTGGTGGTCATCGCCAAGTCCGTAACACCCAGTCGAATCAAGGAAAATATCCAGGTATTGTTTGAATTATTATTGTGAGATTAATATGTATTACTTACCTATTGATTACCTATTGATTATCCAAGGCTTATCATTTAATTTAAACTCCTCCCCCTTTTCTCATTGGATTTATAAAGAAGTCACGCCAACTTCAGTAGCCCCACCCACTATCTCCAATATCCCTTTTTTTACATTTACGTTATAGATTTATATAATAAAATTTTATTAAACTCTATTAAAATGTGTTAGATATGTTTGTAAGAAGAATTTAATGTCAGATGGCGTTGATCTTATTTTTGTGGAATCGCAGGTTTTGTTGAAAACAAAATTGAAGTATTGGTCAAGTATTCTCATTATTAGAAGCTACTTTTATCTCTTTCAGTTGTTTGACTTTGAGTTAAGTGAGGAGGACATGAAGAAAATCCTGAGTTTGAACAAAAACCTGGAGAGGATTCCCTGCAGAGTGGTAAGTACAGATGCCTGCATTCAATGAAATACATACAATTAAAACGTGTGCTTTTATTGAAAAATCTAGAAGGTGATTAAGTCACTTTATTTAAAAAATGTTTCTTTGTCCTCTACAGGGCCACAAAGCATAAAGACTATCCCTACCATACGGAATACTAACTAATCATAATCCACATTTGGAGGTTTTTTGAGCAGCAGACAATAATCACAATTGTCTTGCAATGATGTATTTGCTGTTTTTAAGCAAAATGTAAAAAATGTAATAAATTAAATGCAAAGAAAAAGTATTTTGTTTGTATTTTGTTTTGAAACAGAGACTGTGTTGCATAAATGTGGGATAAAAACAAAGAGAACCTAAGCAGAAGTCTAATGGAGGGTTTTAGATTTTTAGTAGTGTTCGTAAAAAAAAAGGTTCTTGCAAATTGTGCTAGGGTATAAATATGATAGCTTTGAATTCCAAAATGTATTTTGTGAAAACAACAACAATAAAAAATAAAAGAAAAGTAGAGGACCAAGCACAGAGCAGGTGGTACACCATAAGTCACTGACTATTGATCAAAGACTGGAATTTAAAACTTAAAATACATTCTACTATACATTGCTGACGTGGTTTAAAAAATATGTTGAAATAGCTGTCAAACAGTATTACAGTCATAACTTATGACAAAAATCTTAAAATGTACTTAAAAAATGTGTCTGGAAGTGGTGGGGCATGACCCAAAATCCAGGAAACCAGATTTGGTGGTGGAAACGAAGAGACCTAAAATGGCGTTTTTAACATCTTGTTGTGGCATTGGTGTGTCCAGCACTCTTTGTGTATGCTTAATATCTGTCTGTGAGTTTGGATGGCTGGGGTAAATGGTAAATGGCGTATACTTACATAGCGCTTTTCAACCTTCTTCGAAGGCCCAAAGCGCTTTACAGTCATAGTCACATTCACCCATGCACACACATTCACACACTGGTGGCGGCTGGGTGAACACTGGGTGAATGAATCTAGCCCTTTTGTTATCCTTGGCACTTTAACATTGGGAGTTGGGTCATCTAGACCAGTGTTTTTCAACCTCTTTTGAGCCACGGCACACTTTAACCTTGACAAAAATCCCGCGGCACACCAGCATCCAAAAAGGCAGAAATTCATGGTCTGTATTGATCGACAACCACCCCCCCACCCCCCCGCAATCTCACGTTGATTTTTGTGATAATTGTGGCAGAAAAAGCAGGAAGTTGCGGCTGTTTTTTCTAAGAGATGAAATAAAAGTTAAATTAGAAAAATTTAGAAACTGTTTGTTGTGGTTTCAAGACGTTTTACAAGGACGACGCTGTCCCTTTAAGCCAATGCATCATGGGAGATGTAGTGTGATAACTGCCGATAAAGGGCAGAAAGACTCGCGTCTCTGAGCTTCATTGTTTTGTTCACTTGTTCCACGGTCTGACACCGGATTCTGTGGAAAGCTACACCGCTAAAGACGAGCTTTAGCTGGTATTTATGTTAGAACTGAGCGACTTTATCAGCAGAATTTAGAATAAGGAAGTGAAGACTTTAAGCACTTCTGATTGGTCAGACTGATGACATGTGATTAAGCCTTCAAGAATGATTGGCGGAGACAGTTAAAGGGGTGGGACTTTTCCTTACACAGTTATAGCTAAATCGCGGTACCGCCATTCTTATCAAAATGTCTTTAATAGAATTAAATAAACACAAAGAAAAAGTAATTTTAAGATCTTTTATATTCCTAACTACTCAGTGTTTTATCAGGGCCTGTTTGGATGAACACAGAGCTGATATCCTGGAGATGGAAAATGTTTTTAGATCAGTTAATGAGGGCAATTTCCCACGGCGCACTTGACCATCTCCCACGGCACACTAGTGTGCCGCGGCACACTGATTGAAAAACACTGATCTAGACCCACTGAACCTTTTTTCTTCAATGATTTGTGATCTTCACTTGATTACATGAAATCCCCTTCACCTTTATCCACCTTTGTCATGGTAGGGAGAACACATTAATGATAGTGTTTAGCACAAGGGTTAAGAGTGAGTGTGAGCCTTCTGAGGGTAGACCCGCCCTCCAACTTCCTGCTGTGGACCAATGACTGAGGATCCACTCCTGTTTCCTTGCAGAGTTGGCAGCTTTTGTTTGTGGTGGCCGGCTTGTGAAGTTTTGAGAAATGATTTTTGGTTGACGTGAACAACTAATTTAACTTTGATTTCTGAAATCTCTTCATTTGTTTGTTTGTTCAGCTAATTAAGAGCTGCACTTTAGCACAGCACTGCAGTCTGGGACTTCTATTTTATGTTAAAAATGATTTTCCCTTCCTTTGGGTTGAGATTGTAACAGACATTTTTCTGATGATGGACATAAATTAAGAAGTATTTCTTTAACTATCCTATGACCCCACCCTTACATGACGTGTTCTCCCTACCATGACAAAGGTGGATAAAGGTGGAAAGATTTCATGTAATCCATGGACACCAGTGAAGATCACAAATCATTGAAGAAAAAAGGTTCAGTGCACTGTCTAGTGGGTCTAGATGACCCAACTCCCAACGTTAAAGTGCCCAGGATAGCACAAGGGTTAGTAAATTTGGACCAGAGGGGGAAAATAAAAGCTTTTTAGAAATTATTTTATTTGTTGAAAATTCGCTGGGCGGTTCAACAGGGAAAGGGGGGCGGGGTTGCTCTGTACCCAGTAATCCCACACACAATGTTTAAGAAACTTGGGAGGACTTAAACACAGATGAACTGAAATGAGGGCTGCTTTGGATAATCATCAACCTGAAGCTGCTGTGACTGACAATTCAAGACACGACATGATCAAAACCAAGAAATATAACTAACAAAACCGAACCCAAAAGACAGAATTCTCACAAAAAGATCTATTTTCAGCCTAGCTTCACACTTTGCATACTTGGATACCCATCTGTCTGTTTCCAGAGGTTAAACAGTGGCTTTGTACTTGAACCACCTCTTTTATTAGCTTGTGTTGCTATGATGCCATAATTTGTCCATTTTTGCTGAGTCATCCTTCTCCTGCAAAAAGCCAGCTATCTTCGTCTTATCTGTAATATTTTCTGATAGGTTGCATGTAGAAGTCTAAACTACAGCTTCTCTAGCTTGTTTATTAACTAGTTTAGAGCTTTATTGATAATATTTTCTAGGAAATGAAATTAAAAAAAAGGAAAAATGTAAAGTTTTGCAATAGAAGCACCTTGTACATACAGAGAAATCAATAATTTCATCAGTTAGTGACAAATTAAAAGAGCTTGATAGGTATTTGCTATTATTTTTACAAATGTAAAAGTTTTGTACTATGAGGTTTGAAGCAGTTGTGGCTTAATTAATTTTTTTTAACTTCCTGTGTTTCCAAGTTGATTAAAACAAGTAAAAATGTTTTATTCTGCAGACTGTTAATGCATAATTTCAGTATAAAGCTGAAGATGACTAAAAATGTTCTTTTCTGATAAGTCATGATCTCACCGAACGAGGTCAAGGTTTAAAGCATTTAGCCCGAGACGCTTTCCCCTCTTTTAATAAATAACCAGGGATGCAAACTCCAACAGTCGCAGAACCGTTTGACCCCTCCCTCTTTGAGATATAAAAGTGGGCGCCACGCTCCTCGCCTTCCTTCTTGATGAGCTGCTTGTTGAGCTGTGGTGCAGAGGATCCTCAAGATGATTCCATCAGTTACTCTCAGCACTGGAGCAAAGATGCCAATTGTGGGCATTGGAACGTGGGTGCAGAAGGTAAGACTTCCATTTGTTCCAGACTGATTTTGAAAATCAGAGGCAAAAATCCCTCAAATCCTTAGAACATCTGCTGTGTCTTTGGAATGCATGTTTGCACCATAAAAGGTCATGAATGTTCATAAAGTGTGTTTACTGAAAATGTAAACAGTTGGAGGGTTATGTAACATTCTTACATAAGTTAGTTTCAGTCTAAATGCCCTCACTGCTCCCTAACCCCTAAAGGAATATCTAGTGCTCTGGATTTTGACGCAATGCTGATGAATCATCACTACTTTTATTTTATTTTTTAACTGCAAATATGTCACCCATTAGCCGAAGTAAAAACCTAATAAATATGAACATTTTATGAAGACTTTAGCAATCCACTTTGTTTTGATTATGAAAAGGTGGATAATTTCTATTGAAAAAAAAAAGTAAAACACACTTTCACATGAAAAATCACTCAAACGCAATGCATTGTGGTCTGTATATGCCAATCTTGTAAGCATTGATGCACTTTAGTTACTTTCAGAGACTTCTGGGAAATTTCCAGGGCCCACCTCATACAGTAGTGAGTACTGAAGGAATTCTGACAAAATTCCAGTTTGGAAGCAGCAAAAAGAACAACTGGAATACATGAGTTCTTCAAGAAAATTTCCTCAGCGCCCATTTCTCATTGCATGACATCATTTCTTATCATTCTGCAAAATTTTGCGTCTATTTTATTTTGTAATTTGTGAACAAAACTACACCAAGAGGGTAAACGATAAGATTCATACACAAGTACCTGATTCGTATAAACGTGTTGCAGGTCTATTAAAGTATGTGTCCAACTGAAAAATAATCTTAGCTGTTGAAAATTATATGTATTTTTGGTACTTTTTGCTTGTTTCCCTGCAGGCGGAACCAGGGCAGGTCTGTGAGGCAGTGAAGGTTGCTATAGGCAACGGCTACAGGCACATAGACGGCGCGTACGCTTACGAGAATGAACAAGAAGTGGGGAAGGGAATCCACGCCATGATTGATCAAGGAGTAGTGAAGAGAGAGGATCTGTTTATTGTTAGTAAGGTGAGCCAAAGAGGACGTAAATTAAGGCATGGAGTAGTTGGCCATCAAAATAAATCTGTTGGTTTTTGGGTGTCCAGCTGTGGTGCACCTGCCATATTCCATCCATGGTGAGGGCAGCATGTGAGAAGACTCTCAGTGACCTGAAGCTGAAATACCTGGACCTCTACCTCATGCATTTTCCAACAGGGATGAAGGTTTGTTAGTACAAACCCAGCTGGTCTTTTTCGCAGAACTTCTAGTTGCGTAATTTGGATCATCCATCTTGTTTACGTAACACATGCTTAGAGTCTGGAAGCAGCTCTTTTCCTGTTTATCTTCTCGACTCTATATTTCAGTTTCGCAATCTTAACATATCTGTGTTTTCTCCTGACAGCCTGGGAAGGAGATCTTTCCTTTAGACGAGGAGAAGCAAGTCATTCCCTCTGGCTCAAATTTCTTGGACACTTGGGAGGTAAAACGGTTTTGTTGTATTGATGGAACTTTGCTACCTTTTTTTTTTTTTACTATAGATCGTCTTTCGATCTATTTTTTAAAGCATTCCCAGTGATATTATAAATTATGCTGGTTTTAGCCAGAATCAAAAAGCCTGTGGGCTTTGTAGGACATAGTTTCTCCAGAGTGACTGCTTTACAAAAAATGAATCTTAACGAATAAAAAATGTCTTATTTTCTATCTTGGAAGAAAAATAATCTAATCAATAAAGTTTTTCAAAAGCAAATCAATCTTAGTTTTCAAAAGACATGCATTAGTGACTATAATGTTTTTCCAAAAATAAGAATTATTGGTAAAATCATTAGAAGAGTTTTAAAAGAAAATCTTCCACTGAGGTTAGAATATTTGACTTGTTTCCAAGGGGGCCCTTTTTGCAACGAGTGGTTCATTAGATATTCGCCCTTCCCCTTGCTGAGAGCTCTCTGTTTACCTGCTTAGATGAGGAAAACAAAGACGTATCGCCTTCAAGTGGATCCATCAGAATGGAGAGGAGCAGGGAGAGCTTGTGTCCTGCCCAGCACATTTTCTACATCACAAATATTATCTTTTTTTTTTTACTGCATTTTTTCATAAAGAAATAGTCAGAAACACAATTTTTAAGCTAAATTTTCTTTATGAATGCCCTCCATCATGAGAGAAATGCCACAAGAATATTTATTATGTGCCCATTATGTGTTGTTTATATTCATTTTCCTTCTTCAAACAGACATTTTGGCAAAATCTGAATTCATTCCATACCTGTTTGGCTTCTCCCTATCCCCATATTTATCCCTCCAAGCAGAGAGATGTGGACAAAAAGTGTCTTCAAATCTGGACGTTACTACCACTTAATGAAGCCCTCAATAGTCACGGGTCATGTATGTTAGCTCGTAGCTGCCAGCGTTTGAAACATACATGACAACATCCCTTTTATAACTTTAAAAAGTCATGCTAAAACAAAAGGTCAGTACTTACATTTAAGTAAAAAGTTCTGGGATTCAGAGCACACCCACGTGGAGGAAACTGTTTTTCCACCGCGTCACGCTTGTGGCGAACCATCATTTGTGGCGGAGGGTTACCCAGCTCTAAGTTGTGATGGCTCCCCATTAGAAAAACAAGTTTGGACACCATGGAGCTCCAAATGCCCCATGCAAATGAAGCAACAGAGAGGAGCCAGAGGGGTAGGGAAGCAATTGGGATTCTGTCATGTTTTGTCTTTACTTCCCCTTTTTGGTTGGCTGGACAACCCGAGACACCAGAGTTTGGATGAGTTTTCCCATTAAACAGCCTCTGAGTAAATGTGCCCACTGCTAAAGTCCCTCTCAGACCTTTTAACAGTTTTTAACTTCATGTGTAATCCGTCTGAAGGAAATGGAGAAGCTGGTGGACGCTGGGTTGGTCAAAGCCATCGGCATCTCCAACTTCAACAAGGATCAGATTGAAGCTTTGCTAAACAAACCCGGCCTCAAGCACAAGCCAGTAACCAATCAGGTAAAAGGAGACAACATTGGCAACATGTGTTGCACAAAAATCCTTAAAGTAAACAAATTGTGTGAATCCTCAGATTGAGTGCCATCCGTACTTGACCCAGGACAAGATGATCAACTACTGCCACTCCAAGGGCATCTCAGTGACAGCTTATGCCCCTCTGGGCTCCCCTGAGAGGCCCTGGTGAGACGATGAACGACTATTACCTCACAAGTGCTGAGGAAAGTGGTTGCGTCCCAAGTTTGTAATTCAGTTTTCTGTGAAGGGCCACCCGCGATGATCCCTCACTGCTGGAGAACTCCACCATTAAAGCCATTGCTGCAAAGTACAAGAAAACAGCAGCACAGGTGAGAGGTCAACGTCTTGATTCCACTTTTTTTTTTCATATTTTCATAATTGATTTCGTTAAAGCGCTTACAAGAATTTATCAATGAGCAAACTGCACACCAAATATACAAACCAAATACATTTAATAGTGCATGTCTGCCACCTACAGTTGGAAGAGGGTTGGTGGGAAATGTCGCAGTGGTGAAAATTGGGCACAAAATTGTTCCGTTCATTGCAAGTGTCCTTGCAATGGTGGATGTGGATTACTACTGTGTCGGGAGAGTAGCCTTGTTTTACCTTTATTTGAAAAACCAACGCAGACGTCGTCTGGGTCGTTGCCGTGTCTGGGTTCACCACTTAAACCAGCTACGCTCTGAGTTTGCTGAGTTTCATTGCACCACTCCCAAATCCAAGTCCATGATTTGTCAAAGTTTGACCTGGTTTAACTGGCAATGCATGATCAATGGCTGCGTAATTTGCATAAAAAGCCATCGTGCGTAGCGATGCACGAGCATGAGAGTTTTGAACGCAGTAGCCCGAAACACACATGTACGCATGTTTATGTACGTTAACATAGACATGACGATGTGTACAAAGCTTAAGAGAAAGAAAGTGACTGTTCGCACCTAATTTTCTAAATAGGTGCTGAAATTTTTTTTCGGCCTCACGGACCCGGAGGAAGGTTAGGGTTAGAGTTAGGGTTAGGTTAATACGTGCAACCAAAAACGCCTTGGATGCACTTAAAATACCTGTGGGCGATGCATCTATGTGCATTTTATGTGTGGCCAACATTCCATTAGTTTTTGAGTCTGGTCGCATGTACAGTATTGTATGTGCGAATAACATCAACCTGTGCATTAAAAATGTGCATGAAATAAGTTTATCATCTTTGGTGGTTAGGCTTTAGGCCGATAATGTGCATTTGGAATGAACTTTACCATAGATGTACACTTTAAACCTGAGAGCCTAGACTCTGATGGTTGTTAGAGACCAGACCATTCGGAAGCAGGTGGAGAACGGGGTAGAGGAGTTACGGTGAATCATATAGAATGCAAAGAGACACCACCTTTCATGAATTTAAAGACAAAAATAGGATTGTGATTGGCTGAGAAGTAGGTGGATCAAAGTGACGCCCTGATTGACAGTAGTGTGTAGAGTGACGTAACAACCCAACGTACCAGGAAATGAGGTAGATCTTAAAATTGTGCCATAGCTTCACCAGGCTCACTCAAAAGTTAAAGTTCTGAGAAGGAAAGCAACACCACAGAAGAAGCATCACATGGTACATCACGCCAATTGAATCATTTTTGTTGTTCAATTGAAGGTTCTCATGAGGTTCCACACTCAGAGGAATGTGATTGTCCTTGCCAAATCCATTACGCCCAGCCGCATCATTGAAAACATCCAGGTATAAAGACCTTCCTTGACCTTTTTTTTAATATATAAGTCATTATTTATCAATAAACATCCAGATGTAGCTGTGCCTATATGGGGTTTTGATTTAGACGAAGCTGTAAAATCCCTGATTATAAAATTCACCAATGTTCTGCAGCATGTATCTATAATGTTCGTCGTACGCAAACAAAGATACATATTTTTACTCCTAGAACGGTTCAAAGATAAAACCTTTTTTTCTTTTACAATGTTTGATTTTACTCCTTTCTCTCTTTGAAGATTATTCCGTATTTAAAATCATTTGGGAAATGATACACTAGAGACGTTAAACTCCATTTCGTTAGGGAAATCAATGGAGCTTCAGCAGTTTCCTTCAAAATATTCAAATAAAGTTTTTTTTTTTTGTTTTTTTAGTTGTTTGACTTTGAGTTAAGTGAAGAGGACATGAAGAAGATCCTCAGCTTGAACAAAAACTGGCGAGGATTTCCAGCGGAATGGTGAGAATGTAAGCAAGTGTTTGAAAAAAAGGCTTTCTAATCTGAACTGTTTCCTGTCTTCTCTCCACAGGGCTACAAAACACAAAGATTACCCCTTTGGTACTGAATTCTAGGGATACTTCTACTCACAAGCTTTCCTGTGGACTTTTTTTATCACCTAAGTCTACATGGCATGCAGTCATTAGAGTGGCACGCTTTTGTAAACAGGCTTCCAGTGACTCTTGCACTTATTCACTAATATTTTTATATTTTCTGCAGCATTTAACCATTTAATAAACAAACTAGCATTTTTTTTAGGAGGCAGTTGATGTTAAATGGATGTTACTTTGATGCAAAGTCAATAAAAACGATGTGGCTGCTTAAGAAAAAAATGTGTTGATCAGAAGCTTTTTTTCAATATAAAAAAGAAAATGATCACTAATAAAAAAATATATTATTATTTTTCAATTATTATTTTTTAAAAATGGATATTGTATATTTTTGATGTATTGTTTGGTGATTTGTGGTTACTGTGTGCACTCATAGACGTTTTTTCATTATTTCTTTCTGCTTTTAATCTTACTAAATAGTACAGCTTATCAAATTAAAAAAAATTTGTCTAGTTTCAGGTCAGTATGTTATAGTTAATCTTCAGGTCCAGTTTGTACGGAGCCCGGGACCTGACATGGGTAAAACAATAAATTTTTCGTTCCCACAAAATAATATTCCATTCCCATGAAATAATTAATTTGTGTGAACGAGATAATTATTCAAGTGATAAGTCATTTATAAACACAGATGTTAGCAATTTTTGATTTATAGCAGATACTTTCGCGTTTCTATCTGTGTGTGTCTCATTACATTGCATGAAAGACCCAAAGGATGTTTAGAGATCAGATTTATTTACGGTACTTAAAAAATCTCTACAAAAGCTTCCGTGTCTCTGTGACCCACATTCGTTCAACAGGGGAAAAACAAAAACATGAATCATCTATTTATCATAGTCTCGATGAAAATAAGAAAAATATCATAAGATTTAGGATGCCCAAGCTTGCTGCTTCTCCTCACCGGACATAGCTCGCCCGAGCTTTGGCCGACTTCTACGAGCTCCGGCCCACCGGCAAGCACAGACACATGCTGGCATTCGGACAGCAGACTGGCCGGTAGATGGACGGCCAGCTGCGGTATGGGATATTTTAGTTTAGGGTCGAATTGGAATACTAATATATATGTTAAAAACTGAAATATACAAAAACACACAACACAATAAACTGTACAAGAAATCTCTAGCGCTAATTAGGAGTTTTATCGGGATTTCGATGCTTGAATAAAGAACAGTTCACACTTTGTACTCCTGTAATCATGATAGAAATGATCATGTAGTCCAGCAAACAGAACAAACTAAAGGGTATTAACAAAATTCATCAAGATGGAATCGTATTCCCGTTCTTTCACAATAAAAGCTTCTGCGATTTGGCCAGTGTGGGGACCCCGGAGGTTTACAGGAGCTTAACACTACAAAAAGGCTCGTCTCTAAAGAAAATGAAAGCTTAAATTATAGGTTATGACAAAAGTAAATGTTTTTTTTTTCATAAAACACTAACTAATACAATGGTTTCCTTTTTCTCAAATGGTATTACACTTGTAAAGCAACATAGATCTGTTGGATGGGGTTGCTTCCCTTCAAAAAATGTGCTTCTCAGTCTGACTTCTCAAGGCCCTGATTGGCAATAGAACAGGAGTCATCATGCAACATTTGGACACATTAATCAAGGTGGTGTTTCTCAGAACTATGTTGAGTCACTGAAGACCCAGATGCACGTATTTTGTTAAGTCAGAGACAGGCCGGGACGTCCCGAGATTACAGATTCCTGTCAGCACTTAGTTTGGAATAGGCTCCATGCTCAGAGCAGAACAACTGGACCAAAACGGCCTCTGTAGCCGGGCATTATGGGAAGTAGAGTAGGAATGTAGGGACCATGACGATGAGACACAGCAACTCTTTGAAATGTGGTCAGATAAATGCAGGCTCATTAAAACAACTTTAACATAATCCACATCACTTCTCACACTGTTTCCCAACAATCTATATAGTCTATTAACAATCTATAGACATATCAGCGTAACTTAACCCTTGTGCTATCTTAGATGACCCCACCCTTACATTGACGTGTTCTCCCTACCATGACAAAGGTGGATAAAGGTGGAAAGATTTCATTTAATCCATGGACACCAGTGAAGATCACAAATCATTAAAGAAAAAAGGTGCAGCGCACTGTCTAGTGGGTCTAGATGACCCAACTCCCAATGTTAAAGTGCCTAGGATAGCACAAGGGTTACTTGTCACGTCTCCTCAGTAACCGCCTTGCCACGTGCCTCCGCTGTACCAAAGCAGCAAGTAAAACGTATTCTACCTGACGTTAATACAGACGTTCAAAATTGGTACGCAAAATATAAAGTCAGAATAAGTGAACTATCCCAACAAGGAGAGCAAAGCGCAGGATTTCCATTATTCTTTCTCTCGTTGCTTTGCTCCGCCTTTGCGATTTCTGGTCACATGGTATCGTTTACAAGTTTTGGTTCAGATCTGAATAGTAGTAGACAGCAGTCTGAATACAGACCAAACACAAGTTCAGGACTCGATCTGGTCCAAATCAAGTGGACCTGGTCAGGACTAACAGTCTTTTCCAGTGTGAATACACCTCAACACTGTACATTTGCCTGTTTGAAGGGCTGCTGTTTGGCACAACTTTGAAAATACCCCCCAAAAATACTCTTGTATTATGGATTATGGAGAGTAAGACTGTAGAAATTGTTTGCATTTATGAGCCGATATGACTAATCTGTCAAGCCTGCCTTTCGCTCAAAGATCATTTTACTCCTATACAAACAGAAAACTCATTAACTTTTGCTTTGTCTTCACGTATGGCTTCAGAAGATTTCTTAATCAGAACAACCTGAGCAACGAGTTCTGGTTGTTCTTTACCACCAAATGTAAAGATTAATTTCGGTTTAGTTAAGGGGAGTAAAATCATATAACATAGGTTATTTTTGTAAGACGGCAACTAATCTCAAAGGCATTTGAGCGGATCCTCACCTCACAGAAGGTCGAGCTAGTTTATGGTCTCCTTTATTTGCTGACGGTGCTTCAATTCTGTAATCCTGACACTTTGCTTAGTCATGCTCACTCACATTTCTGCCATTCAGTAACAGTTTAATCTGCAACTTCTGCTCTCTTATCTGTTGTCCTAAATGTATTGCACCATTACATTGCACTTTTCAGCTGAGTTTTACCAAGACACTTTTCATTCACACGTTAATCATTATTCAGGTCTTTTTAGCACTTAGAATTCTCTAGAAATTTGAATTTAGCCACAAAAACCTTTTGAATGATGGAACATTTGATTTGATTTTTATTCATGCCAAAGGGTGAAACTGTTGGTTTAAGTAACTAAATAAACATGTTTATTAAATTTCAAAAATAATCATGTTTTTCGACTTTCCCTTGGTCATATCTTTTTTTTATTAATTAATAATGAGGGTTTATTGCACGTAAGGAGAAAGTCAGAGACCATTTAAACTCCGCCCACTCCTGATATAATGTTGCCACCTGTCACCTGTGGACAAATCTTGATTTTTGAGGCTGCTAGTTGAGCTGTTGTACTAAACTCTGAATATTGACGGCATGATGACAACAGTTACACTTAGCACAGGCGCAAAAATGCCAGTTGTTGGCCTTGGAACATGGCGGGTAAGACTTTATTTCTGATTTAGTTTTGAATCAAAGCTTTGTAATAAATAGATGGAAAAAATGTGTGCTGCTGCTTGATCTATTTTATTACTTCACAGTACGATTATCTATGTGAAGTTCTGTTAGTGCCAAATCTTTTAAGTCGTACTTTGTGTGAATATATGTTAACGATATTTATCCTCTTTGCAGGGAGGACAAGGAAAAGTCGGTGAGGCTGTGAAGCTGGCTATAAGTAATGGATACAGGCATATAGACTGTGCTTATGTGTACGAGAATGAGGAGGAAATTGGGGCTGCGATTCAGGCAATGATTGACCAAGGAGTTGTGAAAAGGGAAGAGCTGTTTATTGTCAGCAAGGTGAGCATAATGTTGTTGTTTTTTTAAATAAAGATATGGCAGATTTCAAACTTCAAAATCTCTCACAAATTCCGTAATGGTGTCCAAATTCCTTCACTACTCACTTCATAGTGCACTACATCGTACGTTTGTCATTTTGTAACGATGTCTGAATTTACAATTCCAAAACTCAGAAATTTCATAGAAGTCTCTGCAAAAAACCAGTGTCCATCAATGCTAACAAGATTGGCAAAAATAGACCACAATGCATTGCATTTGCACACTTTGTGTGAAAGAAAAAAGATTTAAAAGGTATTTTCTTTAGAAACTATGAATATCATCAGAACACTGGATTTTTGAATAGTCGCTGTAAAATACTCGTATTGATGAGGTTTTCAATTTGTAAAACTGGTGATGTCATATTTGCCATTTAAAAAAAAGGTAGTGAGCGTGGTGTCCGTATTGCTTTTAAACTCCAGGACAATAGATAGTCCTGCACTGTAGTTTCTTTTAGTACTTATGGAGTAGCAAGGCATTCGGACACAGCCTAGTTAATTTCATTAAGTTACTTACAAATACATGCTTTCTGCATTTTATACATTTTTTTTTACATTTTAGGAAGACTGTTGCAAAAAAAATTAGCCATGAGATTTAAATAAAAATGTTTTTACAAGATACATTTCTCATAGGTGTGGTCAATTATCACAGTAAGTTGAGTCATGACAAGCCCGGTTGCTACAAAAAATAAAAGTAAAAAAATATATATATATTTATCTATATATTTATCTATATATATCTATATATATATATATATCTGTCTATATATATATATATATATATATACATACACATATATATATATCTATATATATATATCTGTATATATATATCTGTGTATATATATATATATATATATATATATATATATATATATATATATATATAGATATAGATATATATATATAGGTAAATATACAGCCGTCTTATCACAGTTCCTACCTTGAAGCAAGTGTGGGTGCCGCCCGGTTCATGATGTCATCCTAGAGACGGCCTCGGCAGCGCGTCTGCGCATCGCAGACAAAAACAAACATCCGAACTTTTGCAAAGATGGATGTGCGCATAAGTATAGCTCCACAGAAGTGGGTGTGTCTATTAGCATGGGGGCGGTGCTAGCTGCGCAGACTCTTCCTGGAAGGGGCTGTTCCTAACTTTGTGATATCACACTGTGAGAACCCGCTCGTTTTCGTGGATTGGGAGGGGCTGGTGCTCTGAGCGCAGGTTTTTACAGGAATACTCAGAAATGTGTGAACATACTAAAATACTGCTTTGGGGTTGTTTAAAGTGAGGAATAAACATTTTACTACACTTAAAAGCTCAAAAAGTTGATTTTACATGACATAAGCCCTTAAATGAAGTGGCATATCCTTAATGATTGTAAACAGAAGAAATAACACAAAAAACATTTCTTCTGTGTTTTTTTTAGTTATGGTCCACCTTCCATGTTCCATCTCTTGTGAAGTCGGCGTGTGAAAAGACTCTCAGTGACCTGAAACTGGACTACTTGGACCTGTACCTCATGCATTTCCCGACAGCAATGAGGGTGTGTTTATGCTAAATATTAACCAATCTCTCCAATTAGATTTCACATTAAGGGTTAGATGGTCATGAATCTTGTCTTTTAAAAAAAATGAACCTTGTTTTAATTTCCAGCCTGGGAAAGAGCTTTTTCCAAAAGATGAGGAAAATCAAACCATTCTTGATGACACCCACTTCTTAGACACTTGGGAGGTAAACATTTTTTTTACATTTATGGAAGAATTAAAAAATTTTGATGAAAACCAACAAGTGTGGAATTTGTCTGAAGGCTATGGAGAAGCTGGTGGATGACGGGCTGGTGAAAGCCATCGGTGTATCAAACTTCAACAAAGACCAGATTGAAGCCATCCTCAATAAACCCGGCCTCAAGCACAAACCAGTAACCAACCAGGTGAAAAATCTGTTTCCTTTGGAGAGTATTATCTCAAAATATGTACATTTTTTTTAAAGTTGTGTTTTTCTTTAGATTGAGTGCCATCCATATCTGAATCAAGAGAAAATGATCAACTATTGCAAGTCAAAGGGCATCTTGGTGACTGCCTTTGCTCCCCTTGGCTCCCCCGAGAGGCCCTGGTGAGAAGCAGCATGAATGCTGGTGACTCATATTTGAAGAAAACAATTCTAACACTATCAGAATACTAACCCCCCCCATTATCATTTCAAAAGGGCTTCCCCAGATGACCCTACTCTGCTGGAGGAACCCATCATCAAGGAAATCGCAGCCAAGTACAAGAAAAGTTCAGCACAGGTGAGAACACCAGTCAACCGGTTTTATTCTGTCTTTTCAAAATAAAAGGCTATAACATTTTCTGAAAAATCATAATATATTGCGAATTGTAAGAAATACCAGCATATACTTGATGAAACGTAAATATTTTTAGGTTAACTGGTACGCATTATAAATCCATTCCCGTTTGTTAGATTATAGGAAATTAATCACTGGGAAATTAAAAAATAACCACGTTGGAGGTTCCCCTTGTGGACTCAATGGCGTGTTCCACCTTTCTTTTGTAGATTCTCATGAAGTTTCACACCCAGAGGAGTGTGGTCGTCCTTGCCAAGTCAGTAACACCCAGTCGCATCAAAGAAAACATCCAGGTATACATTTGAAATGCCTGTTTTCGGCAAATATAAAAGAAAAATGCTAGAAAACTCAATCTTTTCGAACAGTTATTCACTAAAACTACATGGTTTTTTTTTTTGCTCAGTTGTTTGATTTTGAGTTAAGTGAAGAGGACATGGCGAAACTCCGAAGCATGAACAAGAACTGGAGAGGATTTCCTGCTGAATGGTGAGGAGTTTGAAACCAAATATGAACCTAATATTTTTATAATCACCTAATCCATACATTAATGTGTGTTTTTCTTTTAACAGGGTGGCAAAACATAAACACTACCCCTTTAATACAGAATACTGACCCATTTTAGACTCTGTTTCCCTCTTTTTTTTTTAAATACACAACTCAGAATGGCTTGTGGTGCCACGTTAAAAAAATTAAACCAACACATGCAAAACCAAATAAAACCAGCTTGTTTGTATTTATGCAAATACATTTTCCTAAATGTTTATTTTGTGAAACAGGTTTGATCTTATTTAGTGTAAAAAAAAAATCACAAGTTAAATTGGACAAGAATAAAAAACATGGCCGCTTAAACATTCATGTGTTTATCTAAAAAGAAAACATTTTTTTTTGTTTTAACCATTTACTAAGAAACATAAAGTAAACTTCCTGTAAAATACTAACTATAGTACTAACTCTAAATATTACGGTATTGTTTGAAACATCATGTAACAGCAGATGAGGGGTTTGGCCGGTAAAGAAAACTGCACTCTGAAAGCTTTTCTTCCACAGAACTTTTTATTGCAACGCTTGAAACCAGAAAAAAACAGGAAGTGAAAGCAGAGATTTTAGTCACTGAAATAAAGCACATGACAACCAAAAAGTGACTCATGTGACTCGTTTTTTGTCATCATGACACAGCAGCTTTTTTAAGTGCTTTAAGGTTTGTAGTGGAATACATGAGGAGTGCATTTATTATTACATTTCATCAAAGGTTTTCTTCACATTAATTCTTTTTCTTATAGTAATGGGATATTTACTGTAGTATTTTTTTTACTTCAGTAACTCTAAAGATAGAGAAGAATAAAAAAAAATCATAATGTATGTACGACATGTTAATGCTTCGTTTTTTGGAGTTGAAATGTTTGGAGTGCGTTTGCGAAGCTTTTAGAGAAGCTAAAGATTTCCTGAACAACAACGCAAAGCCAGCGAGCGCATCGGAGTTCGGAAAAGTCTGGAGGGTAAAGCAGATGTGGAAAATTGGCTTCTTTCCACTCAAAATTCAGCGTTGAATGGATAGTCTTTGTGTTTTAGACCCCTGTTGGAGGAAAAACAAACACAAATATGATTAAACTAAAACAACTAAATATTAACAACAACAACAAACAACATTTGTCTAACCAATTCATTGGACAGGCTCTCCAGTTCTTGTTGAATCCCAATATAGTCTTCATTTCCTCATCAGTCAGTTCAAAGTCAAACACCTGCATCATGAAAAGAGGATGTTAGTGAAGGAGATGGAAGGAAAATCCAGACTGGGAAGTTCGTCCTCACCTGGAAGTTTTCCTGAATACGTTGCGGCGTGATGGATTTGGGAATCACGATGACGTTTCTCTGGATGTGGAAGCGGATCAACACCTGAGAGCGCAACGGCAGAATCTTTACGCTGCTGCGTGATTTACGGTCAGAAGATTATCAATCATTATTTAACTCTAGTTTATAACTTCATCGGGGTTGTTTACACAAAAAGAAATAAAAGATCATCAGTGTTTAGCTGCTAAAATGAAAAGGATGGGAGTTGTGGACCTGAGCAGGAGTCTTCTTGTGCTTGTCTGCGATGGCTTTAATGCTGGGGTCCTCCAGAAGGGAGGGGTCTTCTGGTTTAGCCCTGAGATGAAATGCATACATTGTTTTCAGAAAACTGAGCGGGTCTTATTGAACCAGAACTAAACTAGTTCATAACATACTTGGAAAACAGGAAGTATTTTACATCAATTTGTAAATTTCCCACCGAAGCCAACAGAAATTACACGTGGAGTTCCCCAAGGCTCCATCCTGGGGCCATTTCAATTTAGCATCTATGTGCTGCCACTGGCCCATGTTTTACAGGACAGCAACATTAGTTACCACAGCTATGCAGATGACACACAGGTGTATATTAAATTGACATCAGGAGACCCTGTACAAGCTCTTGGTAAATGAACGGAGGACATTATTGACTGGATGGGGCACAAATGACTTCAGCTAAACCAAAACAAAACCGAGGTTATTGTCTTTAAAGAGAAACGGTTGGAGGTTGCTACGGAGATTCAATCTATACATCTAAAAACCACCAACCAGACAAGAAACTTGGGTGTCGTGATGGACACAAACCTACATGATGATAAACGACAGTAAGGCAATCACAAATTCAGCCTACTGCCATCTTCAAAATATTTCAAAACTTACAAAAAAAGAGCTTATGTCTTAGCTGGAAAACCAGATATTTTGACCCCTCCAGGACCCTGTACTCACCAGGGCCTGTCTGGAGATCCAAGGGGGCTGTAGGCAGTGACTGAAATGCCCTGAGAGTGGCAGTAGTTGATCAGCTTCTCCTGAGTGAGATATGGATGACACTCCACCTAAAAAAAACAAAAACAAAACAACTTTAGGGAGTAAAATGGAAACCAGAGATCAAAATATTCTAATTCTAAACAATAAATCTAAATAAAATGGTGTTTGTGGTGTTATCAACATTTTTCTAATGGAGGACATATATAAAGAAAATTAAGCTCAAATTTGCATTTCTGAGTATTTCTTGATTTAAATCATTGTGAACCAGGAGCAGACGAAAAAAATGCAGTTGGAAAAAAGTCATATTTGTGACATAGAAAATACGCTGGACGGGTCACAATCGGGACATCCTAATCTGCACTTTTGTGTTTAAATAAAAATACCCCTAAAATGTGTATAAGAAATAATCAATTGTATTTTATTCTTCATTTTCAAAAACAGTAAGCTAACGGGACACAGAGCGGACAGATGGAGTGGATATAAGGTCAGAGCAGATAGATGGTCCAGCCTGAGGGGAAAACTGTGCCAGCCATCATATAGTAAGAGGACGTCTTGGTTTGGATTAGAGGAGACATAATGACATTTCAGCCTCTTGGCCTTTAAGCAGCACTGGTTGTGAGGACATCTGTTTTCCTGTTGTGCACAAATCCATAAACAAATCCTCCATAAACCAGCTGCTTCCATCTGCAGAAGCTCAGGTCACAGCGACGCGTACCTGGTTGTTAGCAGGTTTGTATTTAAGGCCGGGCTTGTTGAGAATGGCTTCTATTTGCTCCTTGTTGAAGTTGGAGATGCCGATGGCTTTCACCAAACCGGCGTCCACCAGCTCTTCCATCCCCTGACAAAAAAAAAAAACAAAAAACAAGAACACAAGGCATGAGAGCAAAGTTTGAGCTCCAAGTTCTGGTTACGTCACTCCAGCGTGATAATCCTGTGTTCTTTTATTGTGAGAATTGTAACCATTGATCCCATCAGAGGCCTAAAAAAGGCTTTGAAGGAACCAACTTCTAAAAGAGCCTGGAGCCTCATCTGCAGTTATGCAACCATCTGATAAAACAAGTTCCCTCCTAAACTGGCTCTTTGGGTTTTAACCCTTTCCTAACCCATTTGAGTTATGGTTGTTCTACCGCGAAGGAAGCGCTAAAACGCAACGGTTGCTACGTACAAAATTAACTTAACATCCAGTTTTTCCATCAAATCATGACGCTGCCATGTTGGAGCCAGGTTTCATCAGTAAGCAGGGATTGGTCCGAGTCGGTCTGAGATAACATTTCTATGGCAACCACTTTCACCAACCTTGTTATTAACACGTAAAAACATAAAAAAAATACAGCCCGACACCTCCACACGTTAGCATATTGTCAATCACGGACTGCCGTGGAGCCTACCATGGCCGCGGTAGGGCGGTCGAGCTCTAATCGGAAGATTGTAGGTTTGATTCCCGCCCATATGTCACAGTGTCGACTTCCACCTTGCCTCTGGTGGAATGTTGGCGCCAGTGTTCGGCAGCGGAGGCACCATCACTGTGTGAATGTGTAAACTGTGACTGTAAAGCGCTCTGGGCCTTCGAGGAAGGTATGTATACAAGTATTTAGCATTTACAATATTTAAGGCACACCAGAAAAAAAAAGGCTTTTAAGTGTGTCTTTTAATGCAAAAAATACTGAACTTTTGTTGAGGCGTTTGATTGGTTGGTTTAAGAATCAAAAAACTTGCACTACTAAACACTTCATGACAGAAGTGCTGTTAGCGTAACGAACCTCCCATGTCTCGAGGAAGTGCGTGTTGTCGCTTATCGTCTCGCCGTCGCTGTTCAGAGGGAAAAGCTCGCCCCCAGACTGGAAGGAGACAAAAGATCAGCAACAATTCCAGCTAAAACATGACCAAGAAAACAAGACCAAAATGTAGAAAATAAACCGGCAAAAGATAAAAAATGATCAAATATTCCTCACCTTGAACCCCATTGGCCAGTGCACGAGGTAGAGGTCTAAGTAGTCCAGTTTGAGATCACTGAGGGTTTTCTCACAGGCTTGTCTCACTAAGGGTTTCTCATGGAAGGTGCACCACAGCTGGAACATTTATTACAAAAGTAAGAAATGGGTTTTAAAGGGACACACACAGGCTCTTTGCTTTGTACTTTACCTTGCTGACGATGAACAGGTCTTCTCTTTTGACCACTCCCTCCTTGATCATGGCGTGCACCCCCTCACCCACCTCCGCCTCGTTCTGGTAGACATAGGCTCCATCGATGTGCCGGTATCCGGCTGCGATGGCTGCTTTCACGGCCTCTGCCACCTTACCCGCCGGAGACTAACGGACAAAAACAACTCGTTTGGATCTTCCAACAATATAAAAAGTCCTTTAAACGTTCCACTCCAATCGTCTTTTGATCTACTTTAAAAACGTTTCAACTGATTTTCTTAATAATAATTTTGACATTTTTAACAAAAAAAAAAAAATCTGTGTCGTTTTCTAGGACATTGCTCATTGGAAAATTTGCCTCGAAATTGTGGCTGGGACCGTTGCTCCCCCACTTCCCGTTATCCATTTGTTTACACTCTCTCCATCTAGCTTACAGCCCTCACAACCCCAATCTTACATTAGCGGTGCAACAAAAATAGGAAGCTCTATTGGAGCCATCAGGCCATACAGTTTGGACCAAGATGGCAGCTCAGGCGAGGAAAAGAAAGATGTACATGGATCTAGCAGTTTACAAGTGGATGCATCCGAATAGAAGGGTGGAGGGAGATTGTGGCCCCGCCCACAAGGTTTTTTACATCGCAAATACGATCTCGTTCAAACAATCTATTTCTCTCTTCTTTTTATTTCTCACGTCACAACGATTGGAATAAAGAAATGCTAAGAAATGCAATTTTGATCTGAATTTTCTTTGAATACGTCTTCCATATTTAAAAAAGGCCATGAGAACAAGTAAAAAAAAACATGCATGTGCGCAAAAACAGATTATGTGAATGTGAGGGTAGATATCATCAAAAGAAATAAAAGGATAATAATTCTAACAGATTCTATATATTATTAGGGGAAAAGTTTGGCCGTAGAGGTTCATTCTAGCTAAAGAGACAAAGAACTAAAGAATTTGATTAAAAATAAAAAAGATGAATAGTTATTCTATTACTCTCATAAGGAAAGTTTAAGGGTGACTAAGAATTTACAATGAAAAAAATAAATAAATAGAAGAAACGTGTTAAAAACTATTTGTGGATTTTAATTGTAACTTTAAAAACTCCCATTTTTTGAAAGGAGAACTAGCTTTCGAATAAGCAGGAAGCAAACAAGATAATGTTCAAGACAAAACCTACAAGATATCTATCACTAATATATATTTACCTAACATTATATTAACATGAAAACATCTGAAACAATAGTTTAAAGTTATTCTAATGTAGCTAAGAAAGGCGGGAGAGCTGATAACAGGGATGCCTTTGGGAAGACTTCCCCAGAACATTTGCCATTATAAAAGGCTTTAGCCACGGCTAATAAAAGCGCGTGCGGCTTCAAAAATCAATGACACACCTAGCCATAGCATTTCGCCGCGTGCGATATTGAGCAAAACTGCTTTGAACCGCGAAAGACCGTCTTTCGAAAGTTAGCGGTTACAAAAGACAGTTTAGCCGAGAGACAAACACGGCGCGGTTACCTAATCTAGATAAACCTGCCCATTTCAGGTAAAATGTAGCTCAATTGGGAAGAAAAAATAAATACACACCTTCCACGTGCCCAGACCCACAATGGGCATTTCCACACCAGTGTTTAGTTTGACTGCTTTTGCCATTTCGGAGAAGCTAAATTAAAAGTCTAAGATAGCGAGACCAGCCGTGGAGCGTGGAAGAAAAGACAAGCGAAACGGCGTTCGATTAGTGATGCCTTAAGTGATTCACTCCAGCGGCGAGTGTTTGTATGGAAGCAAGGAGGTGTCAAAATGTATGTAGCGGACTGGCTTGGGTCATGAGTTTTACAGTCCCGCAATTGCGTCAAGCTGTGTGTTGTTAAGGCACTGAAGTGGACTACTCGGAAAAATAATACAGGAAACCATATTAAGCAGAGTTTGGCTAAGTCCGAATTCCTTCAGTCATTACTACATAGTGCACTTTATAGCACTTTCGTTATTTTGTAGTGCTGCCCGAATCTACAGTTCCAAAATCAAGTGCCCTAGAAATTTCCCAGAACTCTCTGGGAAAAACTAGTGTGCATTGATGCTCACTAGATTTGCAAATATAGACCACAATTCATTGCGTTTGAACAATTTTTACAAAGAAAATGTATTTAAATTTATTTTTTAAATAAAATATCAACATTTTAATTTTCAGAACACAGTTGATTCATAAGTGGTCGTTGCAAAACGCTCATATCAATTAGATTTTCACTTCATGAATTCGATGAGGTCATATTCGCCATTAAAAAAAAAGTAGTGAGCATGGTGTCTGAATTGCTTTTAAAATCCAGTGCACTACATAGTCCCGCACCGTATAGTTTTTTTTTTTAGCAGTTAGGGAGTACGGTGAGAATTCATACATAGATAAAGTTATTTTAAAATTTGTATACGAAAAAAAAAGGACAAAATTGCAAAGTCCAATTGGAGTCATTCTCTATCAATATGGAAGTCTCTCCTGAGACAACTGTTTTTTCCCTGAAAATGTATTTTTGTGTAAATTTGTAAAAATCGAATTCAACCCTAAAGTTTTAAATTGTGCAGTTCCTTTAGTGACCACTAGAGGCTGGTTTATAAAAGATTTGACTGTTTAAAGGTCCTTTTTTTTTTTTTTTTTTTTTTTTTTTTTTTTACAAATTACACTTCTTTTAAACCTGGTTTCATCTTTAAAATAATATTTATATAAAATCCATTAGGAGAAATACTTGTATTGACTTCATGTTACAAGATAGAATATAATTATATTCTTATGTGCAAAAATATGGATATATATTAATGTTCTGAAAATGATTTTAGTTTTCCTAAATCTTTTTCTCATATTTTCTTGAATTTAAAAAATGTACAAATGCTTAAAAAAATGCAGTGAAGTATAATTTATGGGTAGATATTTATGAAAATGAAAACAAACATTGAAGTGTAACAGCTGAGCCCAAGCTCCACATTATGCTAACAAGTCTTTTTTAATGTTATTAACAATAAGATAAGTACCATGTTTTTAAGAAGAATCTTGTTATTTACTGTAAAAAACAACCAAAAAGTAAAACTAAAACACACACCTCTACGGAATAGTCAACTCGGGTTTGCTTCTGTCGATTTAAGGTTCAAATTAGGTCATAAGATAAATAAAATATAGACCGATTTGACTCATATGAGGATCTAAAACAGACAGGAAATTGCTGTTTGCTCCTAATATGAGCAGTCAGTGTTAAAAGGAGTGGGTTCTCACATTGTGATGTAGACAAGTGAAGAACAGCAAAAGTTTGGATGTTATTTGTTGTTGTTGGCGAAACACAGACACGCTGCCGAGGCCGGTGCTAGGTTGACATCATAAAATGGGTGGCACCCACATGGCGCAAAAGGAGATCCCTCAGAGATTGAGTCGCCTTACTCTCGGGTAGTAAAATAAAATTGTTCTTTGGTATGCTGCCAAAGGTAACGTATTATCATATATATGGATATAGTTTACTCTGAAAGGCTTTTTAAGAGAGCCAGTTTCCACGGTAAAAGCACAAATCATCACACTTTCACCACTGTGCTTGATTCATATTTCAGTCAGACAACTCTTGCAGTAAGAAATATTTATTTCACATAGTTAATTTTCACATTCTTTAAGTTGGCATTCACATCTTTTTCGTTTGGCATAAGGCTCCGTTCAATTCTATGTGAAATTTCCATCAAACTTTCGGGTAACAAAACCCCCTTAACGGAGCCCATAGGTGGAAGCCCGGGAGGAGGGATGGGCGAAGAATGAGCGCTGAAGGTAAGAAAGAATGAACAGCTGCGCACCTGGGCTTAAATAGGACCCTGAGCAGGTGAGTTAATTGACTGAACCGCCCTAGGGTAGTTACCTGTAAAACACTGCCGAGTGCCTGCCCGAAATACGACAAGTCACCATTTAAATTGGTGTAGGGGTGTTGTTTTTGACTCCACCTGTTTGTCCGTTTACCTTGATGGCTTTATTTACCTTCACTCGTTTTGTGTGTTTCGTGTTTTTTCAGGTGTTCATGCAATGGCTGAAACACCTGTTTCAACAAATGGGAGATTCCATTTGAGGTAAGCCAGAGAGGGGTGTTAAAACATACGTGTAGCCCTGCATCTGTTTTGGTCTACTGGTATACTGGTATAGAAACTATTTTTCTTTATAAATCATGTTAAATACTTTTATGCAGACAGGGCAAAATAAATGTTTTTTTTTTTGTATTAAATGGATGTGAAGTTGTAGTTCTATGAAACTTTGGGATTTTTTCTGAAGTCCAATACCATCCAAACTTTTTCTGTTTACATACCGTGATTAAAAAAAAGTGTGTGTGTGCGTGTGTGTGTGTGTATATATATATATATATATGTATATATATATGTATATATATATATATGTAATTTTTTTTTTTTTTTAGCAAATTAGCATACTGTTAGCAGTCATAGATGTAGATGTGGCCCCACCCAGAATTCTTTCAAGAATTCAAGAGTCTGACTTCACTGATTTTTTTTCTTTGTTAAACACTTTTAGAAAAAAATATAAAATGAAATAAAACCTAGTTTTATAATATTTTATAACATTCTTTACATGGCTATATGATAATCAGGGGCGTCCAACTCATTATGTAACCCTTGTGCTATCCTAGGCACTTTAACGTTGGGAGTTGGGTCATCTAGACCCACTAGACAGTGCGCTGAACCTTTTTTCTTCACTGATTTGTGATCTTCACTGGTGTCCATGGATTACATGAAATCTTTCCACCTTTATCCACCTTTGTCATGGTAGGGAGAACACGTCAATGTAAGGGTGGGGTCATCTAAGATAGCACAAGGGTTTTAAGGCTGTGTCACATTTCCAGTCCGTGAAAGGGACAAATTGTTTCTACCAACAAGCTAAATTTATTATTTTTTTAAGCTAACTGCTCCAATTTAGGTGGTAGCTGTAAACTGACCAGCTGAATCGAGGAGTTTGTAGGACGGTCTGTTAAAAAGTCGCTCAAACATCAGAGCCGACTGCGCTAAAGCCAAAAAATCTTTAAAGCTAGCATCACATTAAGCACGGCTAACTGCTTAGCAAAGGCCGCATTTATTTAACAAATCTCCATTTCTCATCCAACTAGATAATGACGTTTGAACTAATAACTTCTTTTTAGAAAACTCCAATAAGACAGAGGAAGACACCGCCCTCTGCTGGTCAAACTGGATCATGCAGCTTTAATCCTACAAGGAGATTTGATATAATTAGAAGTTAAGTTTGTACTCCTTAGAACTGTGATCTTTAGAATTAAGAAGTATATTCTAATACAACCATTTGTGCATTTTTTTTATATGGAAGGAACTTTTGTACACGTTTACAAATAATCATCTTTAACTCTGAGTTAGGTTGCTTTATGTTTCCCTTATTTTTTTAGACATATCTGTATATAAATGTTATTGTGTGACTTTGTGTTACTGAGGGATTGTCTATTTATTTTCTGTTGAAGTTTGTTTTTGTTTTATTTTGTTTAATTTCTTCAAAGCAAATATGTTATTAAGTGGATTAAAAAGAATTAAGTGTCTTTTCTGCAAGTATTTAATTGCCTTTTTAACTCCCCCCCCCGGATTCTAAAAACACCTAAATGCATAATTAGAAATAAAGCCACATCCCCGGTGAAGTGTTGCTGTAAAGATTATTGGGTCAGTACTGCATGTCCACTGTTGCTACTTTGACAGCAGTCTTTTTATGCTCCATCTCATATGTCAGAAGCATTAATAGACCACACAGGCAAAGGGTTATAAAAAGAACAGTGAAGGTTGGCCAAATAAGGTCTAAAAAACCCTCTACTCCTGTATTTTGACGTCCTGTGAGACAATAAGCCCACATTTTTCTAATAATTTTAAACCCCATTGATATATAACTGAGTTTGAGTTAAAATCACTGGATATTAATTGGATGATCAACTTGTTTTTGGGTTAAATATAATGCATTTTAATATAATTAATAATATTAACATCCAGAATGAAGTTAGGAACTTATCTTTTTGAAATTGTTATATTTTCAAAAAAAAAAGCCCCTGTATGTTCCACCCCACAGCCACTAGAGGGCACACTCACACTTTGTAACTCATTGTAATGGGTCTAAACATTTTAAACATTAGCTGATAGAAGCAGTTATTACATTTACTAAAATGATTATTCACTTCAAAATAATAACAATTAAAAGAACTAAACTCAATCCCATGTTTCCCTTTTAAAGTAATCTTAAGATTTGATTTTTATTATTTGATTTGATTTATTTACGCATAAAAAAGAACATTCTCGAAACGAGATTAATCAAAAAATAGAAAATAAAAGGATGTGATGGTGGATTTTTTACATGCCTATAGAATTATTAGAAAGAAAGTTAAAAAAACCATAGTAATTAAAAATTGCAGAGCACTAAAGATTGAAATAATTCATTTTTAATTAAGATTTTGTTTGAAGAGAAATTTGAAGAAAAGTGACATCATTGTCAGGATTGACCTTTAACCTCAGCGAAAAGACAGGAAACAGGGGGACTTTTATTTTGGCGACATCAGATAAATCCTCACAGACCTTTAACTGAGCCATTCAACATCCTGGGCAGAAGATAAGACATGGAGCAGACAGCCGTCTATGTGGGGAAAAAAAAAAAAAAAACATACAAAGGGGAAAAGTTGTGTGAGCCTGCAGTCTGTGTGTACCTCACAATGGCTCTCGCTAAAGTTTGCGTCTCTTCTGATCTTCTCCCAGCTGGGTGTCTGCTTTTCAGGCCTCCTCTCCTCTGATCTGACTTCAGACACCAGAGGGGCCCTTTTGACAACCTCCAAACTGTCAAAGTACCCCAGGAATCAAACACCGTCGCACGCCGTCAGGATCAAAGAGTCACAGGTAAACCACACAAAGACACTGCCACGTGCAATCGCTACCTGAAAGGCGGATTTTTCTTTTCTTTCGGAGGCTCTTGTTTGACATCTGCAGACTGATGGTGTTTGGCTGAATGGAGTGGATAGAACCAACAGAAGCCGAAGCAGCTGCTAATGAAACTTTTAGACAAAGATTACAGGCTTTAATTCAGGAAAGAAAAACGTGGCTCTCAAAGAATCTGAAGGACAAGGTAAGTGTCACAAAAAAAAAAAAATACAACTTAAGCGGTATAATGAATGCTTGTCTAGGCTTTTCACAGCACATCAGACGCTCTTCAGCTGAGACCCAACCTGTCCTGGTGAGATCAAACATTTTTTCGGGTTCCCTCCCCTCCTCGCCTCACGCCTCTTCCCAGTGGACGGCGGCGGGCTTTTGCCGACTTCTTCTCTGTTTCTGCCACGGCGCCCTGGGTCATGTTCTCTGCCTGTGAGTCTAATGCCCGCTGTCAGCTCACGCTGGGTTCACTCACATTCCGGACTTTCTGGCTCGCCAACAGCAAACCGGATCAAGGGGGAGAAGATTCAGACGTCATGGAGGGAATCATTTGTCTGGAGCATTAGATGCTCCTAAAAAAAAAAAAAACAGGAGATGATCCAAGATGATTTAGTTAAAAAGTAAAACTCAGACAAATTCCACTGATGCCGCAGGAAAGGTAGTTTAAAACACAAAACTCCCACTTCAGGTTCCAGTTTTTGGTTAATTATTGCCCGGTAAATTGTAATTTAACTAAAGAAAACACACACAAAAACAGGAAATTGTGCATTACATGTAAAAAAAAATAATTCAAAATTGATTTTAATGAAGGAAATTCCATATGCCCATTCATTTCTAGATAAATCTGTGTCATTGAAAGCGTGTAACCCTGGCTAATTGTTGAATATTTGTGCTTTTAGAAATTCAAACCAGTTTTTTTTCCAGACTGTAAGGCGAACATCAAAGCCTTCATTAATTTTTGTCATATAATGCGCCTTATAGATGGAATCACTTTGGTTGTGTTTACTGATGATGAGGCAGTTTTGAGAGGAACACTGTTCTAGTATCAGAATGTGGCCAAAAACAGTGGCTGTGTTAGTGTTACCAAAAAGCGTAGATATGTTTTTTTTGGATTGCAAGCAAGGGTTGGGAGTTCCAGGTATTGTAAATACTCTAATGTAGCGAATGCTTCTAACGTGGCTAACATGCAGCGTGTTACAAACAAGTTCTATATTTACTGTGAACGCAGAAGTCAAACTTTATTAACTTTGATTCTTTTGTCTCACTTAATGCGTTTGTCGTTCAGTGTTCCTTAACCCTTGTGCTATCTAAGGCGCTTTAACATTGGGAGTTGGGTCATCTAGACCCACTAGACAGTGCTCTGAACCTTTTTTCTTCAATGATTTGTGATCTTCACTGGTGTCCATGGATTACATGAAATCTTTCCACCTTTATCCACCTTTGTTATGGTAGGGAGAACACGTCAATGTAAGGGGGGGGGTCATCTAAGACGGCACAAGGGTTAAAATAAACTACTAAAACCGACCATTCACTGACGGAGCACCTTGTGATTCTGTGTATCCTGTAGTACAGAAAATACAGTGCATGTTTTTTGCAAACTCATTCATCTTTTTGCAAACCTATTTGATCTCTTTTGGAGCCACTGGGTTGCTGGAGCCTATCCCAGCTACTGTTGGGCGAATGCGCTAATAACTACGATTCCCAAAGCACCACTCCTTCACATTTGGTAACAATGAAAAACCCCCCATTTGGATTGCAGGTAGAGCGTTTGAATAAACTTTATTTGTTTAATTACTTGCACAATTCATATACAAGGGAACTTAAGGAGCATTGCAGAAAGAAATCAGAAGAAATCACAATAAAAAAACAATACATTTACACATTTGAAAGAAATTCATTCAATACTAAAATAAAAGGGTGAAGATGAATCTTCTAAAAGGCGGGTTTTTTTCAGGACCTGAACACCATCAGAGTAAAAGCATGTCTAACATGATTGGGAAGACGGTTCCAGATTTCCACGGCATAAAAATGGAATTGTGCTGCACCGGATCACGTCTGACTACAGGTTCCAGCAAAAGGTCTGTTCTCAAAGTCTGAGCAATATTTCGCATGCAGACAAACATCTATCCAGGGAAGCACTTAAATTAAACTTTAAAAACATTACGATTATGTCTTTTTGGGCCAAAATCCAAAGACTTGTGTGGTTTTTTTTTAGGACATAGTTTCTGCAGAGCGGCAGGAAGTCATTGGAAATTCCCCTCTGAGTTGCTCCCTCTTCCCCTCCCCGTTGCTGAGAGCTCTCTGTTTACATGTTCTCCCGCTAGCTTACAGCCCCTCACACCCCTAACCTAACATTATCAGAGCAACAAAAAAAGACGAACACGGATCTAGTCGTCTACAGCAGAACGGAGCGGAGCAGAGAGCTTCTGCCCCTTCCCAGAAATACGATCTTTTTCAAACTGCATTTTTTCTTCAGCTCCTGATTCACAGCGATTTGAATAAAGGAAATACTCAGAAATGCACATTTTGTCCTCGCTCAGCAGAAAAATGCCACAAGAACATATTAAAACATGTTTTTAATCATCCAGACAAGAGAAACATCTTGAACTTGGTCAGTTTTGTTGTCGTTTCCTAGAATTTTCTGTCTCATCACAAACATTTTTTTTCCCCCCTCAATCTTCATAAGTTTAGGGAATTTGAATGGAATGCTAATGCTTGAGTTCCACCCTGGGATGTCAGACAACAGAGGACTTGTGCTGTCGGCGTTGGCATGTGAACCGCCGCATAGCATTGAAATTGCGTTAAGGTGTGAGAAGGAAGACAGGGTTCTGCGACCCCAGAATATTCCAGATTCTGAGGAAAGTTACACGCTGTACGCTCGGCCTAAAGCCTCTTTTTCATGAAGATGAACTTACAAAACCTTCAGAGATTTAACTTCCTTTCTGGATTCCTTCAACAGTCGCCCAATTTGAGGTGTGTGACCATGAAACCGATCCTCCCAAAGACACATTCTTGTGTATTTTTTACTTCTATGAAATTATCAAAGGTGTCTGCTATGCTTCTCAGACAGTGTTTTTTTTCTTTTTTTTCATTTTTGGCTTGATTAAACACTTAGTTCAGACTCTCAGACGCAAGATTGCAGGAAAAAAGGGAAGTAATGAAGTGCTTTTTTGAATTTGCATTCCTGAGAGCTCCGGCGGACGCCTTGATTTCCCTCAGCCTCCGCTGTTTGTTCACCGCCGAGAGACGTCAGCCATCTCGACCGTAACGCGCAACAAGTGTCCATCCAGCCTCCTCCATATTGCTCCCTCATCAACCTAACTGTCGTGAACAAACACAATCAACATGCACATGAAGGGGACTTCTGAGACTTCCCCCCCCCCTTAAACTGCTTCTGATGGGCCGTCATCATTGTCATTATGCAGATTAACGTGACCGTGAATGTTATATCTGGGCCCTTCACTGTTCCATAAGGCTGACCAGAAACACTTGTCTGTTTTGCTTTCTTTTTCCGTTTCCAGGGGAGAAAAAAAGAATTTCCAGAATATGACATTAAAAGACTTGTTTATTTCTTGGTGTTCCTAAACAGCAGCCGTAGATCCCCAGTTAAGCATTAAAAGCTTCCAAAACAAGAAAAGCCAACATTTATTGGAATAAAGTGTGACTGAAAACTCTCTTTTTGTGACTCATTTGCACTCGAACACGTTTATGTCACGCGATGACTTGCCAGAATGGCAGACTATTTGTGTCTGGGGTTTACACAAACCCTTTGCACCCCACTCCTGTGTGCACAGAAACAAAAAAAAAAAAGGGGAAACAGTTTGATTTAAATCTGAAGTCCTTTCTCTGCCTCATAACTTGCAGGAATAATTCAAACACCAAGAGGAGGCACTTGAACCTGCAGCCATTTGAATCTGGAAAATCATTGCAAGAGGAGCTGAGATATTTTTTTTTTTTGGACAAACAAAAGGTATGTGATCGTTTCAGTTGTCCTCCTTTTTGGGTCATGTTCATGCAGGAGGCGATAGGCTGATAATTGGAAGAATCCGCAGGACCTGTTCCAGCTTTAACCCTTGTGCTATCCTAGGCACTTTAACATTGGGAGTTGGGTCATTTAGACCCACTGAACAGTGCTCTGAACCTTTTTTCTTCACTGATTTGTGATCTTCACTGGTGTCCATGGATTACATGAAATCTTTCCACCTTTATCCACCTTTGTCATGGTAGGGAGAACACGTCAATGTAAGGGTGGGGTCATCTAAGATAGCACAAGGGTTGAAGTCTCTTCACGTCACATAACGCAACCCAGGACTCTACTGAATTTACTCGAATACAAAATCCAACCTGATCCGTTTGGGGCAAGTTGTTAATTGAATCAAATTGTTAAATGAATTGAACAAAGACATGTGTGATAGAATGTGCTGATAATGTTCCCCTTGGATTATTTTGATGTGGACAAACAACAGTGGGATTCTTCTTTACGTGTTTGTACGTCAACACTTTTAATTGATACTTGATTATCTTGGAAGAAATCCAAGGAATCAGAGAAACTGCACTGTTCAGCAGCAGGTATTTGTCTCTGAGTTACACTGGTTGAGGTTTTGGCTGAAGATGTCCTGGATTCACTCACAGTCACTGAATCGGATCGCTCAAAATGAACCCACATCAACTATGAATCGTGTCAACAACCACAAATATTGATGCAATCATTGTTCAAATAAATCGTTACAACACTGATGAAAATCAATGCATTTGAGAATAAATGTTGACCGTAAATAGAAATGTAGAAAAAATATTTGAATTGATTATCGTACTAAAGAACATGATATATGAAGAAAATGAACCTCTTTCTTTCTACTTTTCTTTTTTCTCCTCCACTAATTTCTGCTTGGACATCTTCATCCTCTCTGACAATCTTCCCTGTATTGTTCTTTTGTCTCATTCATTTTTTCAAGTATAAATACATTATTTTTGCCAAACCTTTCACTTCTATGACGGAGTTTTAAGGCCACAAAAATAAATAAATAACTAAAAAAGTCGTAAGTTTACGAGATCAAAGCGGAAGTGGGCACACAATGCAGGAGGTGAACGCCATGCGGCAGCAGAGCAGAGCGACCAAACTTAGTCGAACAGGTGAGCTGAATGTTTATTGATAACGTTCCAAATCTTTGGAGGATCATTTGTTTGATTTATGATTTATTAAAGTTTCATTTATTGATTGGCTGCTTGCAGATTATCTGCAGCTCGTTGATGCAGACATTGATGTCCCTGCAGCTGTCCACTGAAGCCCTTTCTTCCTCCACCAAAGACAAGATCTCATAAGTCTTTGTGACGCTTCCATCTAAGGAGGAGCACTTTTTGGCATTTCAACTTTCTCATGCTAATATTTTCATTCATCCTTGTTGTTTTATGCTGAAACGAGACGGAGGGGAGGTACGTAACACTGTTTTCCTTCCACTTTGGTGTTGTGTGCATGGTGTGCAGGTTCATGACGTAAGGTGACAAATGGACTTCTGGGTATGAGAATGATGAGGGCAGAATAAAGTAGCGTCCTTTACACCCAAACGTGTCTCTAAGCTCCTTATTTCACATATGAAACTCCGCTTTAACGCCAAAAGGTTCAGAATTTCGTTTTTTTTTATCTATCTGGAAATAAAGCTTCTCTAAATGCTCCACATCTTTCATCTTCAACCAAGCGAAACTTTGTTTTTTCTCTGTAATTTATGACTTTTTTATCGTAATATTAGGAGATTTAAAGTACCAAATTCACAACATTTTTCCTTTAAAAAATTCACGATTTTAAAGTTGTAAATAAAAAAAACTAAAAATTGTTTGTAAACTGGCCCTAAAACTGCGTTGTACACGTCTGTCTGTCTGTCTCTCTGTCTATATCTATTTATATACCCAGGCTATGTCCCCCCAAGGTGGGGTAGTCTAGACAGGGCACACCGTTTTAACTCCCTCCTTCTCTTCCCCAAACCCTCCTCCTTCAGTGTGTGCGCGTGTGTGTGTGTGTGACTACCATCGCATTAAGGCCCGTACACACTGGGACGAATATTCGCCAGCCGTTATTCGCCAGCGTTTTTCAACAAGATTTTTGTGTTCACTCCCAGGCGATTTTCGCTGACGATGAGCCGAGCGAACATGCAATTTCATTCCCTGACATTAGATGGCGCTTAATGTAAAACAGAAATACCCCTGTACACAAGGTGGCGCTGCGCAACTTTACGCTTCTTAAAGTCGCTTTTCACTGAGAAGAAGAGAGCAAGTATTTACGCGCTTGTCAGAATCAAACAAAGAAAACATGAATATTTCCAGCTCCAGTAGCTCCAGCTCCAGTTCCAGCGATGAAGAAATGATTGTTCTGTTGAATGATGGAAGACGCCGGAAAAGACGTCGATTTTGGGTACATCCCATAGTTACGAGAAGAGAAGAACATGGGGAGTTTTATCGACTGCTACAAGAGCTGAAAATGTATCATGAGCGTTTTTGGCGATATTTTAGAATGTCCGTCAGTGAGAGGATCATCTTCGTCTTATTTCTCTGCGGCAGCGTAGACGCTACTCGGCGTATATCTTCTTCGCCGTGACGTACGTGTGCTCAGCAAGACAGTTTTGTGTTTGAGCGCCCCCAAGTTGTGTTTTACTGTAACTTCAAAAGCTCCAGACACGTGTGCAAAAGCGCCATTCTCATTGGTCGTATAGTTTTTGACGCGGCGCGTCAAACCAAAAAAACGAACCCGAGGCGTTTTTTAAAAAGTGACGCTTTGACGCGTGGCGTTTTTGGCGTCGGTGTGCACACTCACACAAATTCGTCCCGGTGTGTACGGGCCTTAAGGTTTTATTTTGAACTATCAATCACATTAGAACAGGAAATACAGTACCTGTTATCTATTTCATATTTTCTAATTGATCTTTATTTACAATCTGACTTTTTACTCTCCTTAACAGTGATTCGTAGCTTTAAATCCTGCCAGCCTCCTTTTTTGTTCCAACGTGGGCATGTTCTGTGTTTTTCTTCTAAAAATGGCTTTTAATGATCAGAATGACACTGCAGAAAGAAAAAAGAAAAAAACTTCCCTAATAGCTAAACTTCCTCATTGTTTTTAGTCACCTGATATTATTTACAATATTGGAGGAAAACTCTGAACTTCTCTAATCTTGCATCACGGGAATGTTGTTTTGAGAGGAGTGTGTGTGTGTGTGTGTGTGTGTATGTGTGCGTGTGTGTGTGTGTGTGTGTGTATGGGGGTGGGGGGAGTCAAATCAGGACACAAGGGTGGGGGTGCATGGGCAGCGGACCGTGCGGACAAAACCTCAAATCTCCCAATAGGACAAACAGAGTTGTGTGGGTTGTGAAGGCCTCATGAGATGATGAGTCACAGTGAGGACCTCTGAATAAATGATGAAGGTCTTAGAAAGTCAAATAGCAAACATCAGAGAACCACCTTTCTCATTCACCTTTATTTAACCAGGATAAAAAAAACTCATTGAGATTAAAAATCTCAAAGATAAAAGTTCTTCTTTAAATATGAGGCTTATTTAACTTTTTTTTAATTTTTCTTCTTAGCGCAGAAGCAGAAGTGTTTAGCTTTGAAGAGTGGGCTGCAAAGTTGAGGCAGTGTGCAGGCTTTGTGCACGTCACTTAAGCACTTTTGCAACTTTGACAACCCCCCCCCCCCCGCTGCTCGAGTCATCCGATGACAAAGACGCAAACGACAAAACAAAAGGACTAAAAGCTTTTAGTGCAACTCCTATAGAAAACCTGATGCTGAAGAAGTGCTTTCAGCTCCCTCTTGTGGAAAACCTAAAAATTACCACACAGAACTTCCCATGAGGTCTAGAGATCCCAGAATTTTACAGATTTTTTTTTTTTATGATCAGAATTTTAAGTTTCCTTGTTTACAATTTTTTTTTATTTTAGTACTGGATGCGTTAAGTGCTGGGCTAAAGGAAGGAAATGCTGGCAGAATGCAAGCTGTTTGCTTTGAGAACCGTGTGCTCCTCTCAGCAGTGGCACACACCCTTGACTGATGACAAGTCAAGTGAATGCTCTTTCACGCTCTGAGGCCTTTTCCTGAGAACACACTTTGGTGCCACAAAAAGAGATCTGAATGACTCGCGTTGAAGGCGTACAAATATTGACGTATGTAGACGCAGCCCCCCAGTGAAACTTTTAAAAGCTGAGACGTCGCCAGTGACACATACGTGACAATGACATACCGTAACTTTTGACTCTGTCACAGATTTTTGTTGGCTATGTCCGAATTCCCGCCCTAATCCCTAACTACTAAAGAACCATATAGTGCAGGACTGTCTGCCCCGGATTTGTAAAAGCAATTTGGAGACCGTGCTCATAACTTTTCTTTATTTTTATTAACGGCAAACATGACTTCACCTATTTTATGAAGTAAAAAATCGATATGAGCATCAGCCCAGCAGCAGCGCGATTTGAGTGTTGAGGTGCGGTTTGGGCGCCGCGTACCGCCAGAGTCGAAACATTTGATGCGTTGCATCATCCTATCAGGGTTTCAGCTTTGGGCATGTGTGGCTTGCAGTGACTCGATCAGCGGGTAGAATACAAATCCAACTTTCTGATCTACTGTCTTGAACTTCCATCCATTTTCTTAACCCGCTGTTTCCCTTTCGGGGTTGCTGGAGCCTGTCACAGCTACTGTCGGGCGTGGGTGGGGTCCAAGGTTATTATAGTTAACGAAAACGAACGAAAAAACTAAAACTAGAACTGAAAAAACATTTTCGTTAACTGAAATAAAAATAAAAACGAGAGTTTTTAAAAAATAGAAAACTAACTAAAACTGTTTGTTGTGTGTATAAAACGAACCGAAACTAAGTAATATTAACCCCAAAAAATACTTTGTTTTCGTCTTTGTTAATACATAAGTCTTTTGGGTTGAAATAGTCTATTTACTTCACGCTGCTAGTTTTACTGTGTATTTGACCCCTACAGCATCACGTTGTCTGTGACGTCACATGATGTCTGTCAGACACTGCTGGCTAGCGTTGTCATAGACATTTACATGAGCGTGATGGCTGCATTAACAGTTGGGAGAAAGCGGGAGAGTCCTATTTGGGACTTTTTTGAATATAACAGCGTCGAAAACTAAAGTAAGTGCCTTGCAGTCGAAGCAGGAGACAACATTTGTGGAACGCTCCTCAAAGGGAAAAACCCTACCAATCTAAAAGTAGATTTAAAAAGCGCACACAACAACGCAGATCAACAGTACCTAGACAGGCTAGCCTGTCGCCCGCCCTCCCCCGAAAAAGAAGCGAGAGCAGATAACGTAATGCTGTTATCGGCTGTTGTATTTTCATTTAAGGATGGTTGTCCTTGTGTCCTCTGAATAATAAGTGTTTCAAAATGTATCTTTGATTGAGTTTTTATCATACAATACTTATTCTGGTGATTTTGAATCATGCACCTGAGAAATATCCTAATTTACAAAAAAAAAAAAAAAAGAAAAAACTAAAACTAACACTAAAACTAATAAAAACTAAACTAAAACGAAGCAATTTCAAAAAATAAAAACTAATAAAAACTAGTAAAGCAGCCTCTAAAAACCAATTAAAACTAAATAAATTTAAAAACAAAAATTCAAAACGAAATAAAAACTAAAACTAATAAAAAATCCGAAACTATTATAACCTTGGTGGGGTCCAGCTTGGACAGGTGTATCCTGCCTGCGACTATCACTTGGTCCACATAAACATTACTTATTATTTTTGACGTCTTATTTTCAAGATTTAAAAAAAGTCTTACACCAGGGGGTGTTCATAAACCTTCTAGTTGTGTATTTGTTCTAATTGTTTAAAGCTTCAGACATGCATGTCTGCTTTTTTCCACTCCCCAAATTCAGTTTGGGACTCCTCGTTCATCTTCAGAGAGATTCACTTGATTTAATGTGATTACTGTCTGGGAGGTAAACTCGTCTACGTTAGAATTGACTCTGAAAATAGTAAGTTTGTATTCAGAAAAAAAGTTTAGGCCAGAGTTAACCGAGTTAAAAAAAGAAAAAAATAAACTATGAATGTAATCATTCATATTTTGACAGGATTCCTGGTTAAATTGAATTATGCTGTAGCTGCAATTAAAAGGCGAGGGGAGCGCCAAGGAGCGACCAAAGTTCAAAGGGTCGGAAACGGGAAGCTAAATAGTGACCTCAACTCTTCAGACAACCCGAATGGTGTGATCGGTGGTGAAGTCCTCATTCCTCGTCTGAGCCCTTCATCATTATCCTGGCTCAGTGATTCAAGTCTTTAAAAAAAGAAAAAAAAAACTCACAGAGATCTTGTTCTTGATGCGACAGGACACCCAGAGGAACAATAAAAGGGAGCATTAGTGGGTTTGAAAAAGCAAATAAATACATGACAGCCCAGCAACAAAGCCCGGCGTGGATAAGCGGGAGATCCAGGGTGGTTGAGAAGAAAAGAGAAGGGGGGGTGGGGGTGATGGAAATAAGTAGTGGAGCTCAAAGGAAGGAACGAAGGCTGAGCGGATTGGAGGTGATGATGAGTGAAGAGCCGTACAAAGTCCAACATCTATGGAGCGGTTTTAATGAGGCCCCACATCGGTGTACATGTGTGTGCTTCCTCAGCTGCGACACGCTGCAAATCCGCCGCGGTGATGTCCCCAAACTTCCTGATTCAAAGTGGGTGGGTGAGGATTTGTGCTCCATTAGTGGAGAAATGGGACAACCGTGTGTGATAAAAAAAAAAAAAAAATCAAGAATTGGCTTGGAGATTTTCGATGAGATCATGGATTTGGTCTGTTTTTACAGTGCGCTGTCGAGAGCATCCGCGGTTACATCAGCTGCTCAGTTAGTGGCGGTATCGCTTAAAAATAGCCCCGAGCAAGAAAAAAAAATGTAGAAGAGACTCTTGCAGTTCAGTGATCATCAATGATTATCACATTAAAGATAAAGTGCTTTTATCACCTTCTCTTTTTGGTTTGCATCCTTCAAATTCTTGTGTGGATCAAACGAGAAGTTCTAGTTCTCCAAGAAAATGAGAGACCTGGTTTGGTTGCAACAGAACCCTGATCCGACTGAATGCAATGTGAGCTCTGATAATAGATCTGATAAATATCATTTTCTTCTGGATGTTCTTGAACTCATCTTGTAGTTCTGTGGAGCAACAACTGAAGCAAAAAAAAGAGTGTAATTCTGCTAAAAGTTGATTATTTATTATAACTGTTTTGGCACTTTTGGTGACTATAAGTATAGTTTATAATATAGTTTATTGTCTGCATTGAGAAGATATCCCATGCTGTCTGGTACATCAGTTCGCAGCCAATAACGTTGACACACAACGGCTACAGTCTCTATACAGAGAAGCCATCCATTAAAACCAACAAGCGTTTATCCTAACTCATGGCGTTTAGCTCATGTGAAGAAACAGTTGAAGCTCTGCTGACTGGCTCCGAGGCTCTGTCAGTCTGTAGATTGCATCTTCAGAGCAGCAGGAGGCCTTTACCATCACTGTTAGCTCTCAGCTGGAATTCAAGCTCCAAAAGAGGCGATGCTTGTCGGACAACCAGCTGATGGAGCGCCTGTGATCCGCATGAGAGCAGAAGATCACAGGCAGAGTGTTTGTAGCATCACACGGCCATTCAGCAGATAATCGATAATGAGCCACTAAGCTAATTAGGCAGGAAAACAGGGACCCTGAGGCTTTTAGGAAGAGCCTTACAGGTGAGGCACAAAACAAAACCAAAATCATGAGATTTTTTTTATTTTAAATGACGTCTTTAATCTATTTTATGTCAATATATCAAACACAACATTTCATCCTTACTTTGTGTAATGTTTTCATGAAACTAAAATATAAAGAGGTAGTAAAATTGATATTTTAAAGGCATTGGTTGTTGCTGCATTGGTAAGAAAGATTGTTTTTTGTTGTTGTTTTTGCAAAAGTACATATGTACCCACAGTACATATGTCAGAAGGATACAAACAAAACAAAAAAAGAAGAAAAGAAGGATTGGGACTTTAAAAAACTTATTTTCAAAACCCAAAGACCAGGAATTAACATACAAAGAAAGAAAAAGGATTTTTATCGATTCATAATGTCAAAAAAAGTTCTGAGCCACTGTAAGCTCTATAGCACTTAAAAAAAGTCTTATTGTTGCTGAATGTGAGTTAATTATTCTTATCGTTATGATGATAAATTATGCTGAAGCAGTGAGCTGTGCAGAACTCCTATTGTTGGTCTTTCAAGATGCTTTAGGTCTCAACAAAACAAGTAAAACTCTCCATTCTCGAGCACTTCTATGCCGCGTCACTTGCAGATGCTGATTCCATCCCAGAGCACGGTTCATGCGTAAGCAGTGGAGTCGGGGTAACAAGGTAATTTCTGCAGGATGCCTCGCTTGAGGCCTAACAGAGAAGCCCACAAACTGCAGACAAAGACTCGGGCTTAATCCTCACAAACGACCCACTTGTTCACAACGACAATTTTTGTTTTGTTTGCAGGAATGCTGCGAGGTGGACAAAACCCCTTCTTTAAGTAACAAAAACCAAGCATTCTCATGCCACGGCTGTGCCATCTTTGCAATTTTACACAGAGCTGCCTGGCAAATTCTTGTTCAATGTTGTCTGCAATGTTGGCAATGCACGGAAGTCAAATATCTCTGTGATGGAACGACCAAATGCTGTGCCGGTTTCCCGTTACCTTAACGGAAAAAAAAGAGGAAAAAAGATCCTTTTACTCTGACATTAAACATTTATAGGTTCAGTCATCTTTGTAATGACATAAGTATTGTATTTTATGCCAATAAGTTGCAGCAGTCAAAACAAAAGAAATAATGGATAAGTCGCACCTTTGTGGAGCTTGCTTCTGCACAACTCCGCCAAGCCCGCTGTAAAACTGAGCGGCACTTTTTCTGCATTGGTGACAGAAGCAAATACGGATAAACTCAGCTGCAGTGCCCTCTAGCGATTGTATAGTGAGAAAACAAACTTAAAAAGAATTTAAAAAAAGAAAACTCACGTAAAAGTCGCACCTGAGTTTAAGTCATGCCCCTGGTCAAGCTATGCAAAAAGCCACAACTTGTACTCTGAAAAATATGGTAGTGTGGTGGAAAATGACAATGACAAATTCCCAAAAAGTTACCTATAGAATACGGGTTTTAAATACTTTTGTTGAAAATGATCTGGAGACAGGTTAATGGTCTCCAAGAATGTCAGAAAGATGTGGAGTTCTATAGGCTTGCTTTGGACAATATTCCCCCAAATACAGTGTTCCTTTGATATATTGTGGTTCATGTTTCAAGGTCTCGCCATTTCGTAGATTTATTTTCAGTACTTTTTTCTTTCTTGTCTAGTTTCCTCTCCGGAATTGCCAAATCTACAGTAATCTTCGATCGCGATCAGATCTTTCGTGGGTTATTTTTAGAGCTTAACTACTAAAATAAATCCCTTATTTATTTTGGTAATTAACCATTGTTTGGCCAAGATTAATCAAGCTTGAATTTTTATTTACATACACCTTCTACAATCTAAATTTATTGGCTAACGGAGTGTTTAAAAAGAAGTTCAAACGGCACAAAACATCTCTCTGATACATTTTATAAGCACCATAAAATATGCTTTTGAATCATTCTGCACAGTCATAGCTCACTTTCCACATGTGGATGATGGTCTTGGGCTTACTAGCAGATATGCTTTCATTGATTCAAACATGTATTTCTCCATGAATCAACTGGAAGGCTGTTTTTTCCCATCATACTGTTGTTTTCTTACAGTGTTGGTACATGGATCAGGGGGAAAGTCAGTTGAGACTTACCACAAATGTCCCCCTCCCGGTTTGCATGTTCTCCCCCATGTATGTTAAATTGGTGTTTAATTGGTGTAAATGTAAGTGTGTCTGGTTGTGTGGGCTTCCAATGGGCTGGAAAGCAGTCTAGAGTGTACCCTGTCTTCACTTAACAGTAGGTGGGATAGGCTCCAGCAACATCGGAATCCCCAAAGGGAGTCAGGATGTTTGGAAAATAGATGGATGGATGGATGGAGTTCTTGTGAGTTATGAACTGTCATGAATAGAAGGGCCCTTCTTGTTTTTGCAGGCGCATGTGGCAGACCAAATGTCTCATTTGTTAGATTATTACCCAGTCTTCCCAGGGAGAAATTATCAACATTGGCAACTTCTAGACAATGGTGTATTTATCTCAACATTGTGACTCAAATCAAATGAATCTTCACCAAACTAATGCTTCTTTGAACCTTAACATTTAGACACTAGTTTCTCCAGCAGTAATCAGATTAGTTTGTTTATCTACTCCATAATAGGAATACTAGATATTTAAATAAAATCTTTCTAAAGTTTTATGGATGGTTTAGTCTTGATTTTGTCTTGCTGTCGTAGCAAAGTAAGAACATATTCTGTAGTCCAGGTGTGATGCCTGAATTGATGTCTTTCCAAGTGAGTATAAATTCAACAGGAAGCTGGAAGAGTCCCACCATTCAAGTCATCTGACCATCTTCCCCTTATTTTGATCTTCCTGCAGAAACTCCACTATAAATCAAAACTATTTCATGACTAAATGAGTTCATTCACTAACTAAGTGTTGTTTCCTTTTTTGTTGTGTGTGTGTCTTTAGATCTTTCTTGTGTTGCCAGACATGTATCAGTCGTTCCCCGGCCCGGACAGCTCGTGGGTCGTTACTGAAAGAGACGGCCAACGCTGGTGTGACTCTGGGCCGCGTCCGTGTAGCTGGCCTGATTTCCACCAGTCCTACGGCGGAGCGGAGGCTCCTGTGTGGCGTCAACGGATCAATCCGTGGAAGGTAGGACACTCCAGAGAGCACAACAGCGACACTTCTCAATCCTGGTCATCATGTTTCGTAAATAAATTTGATGTACTTTTCGGAATATAAGTCGCAGTTTTATGCATAGTTTGGCCAGGGTGCGACTTTCCTCGGGCACAACTTTTATATGCATTAAAAAATAAGTAGAAAGCAACAACCACTAGAGGGCACTACAGGTGCGTGTGTCAGTATTCGCCACTGACAACAACGCAGAAGAAGTGCCGCTCTGTTTTATGCCGGGCTTGACAGAGTTGTTTCTAAGTGACAAAAACGATAAAGAATTCAAAGAATTTAGTGATTTAAAGTGAAATAAAGAGTTTAGTTGACTTGTTTGCATGGTCTGGTTATCTTAATAATTGTTCATATGCTGCGCTAATATGTAAGCGTCAATGTGTTACAGTAGTGAAGCGTGCACATATTCTTATATATTCTCTAATATATCTCTTTTATTGCCATCTATTCCGTTATCATGAATTTACTTTCAAAATAAAATGTTAAATACATTTTTCCAAAAAGTGCGACTTATACTCCAGTGCATTTTATGATTTTCTCCCCTTCAATATTATGTAATTTTTGGCATTTGCGACTACTACTAGCAAAAGAAAAGAACGAGAGAAGAAACATAAAAGAATACAGAGACAAGAAAATAAGTACAAAAAAATTACAAGATTACTGCCTTAGCTACTACACTCCCCAATCCAAGAGAACCCCCCCCCCCCAAAAAAAAAAAGAAAAAGAAAAAAGAAAAAGCCCTCACTTAAGATGAGTGAATGCTGCGCGAAAGATTCCAAAAAACCAGACGGTTGATCTGTAAACCGCAACAGGACGACCAATTGTCTGAACAATAGGGTACTGAAAACACCTAAGCAACAAGGAAAATGTACTTAATGTACAAAAGACACATCTTTTAATTTCAAATAATGCTAGTTCACATCAAACAAAACCAGTATTGGAACAAAATAATTGTGCATTTGAAGTTAAAATTCAGTTTTTCCACAAAAATTAGCCTTGTTTGCTAAATATTAGTTGCCTTTTTCCTTATATGGAGGCCATCTCTGTAGAGTTGTGCAAGTAACGCTGACCTTTTATGCCGTTTTCTTTCACCAACCACCACAGAACAAAACAATTTTTGCTGCTTAATATGTCTAAAATTTCCCTGATAAAGGCAAAAACACACAATTTCACAGGGTAGTGTTGTCTGGTTTCTAGTTGAAGTATCACTTGATATTGGACAAAACCAACTTCCTAGAAACTTTTCATGAAGATGTAACAACTTGTTCAAAAATCTTGAATATCTTAAAAAGATCTTATTTTAAGCAACATTTCTGATGTTTTTTTGTACTTTATGTAATATTTTGAAGCAAAAGTTTTATTAGTGAATGGTGAGACTTACATGTACTTGATTTAGTCTTTAGACACATTTTCTTAAAACGTCTCATTTTAGGGTGCTCTAGACTTAAGGATAGCTGGACTGTTGTATCGCTTAAATAGGACATATTTGGAGAAAAGGTTTAGACGTAACTCAAATTCATAGATATAAAACTCTTTTTTGAGCAATCCACACTTATTTTAAGAGATAATATTCGCGATTACCAAAATAATAGCCATAAATAGTTCCACTGGCAAATTTTCCACTTATTCCTTAACTTGTTTTGAGACGGACATTTTTCCCAGCGTAACATGACCTGACTTCCACATTGAAGCTGTTTTTTATAGCAATAGTCATATTTGTTAATTAATGTTTATTTTTACAGTACAGTGATCCCTTGCTATAACACGGTTTACTTTTCACGGTTTCGCTACTTCACGGATTTGCATCGTGCATTGTGTTCTGCATTCTGATTGGCTAAAAAGTCACTCCGCTTCTTCTCTACCTGTGCGTCAATGACATTGCAGTTTAATATGAACAAGTACGTAAAACAGCTCGCCAAATTTACAACACGTATGTGCAAATTCTCTTGCAATTTCGAGTTTCTCTAAAACCCATAGAAAAAAGAGCGACAACAACTGCCTGTCACCATGTTCTTCTCCTGAACAAACACAGCTGCGCCGCGGGCTTCAAAAGGAGAAAACACTGCAGAGCGGAGTCAGGATGCAGCGGCTCAGTCTGTAGAGCAGTGAAATACACCTGAGTCGCTATTTGTCCCACTGTACTTTGTATTTTATTTATAATCATTTTACATTTTCTCCCGTTTAATCCAATTACTCGGGTCGCGGTGGGCGGGCTAATCTCCGCGATTTGAAGCCTTCTGTTCACATCTATGATTAAAATTATTTTTATTTGACAGTACAGTACAGAAGTTATTTGTTAAAAAACTTTTCTAAAGTACTTTCATTTGTGAAACAAATGCTTAAGCCTGTAAAACGGTTTGTTCTTTCTTTTCAATGTATAATAATGTTTTTAATTGTATAATAATTGTAAGAAAAAACAAAGGTTTCTACTTCACGGATTTTGCCTATCACGGGTTCTTTTTGGAACGTAACCCCCGCGAAAAACAAGGGTTTACTGTATTCAGGAATATTATACCAAAATAAAAAGAATAAAAAATAACATTTGTTTAGCTACTATTGACCTCTTTTACCCTCCATATTCCTCGTTTCTTTGTGCCTCCCTACATTACATTCATGAGCGCAGTGTAAACAACAGCGACCTTAAAATCCTACAATCAATGGGAGTTTGTCTTCTTCACACTAATAGCCGGTGTAAAACCGCAGGTATGTCATTATAGGTTAAACAAAAACACGGTTTTGCATGTTTGTTAACGCAGATGCATGAAAGGCATCCACCGCCATACATATGAAACCAAAGCAGGCCGTAAACACAGAGGGACGTCGGTCCTCCTGCCCCTCGATTTCAATGACACATTCTTCCTCCTGCCCCTCGATTGGAAAAAGCAGTACTGCAGTGAAGAGTCCAGCTAACAATGTATTTTCCACCCTGTTGTCTTTTTTGGTGGGCATACACAAACGCTTGAGGGTGTTGAAGGGTTGATACCTGCCTCAAGGTATGAGATTCTGCAGGAGGTGAGCGTTAGCCTTCAAAAAAGCTGAGGCAGCCGCTGTTTATTCACAAAATTGATACATGTTTCTGGTTGCAAAAAGGAAACTTTTTTGGGATGTTTTGCAGCTTCTGTCAGAAAAATCCCCGTTGTTTTTATATTCAAAACTCTTGCACCCATCAGCCTCTAAGGAAACATCTTTTGGTCTGCAGCTGGGAAGAAAATTAGGAACTACAAACTTTTTCTTGAAATGCAGCTGGCTTATTTATATATACAGAATGTGCAGCGACAGAAAGAAATGGGTGCTTTCAAGCCAGCAGAAAAATATTCATCCGATTGCCGTAATTGGAGTAAACTGTGTCTGCAGTGTTGGTGACATCCTCAACATAAAGACCCACTCCAAGGAGAACGTGTTTTTGGTGGTTTTAACATGCTCTTGTGGCCTTTTTGTGGATAATGGAGGAGATATGTAAGGAAAATGAAGCTTAAAATTGCATTTCGAAGTATTTCTTTATTCAGATCATCCACTGGTAGACAGCTAGATCCATGGACGTCTTCGTTTCCCTCGTCTTACCTGGCTCAAAATTAGATAGCTCCGATATTGCTTGCCAATTGCTCTGTTAATGTTAGCTTGGGGGTGTGAGGGGCTGTAAGCGGGTGGAAATGAGGGTGACGGGACAGTGGGGCGTTGGTCTTTGCCAACAGTCCCGCCCACAACTCAAATGTACTACAGCCGCTCTGCACAAACTGTGTCCTAGAAAACGACATAGGTTGTTTGGTTTTGGCTTAAAGCAGCATAATCATAATTAAAAGACCACCGAGAACGGGTTTCAAATGGATCCAAAGATGATCAGAGTGGAACTTTAACATCTACAACCCCTTAGAGGGTCCTCTTTCTCACCTCACATTGAGAAGGCCCAGGTTTGAATCCTGTCTCTCTCTTTTGTATGTGGAGTTTGCATGTTCTCCATGTTCATGCGTGGGTTTTCTCCGGGCTCTCTGGTATCCTCCAACAATCCAAAAACATGCTTTATAGGTTAAATGGGATCTCTAAATTGCCTCTAGGTGTGGAAACTGGGTGTACCCCGCCTTCACCCAAATAGCAACTGGGTTGACTCGACCGGCCCCATGAAACCCGAAAAAGACTCAGTGGGTTCTGAAAATGCATGGATGTATGAATGCAGACGCAACCACGTTAGCAATGCAAACGTACAGCTGGGGCCTTCATATTCCAGAGTCCAAGGATTTTCTGGATTCAAATACAAGTAAAGATCCATTGCCATGTCTCTACGACCCGAAAGTAAACAGAAAAATTAAAAATTCACTTGTCCACTAAGCAAAATGTATGCGAATTAGGAAACAAGGTGGAAATGCCATAGAATGCTCAATAATGTTCATGAAAATCAAGGCTTTTTGTCAGATTTATCATCCAATTCACAGGATCGCGATGTAAGGAATGTGTTTCTAAGAAGAAAGCAAGGGGATTTTTGGGTGAAAGGGCACAAGCAGGTCATAGATGCCTCAGTTGGTATGGGCCACCCATCTATGGGGCTGCACAGCTGTTTGAATGAAGGTCTAACAAGAAATATATTTGAATTAATTCTGATAAGCAAATAAAAAACACATCACTTACTCTAAAGAGTTAGTTTTCCTCATTTTCTGGGGGGGGCTTTTCGGCAAAAGTTATAGTAGTTGCATTAAAATACAGTGTCATCAATTAGATGTCCAGTTTACAATGTGATCAAAAGAGCAACAAGCCTTTCATTCTTCACCAAAGGTTAAACTCTTACCGGCTTAAAACAAAGGTTAAAACTGAAGAGATCTGTTAACTAGATCTTTGCACTCGCTCCACTACGAGTTTTTATTGATACATCAAGTAAATTCAATTAGAAAACTAAATTAAGTCTTGGCTTACAGTTTGCTACGAGGCTTGTAGGAATCAACGTGTTTAAAAATAACATACAGGTAACACAGTTGCTGTACAATAGTCACTGTTTTTACTTAAATTTCTTCTAAAAATCGAAAAAATTTCAAAATAGGGTTAATTTCTTGATTACTTTAAATATACGGTTCCAAGCATGAACACTTATCATCAGGGGAATTTCATTATACCAACTTCTGGTATGAATTAAACACTTGCTGTAATAGAACTGCTGCCTTTGTCTTAAATTATTACGTCCCCCCCCCCCCCCCCGACCCTACCTGATAATCTAATGTTATCTAAAACACTAATAGGATTAGACAAAATAACCCACTAAATGCCTCACATTCACGTCGTAAGTGATTCACGCTGGATATGGGTGCAGCCCTGAAAAACGTACTCATGCAAACACACATCACCACCTGCCTGCCTGCCTCACCCCTGACCCACTCCTACAGCAATTACTCCTACAACGGTAGAGATCAGGAGAAAAAAAAATCAACATTGGCCAGTTTTGCTTCAAACATACCGTAATCCGGCATGGCTGGAGGTTTGGAGGCCACCAAGAAAGCTATTAACAGCACCCAGAGACGTGAGGAGACCTCCGGGATAGTGTTGCTATGAAACTGGGAGCGACAATTCTGGGAAGGAAGGGGTAAATTACAGCTCAAATTCCTGTTGGACAAATGAGCGTCCAACTGTTCCTGTTCATTGAACTAGAATGATGGTCTAACAAACACTTGATGAGGGCATTAAGCAACATTTCGTTATCAACATACTCTATGATAAACCCAAAGTTGACTTGTGAAACAGCAAAATTCACCAATGTCACACAAAAAGTATATCCTGTCCCTCTTCTATTTCCAACACCTGCGACTTTTGTCCTCGTTGGTACAACCTGCGCCGATACCGTCCCAGCTGAGGCAAATTGACTTAAAACAGCCATTCATCTGTTTAACTCTTGTGTATCGCCGGGGCCCCCGCATACTCCATAACCTTTATGAGATTAATGCAATGGATTGAGTCGGTGTCTGCCAAAATTCCATTCCTATTTAAACCTTCAAGCCCATACCAGCAGCCTAATCCTATTAGACCCAATTGAGTGAAGTCTACAGTCTTTTTCAGTTAAACTAAGTTCATGCACTAATAAGATTCAAGGGGGCAAAAAAAGTACGATGTTCGGACAGTTTGTGTGCAGAGAAGGATCAGGAAAACAGGTAAATAGGGACTAGACTAGTTGCTGCAAGCGTTGATGGCGTGCTGAGGTTGTGTTTGGCAATGAAGGAAGGACCTACAGTTCATAGGAACAAGCTAGGTGACAGCCCCTCATTGTTGGATTATTGTCCCCGTGCGATAAAATGAGCCGAAACAGATTTATCTGACATCATGGAAGTCATGAACTGCACAGCCACAACGCCAGAGTGGAACAGAAGGATTTCAAACCCGACCGTGGAGCAGGAAATGCAAAAGATGAAGTGGTTTAAAAGCATTAATGAAATCATAGTCAAACATTCATCCGAATGTCGGCACGTGCTCAGCATTCAGCAGAGACATTGCATTACACGGTGTTATAGACGTCAGAGGAGCTAAAACCCTGAAAAAAGAGGTTCATAATTCTTAAAGGAACCAAACAAAGAAAAATGAAAACATGCTTTTGTTCGGACAAAAGTCACATTTCTACCTGACAATTTGTTCTAGAGGGTCAAGTATGAAATAGTTAGATTATCTTTATGTAAATCTCATGACAGCAAAAGTTAAACCTGTGTTTAAAACAAGGCTGCAAATTACATTTGGTTGGACTAATTCAAAGTTTGAGTGAGTGGGTTGCCTGATAAAAAAGACCCAAACTCTGCAGGATGTACATTGCCGTCATCCGTCAGTAGCAGAGTTGGCTACTCATTGGCGAACATAGCAGGTTTAGAAAATGAATGAATCAAAAAGTCCCTGTTGGTAATCCAGTAAATTGTTGTTTGCAAATGAGCTACAGTCAGGAAGCTAAATAGTTGCTATATGTTGCTACATTGCTAGAATGTTATATGTGCTATTGCTATCTATTATGTTTTGGAAAAAATGGTAAAAAAACAACAACGGGATAAACTATTGAGCTATGGGGTAGCCAGTCTGTGTTTTTTGTTCATTGACTGTATATGAGAACTGGAATGAGTAACCCCTCCCCCCTGGTATTCCAAATAGGACGTACCCCTTGGCTCCAAGAAACCAAAATCCCATAGACCTCTATAGAAAAAAATAAAAAGCTATGACCATATTTTTCGACATATAAGTCACATTTTTTGCAACTTATCCTCAGATGTGACTATGTGATTTAAAAAAAAAAGGCTCACACGTTCGTTATTTTCCCACTAACAACCACTAGAGGGGGCTGTAGGTGAGTGTATCAGTATCAGTAAGAAGCGCCGGCCTCGGTGGAGTTGTCGAAAAGCGACAGACAAAGAAGAGTTCAACTGATTTAGCAATTTAAAGTGATCCAAAGAGTTTAATTGACTTGTTTGCATGTTCTTCTTGCTTTGGTTATCCAAATAACTGTTCATGTGTTGTGATAAAACACCTGACACTTTTTCAGTTCCTCTGATGTTTTAAGGAAACTAAATACGGTATGGAAGTGAAGCCTGCAAATGTTTAATTGTATTATTGTTATCTAGTTTTTTTTTTTTTTTTAATGATTTGCCACTCGAGATGTCCGGTCTTGTTCCTGTATTTTGTTTAATAAATGTGTCCCAAAAGTGCAACTTCTGTAAACCTCCATCCATCCATCCATCCATTTTCTGTACCGCTTTGTCCCTTTCGGGGTCACGGGGCTGCCGGAGCCTATCCCGGCTACTTGGGCGTAGGCAGGGGATGCCCTGGACAGGTCGCCAGTCTGTCGCAGGGTAGAACTTCCACAATCACACACCCATTTACTCTCACACTCACACCTAGGGACAATTTAGAGTTGCCAATTAACCTATGAAGCATGTTTTTGGACAGTGGGAGGAAGCCGGAGATCCCGGAGAAAACCCACGCATGCACGGGGAGAACATGCAAACTCCACACAGAAAGGTCCCCCATTGATGTATTTTTCATGTCCCCCAGCCGGGACTTGAACCAGGGGGCTTCTTGCTGTGAGGCAAGAGCGCTAACCACTGCGCCACCGTGCAGCCCTTTTCTGTAAACCTGAGCGACTCATATTTAAAAAAAAAAAAAAAAAAAAAAAAAAAAATACAGTATTCAGTCAATATATGTTTCTGAATAACCCTTCTTCCACTGCTACCTTTAAAAAAAACATATTCTTGCTGATCCTAATTTTGTATATCCCAATATTTTTTCTGTATCAGAAATGATTCAAGTCATAAACTTGACCAATCAGGTGCCTCAATAAAGTGTGTGTGTTTTCATGTTGAGCATCCAAAGGCAGATTTCGTGTAGCCCGCTTTCAAGTAATGGACTTCCAATCAGCTGATTGGAGAGATTGGTTACCATAGAGACTATGACTAGGACTAACCAATCCCTGTTTACCAACGTCGTCTTGTTTTAATGTGAAAACGTCTGCATTGCGTGACTGGATCGATTCAACTCTGTTAGAGTCGGAAGTAAACAATTTTCTATGGGTAACATCATGATCACTCGGTCCAGTTCTCATATACAGTCAAGGATTTCAATCTTTAGGTCTTGGGTTCGGGTTCTTTAAAACTAACCATTGTGCAAATTACTTCACTGTGGAGAGACCATAAAATTTGGAAAAGTTTTGTTCTTGTTAAATCTACAACCAAATCCTCCTTTTTTAGTTATAAATGATCCAAAATGTTATTTGTAAGTTTACAAATACACATAGTTTAAATTCTATATAAAATTATTGAACATTGATATGATGAATAAAGGTTCTTAACTTGTCCAACTGACGCTTTGAGCAAAGATCTAATTATTTATTGAACTTTTAACCCACTGATATAATCTAAATTGAAAAGTTCTCAAGCTCAAAGAACATTTAGAACACAAGACAGAAGCCAAAAAAAAAAGAAAAAACACGTCGTCTCATTGAACCCTTTCTGTTATTAGGGCTTGTGGCTACTGCTTTGTTGCCCCCTCCCCTTTCACCTTTGCCCCTTTTTTGAAAGAGAAACTCGCAGAAGCAAAAGGCTCACACACATAAAAAAAGGAATCAGAATGTGACCCTGCTGGTGTCGGCGACAGAGACACAGCCTGAGAAGCTTCCTTTCAGGACAAACTAGCCAGAGGTGCTGCCTTTGATAAAAAAAAAAAAAAAAAAAAAAAAAAACAACAAAACAAAACATCCAAAGACACTTCAGAGACCAAAGAATAACTCGCATATTTTACCTTGATTTACTACTTTACAAGAAAAGATCCCAAAAAGATTTGTTAATGATAAAGATTTTCTTAATATTATTGGAAAACATTTTATTGATAAACCATAAAATTATTATCATACTGGATTAAATTATCTTAAGTGGACTCCTTTTAGTCTTTTTATTGATCGCATATTTTTCCGAATTATTATTAAATTTTTATTTAATTCAATTGTCCAGTAGACCAAAAAAACAAAAACAAAAAACGAAATTTGAACGCTTCATTTTGCTCAAAATTGAATATCCATATTTATATTATGACAGCTAATGTAGGTTTAACTTGATTTATGCAGTTATTTAATTCATATCATATTTTTTAGCTCAATTATTATTAGGTCACAAATGACCAAGTATTGAACTTAACAGATGAGAGAAAATTATCTGTACAACATAACTACTGAGAATCCAATTATGACAATTGTTTATGCATCCCTCTTTTTATAGCTGCTGAACATAATCATTTAACTAATGCATAGTGCATTTTTTAGTAAGTTGGCACTCCTGTAAAAATCTCTTTATAATGCTTCATTTAAAAAACCTGTTTACAAATGTGGAAATCACCAGTGATGTCATCAGTCAGATTTATAAACATATGAACCCTACAGAGCAGCTTCTTCATCATTTGACTAGCAACACTTAAAGTGTGTTGTTTAAAATTTTATCTCAGTATTTTTTCTCTGTTTACAAATCACAGCAAAGGAAAATCACCAACGTTATTGACTGACTTTTACTTCTAAATGAAGTTCACACGCTGCTCCCTATTCACATGGCTAAAGAATTTCCTGAGTTTAATCCTCCATTTAGAAAATGATGCTGAACAACATTAAAGAAAACCTGGACGGCTGCACTTGACTCGCTACCACTAGTTCTATAATTATTTAGCCGCGGTGTCACATTCTCTGGGATCACCAGCGCCCTCTGCCTTGAGGCAGGCGTACTGCGGGCCTCATCTAGTGTATTTCTAAAGCACATTTTTTGCAGATGGAAAAAAGACTAAATGGGTCACAAACTGGCACCAAGGTAATCAGACAGTTGGCGAGCAATGAGCAAATGAAGTAATTAAAATTAAAAGCGTCTTTTAAAATAAAAGACCGAAACAGTAGTGCATGCACTGTTTGGCGCAGCCTGGGCCTCCATCACCATTCTCTCTTATATTTGAACATGAAAATTCATAAATTGGCTACTTTTTTTTTCACCATAGAAATGTTGAAAGAATAGACATGTCTAAAAATTAAAATTTGATTTTGATTTCTTAATCTAAAAAAATAATTCATTTTTTTACATGTATGGATTTTTTAAGCTATGACTGCACATCACTGGAAATTAGCATTTTGAAGCTAATGAGGAAAAGCCTGTTTGTGTTTTTATTTGTATTTTTTTTACAATGCACACACAATGCGCTGTTTAAAAAAAGCATGCAAAATTCCTCTCCATATTATATTACATAGGCAAATGCTAACAATTGAAAAAACTGTTTTGTGAACTCATGGACCCATTCTATTACGAGCTAGCTAAGAATGATTAAAAGCTTATTCTGTTTATAATACTTAATTTATACAACAAGCATAACATTTTTTAAGCTAGTTAGCTAAAGCCTATTGGGTTTAACCGATTAGCGTGTAGGGTATGCTAATTAAGGCTAACAGCAGGATCAGTACTAATAATACTTGCTGAGCAATGAGCTCATTAGCTTTGTAACTTAAACTTTATTAGTGACTATTGTTTAAAAAATCTATAACACTAAACAGATGGAACTAATACAAACTTTAACAATAGGCTAAAGACTGAGAATACCTCAGCGAAAACATTTCACATTAGCCACTTGTTTTATTTATTTTTTGATAGACACCAATGACGTTGACTTGACTGAAGGTATTAGAGAAGAGAATAAAAACAGATACAATGATAAAGGGATTTTAAAAAAAATCAAAGAATTGGAATAATTGGCATAATTCAAGGTGGCTGGGCACAGTCAGGGGGAGTGTCAGCATTAGGCAAATCTTTAGCCATCCTCAAAGAAGGATGGTCTGCACAATTAGCCACACGAACTCTGACCCTGCTCAGAATAATTAATGAATAACAGAGGGGATAAAGACAAAAGGCACAGAGCGGTCTGCTTGAGTGGTGAGCACGGGTAATACATCAAAGAATGCTGTTAATTGGCCCTGCGGCTTTCATTCTTTGCCCTATTTCTTTCAATTCATTGACTCAAAATAATGGGTTCAGGTTCATTATCAACAGGTCGTAAGCCCTGGGAGTGCCAAAATTCAACAGGGGAATCAGGGTGGTGTGAGTGCCTACGCTTGACAGTCCATGTGTACCACTGGCCCCCAAGTCCTGACAACAGCATTTCCACACAAGGAGAGAAAATTAAGAGTTTCCACATATGTGTTGAGAGGAGAGGAAACACCACGGCTTTTCTGTTTGTGATTTGGTGGTCCTGGAGTGACTTTTTTGTGAATTCGGTACGACTGTGACAATGCTGGAATATAACTGGTACGGACAGGTGAGTCAACAGGACGTGTGCGTGCGAATGCTAAGTGTAAACAACTGCTTCTACCACTAAACGCTTGTGTTGATTCTCTCGAGTCAGATGATAATAATCTGTCACACAGCAAACTGGGATGAGATGATCAGAAAAAACTCTAACATGCTTGGATTTGAAACAAAATTGCATCATAATCAATGTTGTATATTTCCAGTTCCATTTCCACAACTTCAAATCTATTTATCAAACAATTGTATTGCTGGCGCGCCCAAGTGCATGACCAAAGTAAAATAAAAGGCAGCTTTGTTTGAGACAATTGTGAAAACATCTCAACAAAAATCATAGACCAATTTCCTTTCGAGCTTAGAAAATAAGAATTTCAATGACAACACCAAAATAAACAGCATAAGCCAATCATATTCAACTGCATTTCTATTGGATGTTTGTCTTTATTTCAAAAACAAAGCAGATTTAGAAAATCTGCCTTTTAATGGTAGCGTCTGGCAAAAATGGCGGTCACATCAAAGGAACATTAAAGTTCCAAACTTTTTCTTTATGCACATGCAGAGCCAGAGAAAACATGAAAGAGCAAAGAGGGGAGGAGGCCTTAATTTAATCACCATAACTTTGTCTGCTCATGACACATGATCTGTTAGAAAATCATTCCTGCTTGCTACACTTTTGGATATTTCAAAACATCTTTTTCGGCTGACTTTACCTCAACATCTTTTTTCCACACACATAGACGATCACTAATGCAGGCTTTGTAGGAATTAAGGTAATCATTTGTGATCTCATAGTAATGTGTGAAGGATCATTATAGGGCTACGGAAACCCACAAATACCACTGCGGTGATTCATAAAGATCAATACCAACGGCAATTAGTTGAAGAAAACAAACCACATTTGTACTAAAGTACACAAGTTCTCTAATTGGCAGCAAAAATCAGTTTTTTTTATTTTCTATTAACCTTGCGTTTCTCTGCATTTTTTAAAATGGTTTATTTCAAGCAATCAGGATAAATAAACAATAAAATATATTGTATTGTTTTGTGCAATAATGCACAAAACAATACAATAAGCATTTATGTAATCCTACCCCTGTTCTACCGTAACCATTTTATTACATGATTTATTTTACCTTATGTCTTTTCTTTTATTTAAATGTAAAACATTGTTGTTTTACAAAATTAAAATTAGCCATTTCACTTCTTTTAACTAGTGACTTCAGATTACTTGAAATTTTTTTTTAAAAGCAGTAATTATAGACTATAAAGCAATTAAAAAAAACACACTATTATTGCAAAAATTATATTTTTCACTTCAAAATTTGCTCCCCTCCTTATATCTGACGTAACTTTAAAATCCAAAAAAAACAAAATCTATTTACGTTTTGTTTTTAAATAAAAGTGCAACCAAGCCTTGGAGTTGGAGATCACTGCTATAGAGGCAAAAGTTAGGGCAGTTTGCTGGTGCAGACACCAGTATTCATAGAGAGAGAAAAACAAAATGGAAAACAGCTGTTGCTGCACATTAATTAATAAAAAAAAAAGTTTCAACCATTTCTAAACAAGAAGAAAGCATTTAAGAGGAAGGCCCGTTCAGCGAAAAAATGCGCTAAACCCAGAAAGTATGGGGAAGCATAGAAGCAAAATCAAGTGAACACATACAGATTGTGGGATTTGTTGCTTAAAAGAAGCTACTTTTATCTAAAAAAATGTTCTGTCTGCAGCCGGTAACAAGTATAGCCCACAGACCTGTGCATTGAGGCCCAGGGGTTGAAGACGTACGATTTAGTTCTAACACCAGAAATGTGATTTATTTCCTTTTTAATAATAAAATTAGAACTTTTTGGGGAAATTAGATGGTGATGATTATGATTTTAGTTTTTTTCTTTCATAAACTTTAAATTTAAACTAATCAATGATCAGTTGACTTTGAATTGTAATATTTTGTTTTTCATAATATTTTTTTTAACACTTTCATGGATTTTTTTCAGCTGAAAAACTGATCAGCGAACGTTTTTAGGGTCTAAGTGCTCATTGACTGCCTTCTTCGTGGCTAATTTAACATCAGTTATTTCTGTTAATGTCATCCAAAAGAGTGAAATAGCATTAATTGACAGATTCCTTACATTTGATCATTGAAAGTTGCATTATTCATTTATGCTGCAATCTGCCACCCCTTCTAACTTTTTTACACAATAACCAGATCAGCAAACAGCCGGGAGACTGCCAACCATTCTGCTTGAAAAGGTCAAATAAGTCATTAGAAAAAACAGTTTGGAAATATTTAACCCTTGTGCTATCTTAGATGACCCCACCCTTACATTGACGTGTTCTCCCCACCATGACAAAGGTGGATAAAGGTGGAAAGATTTCATGTAATCCATGGACACCAGTGAAGATCACAAATCAGTGAAGAAAAAAGGTTCACTACCTGTCTAGTGGGTCTAGATGACCCAACTCCTGATGTTAAAGTGCCTAGGATAGCACAAGGGTTACAAAATTTATATTTTCCAATGACAGCTTCAAGAGAAAAAAATACGTATTTATGTTAAAATATAATTATATCTTAGTTGATAGCTGTTGTTTTTGCTCTACCTTAAAAGCATCACTGTCTTAGACCCAGTGTGGAGGTCAGGGGGGCTTTAGTGATGGATGGATAGATTTTTAAAGAACTCCCATTTTGTTTTCTCCGTCTTTGGAACATCATTCCAGAAATCAGGAGTTTTCTGTTTATATTTTAACATTTTATGTAAATAGACTAACCTGTCAGTGGGTTTTATTGATAACTAGCAGTAAGATTGGTAGAAACCAATGTTAGAAGAATTTTTAGAAGATCTGGAAAAAAGACTAATTGGGGACAAGTTTTTTGACACTAGATTTTTTTTCTTCTTTTTAGTAAAGTAACAAAAAAACAATGTGGAAGCTGTTGCTTCAGTGACCCTGTCTGCTTTCATTTTGGGGAAGTGTCTACGTTTAGTGAAACAGGAAGGGAAACTGGAGACCCACTCCAATAAAATTTGTGTTTTGGGTGTTTTTAACATGTTCTTGTGGCATTTTACTGACAATGAAGGACATCTATAAAGAAACTGAGCTCAAAATTTGAGTATTTTGTTTTAATTAAAATTGTTGCAGTCGAAAAAGAATGCAGCTTGAAAAAGATCCTATTTGTTAGGTATGGTGCATGTGGAGCAGGCTAAATGCTCCCTGCTCCACTCCGTTCTGATGCATCCACTTGTAGACGACTAGATCCATGTACGTCTTCATTTTCCTACTTCTGAGCTGCCATCTATCTTAAAACTGGACGGCTGGATTGCTCCACTATTGCTGGCCACTTTTGTTGCATTGGTATTGTTATCTTAGGGATTTTGAGGGGCTGTAAGCTAGCAGGAGAGCGTTAAAACAAAGAGCTCTCAGTTACGGGGAGGGGAGGTGGGGGCATGGTTGCTCCGCTTAATCCAAAATGTAGATCAGTTTTTTTGGATACATGTTTGACTAACTCCAATTTTTTAGCATCAAGATTTCAGTTTGGGGAGGTTCACAGACGTCTTAAGAAGGCAGATCGGCATTGGTTCAAATAAATGGCTAGCATGCAGACTAAGGGATTCAAACTCAAAAAAATGTTGGCATGATAGTGACTTCATATCATGCTTAGAACTGGCAGTGACTAAACAACAGAGAAACTAAATGGAACTCAGGCAATGCTAATTACTCAATTTAGACCACTAATTTGGACGGCTAGGGGGGCTGGATGAGATGCATGATCCAATCAGAATTTGAAAATAATAGGGACATTTTTAAACATCATCCTGATTGAGTTTGAGTTTGTGATTAAGTGGAAATTTGCAGACTTCATACTGTACTTTGTGTGTATTTGTGTGTAGGCACAGTGAAAGTAATATTCTTCTGATGGGTTCTTGTTCTGAAAGACGATTATAGACATCTTATCTTAGTTTTTTGTGTACTTTTGCTAAAAAGAAAGTATATATATATATATATAATGTGTATATATATATATATATATATATATATATATATATATATATATATATATGTATATATATATATATATAAATATATATATTCATGTTGAAGTTTATGTAAAACATATATAGTTTTATTTATATAAGTTTAATATCTATTTATATACACTGACCAAAAATATAAACGCAACACTTTTGTTATTGCTCCCATTTTTTATGGTATGAACTCAAATATGTGAAACATTTTCCACATACAAAATAACCAGTTCTCTGAAATATTGTTCACAAATCTGTCTAAATCTGTGATAGTGAGCACTTCTCCTTTGCCAAGACAATCCATCCCACCTCACAGGTGTGTCATATCAAGATGCTGATTAGACAGCATGATTAGTGCACAGGTGTGCCTTAGACTGGCCACAAGAAAGAGCCACTCTGAAATCTTTAGTTTTGTTTTATTGAGGGGTTCAGGGGACTCAGACAACCAGTCAGTATCTGGTGTGACCACCATTTGCCTCATGAAGTGCACGTCACACATATGTTGGTCCACTCTTCTTCAATGGCTGTGCGAAGTTGCTGGATATTAGCAGGAACTGGAACACGCTGTCGTATACGCCGATCAAACATCCCAAACATGCTCAATAGGTGACATATCGTTGTTAATATGGCCATGCAAGAACACAGGATGTTTTCAGCTTCCAGAGGTATTGTACCGAATCGCGCAACGTGGGGCCGTGCATTATCATGCTGCATGAGGTGATGTTGTTGGATGTACGGCACAACAATGGGCCCCAGGATCTCGTCTCGGTATCTCTGTGCATTCAAAAATGCCATCAATGAAATGCACCTGCGTTAAATAGCCCTAGCGATATGCCTGCCCATACCATAACCCCACCACCACCCGCCAGGCTACTCGATCCGCGCATTGACATCGAAAACCGCTCACCCACCTGACGCCACCGCTGTCTGCCATCTGCCCTGAACAGTGTTAACCTGGATTAAATCAGTGAAGAGAACACCTCTCAACATGCCAGACTCCATCACATGTGAGCATTTGCCTCAGGATTGGTTTACTACGACGAACTGGAGTGAAGGTCGGGACCTAAATGAGGGCGGCGAGCATACAGATGAAAGCACAGGACGGTTTCTGACGGTTTTCCCACTGAGAAATTCTGTGTGGTTATGAAACCGATTGTTTCATCAGCTGTCCGACTGCTGGTCTCAGATCTTGGAGGTGGACATGCTGGATATTGGAGGTCTTGGCTGGTGTGGTTACCGTCGGTCTGCGGTTGTGAGGCCGGTTGGATGTGCTGCCAATTCTCTCCTTTGGAAGCGACATGGTAGAAAATGGACATTCAATTCCCTAGCAACAACTCTGGTGGACATTCCTGCTATCAGCTTGCCAATTGCACGCTCCCTCAAAACTTGCGACATCTGTGGCATTGTGCTGTGTGATACAACTGAAGATTTCAGAGTGGCCTTTTCTTGTGGCCAGTCTATGGCCTATTACAATAATCATGCTGTCTAATCAGCATCTTGATATAGCACACCTGTGAGGTGGGATGGATTGTCTTGGCAAAGGAGAAGTGCTCACTATCGCTTGTGTATGTGGAAAATGTTTCACATCTTTGAGTTCATACCATAAAAATGGGAGCAATAACCAAAGTGTTGCGTTTATATTTTTTGATCAGTGTATATCTATGTGTATGTATGAGTATATATACATTGCCAGTCATATACATAAATATAAAACTTATATATATATTTTGTATTAGCGTAATTTTAAGTGGTACAAAGATGTATTTTGAATACTAAAATGAGCACTAAAGGAATAACTTAGATAAAAGATGATTTAATTTAATACTGTAGAACAATCTTTTCTAAACCAAAACAGATCATTTTTAAGCTTAAATATCATTTGTAGTCTTCAAAAAATCTATAAAACTGAGATTTATTTTTAGACATCAGTTTGGAACAGCTATCGTTGGCACATTCTAATGCTTTTTTATTAGAAAACGTTTATCCTTATTAATCATAGAGCATCCTCTTTGATTAAACTTGATTCAACCTTCTTTTGACATCAATGAGGGTTTGTCGTCTTAATATCCTCTTAAAAGAAAATGTGTTTAGTAGTAATATCAACATTGAAATAGCCATCACCCATTTTTAATTGTTAGATTTACCGTTTCGTGCCTTTAGTATTTCATACACATTAGCTACGAAAACATTTATTTTGATTTAAATCCGGGCGAGAAACAGGTTGATTCCTCAGTTTATTTCTATTGTTTCTTAACATAAGAAGACTTGCATAATAAAATATATTTTTCAGAGAATTTGAAAAACAAAAACGAACAAGTTAAACTCAAACTGTAAAATAACAGTTTCAAAAAAGTAAAATTTAAAATGAAACCACTTTAAAACAAGAATATGAGATTATTGTAATTAAAATATTTTTTGTTTTTTTGTTTTAGCAGTGCACTATGTTCTGAGTCCTGATTGGCTGTTAATCAATCTCCATGCCTTAATTGTCTCCTGTACAGAATGCATTCAATTTGCGCTATCTATATAGATCTTTGATCGTGGTCAGATCTTTGTTTTCATTATTTAAAAAAATATTCATGTCTGTCTGAGAAAAGTACATAAAGTGAGAAGTGGCCGGGTTTGGCATTAAACATCTAAATTCTTGTAATTCTGTGTCACAGAATTTGTGGGTTAGCTTAAAGAACATAACTCCCACAATAAACTATGAACCAGTTTATCAGCTTTTAATTTCTATCAAAATAGAGCAAAAAAAATTGGGCAATAAATTTTGAGGATTTTTTTTATACGTGTTTTGAATCTGAGTTGTATATTGAGCTGTGACTCCAAAATACAGATGACTAAGGTTGTGTCTTCACTACTCACTATATAGTGCGTTTGCCATTTTCTAGTGCTGTCTGAATCCACAATTCCAAAATCAGATTCACTAGAAATTTCCCAGAAGTCTGTGAAAAAGCAATTAAGCCGCATCAGAATGCTCGCTAGGTTGGTGAATTTAGACCACAAAGCATTCGGTCTAAACAATTTTTGCAAAGAAAATGTGTTTAAATGTATTTTTTTAACTAAAATGTCAACACTTTCAGAACTCAGTGGATTCATCAATGAATGTTGCAAAACCCTAAGATCAATTAAATTCGGTAAATACGACATTGTTGCCGTTAAAAAAAAAAAAAAAAAAAGAAGTGAGCATGGTGTCCGAATTGCTTTTAAATCAGGGCACTAGATAGTCCCATACTGTATAGTTTTTTAGTAATTAGGGATTAGGGTGGGAATATCTGACACAACCTATATTTCTAACTAAAGTTTGAACAAAAATGAACAGACTCTATTTGTTGCAATTAGCTATCTATAATCTGCTGCTTATAGCTTGATCCAGCAAGGCACATAAGGTTTTTATTGGTAAAATTTTATACCATCCGTCTATTTCTTGTCCTGTGGGAATTTCTTTTCAGTCTTTCTTCTAAGAAAGGCCACCTTCCAACAATAGATTGTCTGTGAATTAAAGAAGATAATTTTAAACTTCACTAACTTTTTGATTTAGCTGATTGCTGATTTTGCCCCTTGCACTCTCCTTTTATCCTTCATCGTCTTGTCATGCTGGGTAAAGGCGCTTTGGCACTCCACTTTCTACCACAGCAGCTCAGTCGTTCAAACAGCAGGAGGACAGAGATAGCCAAGACCAGCAAACAAACGTCTCTTTGTCTGCAACACAATCCATATATTATTAGCTACGGTAAGGTCAAAGTTGATTTAATTTTCTGCTTAGTTCTCATTAAACAGCTATTGCATTATTTAATTTTCCACAATCAAGTTAAGGAAAAAAAAAGTGGGGGAGTTGGAGGACAACAAATCAATATATGTCCACCAAAAGCTTTTGAACAGTGTCTCACAAATTTAGCCGACAAATGCACTTTATGTTGGCGGTAGACGGCCGGATCTTCACTCTGATGTCATTTATGCCTTCAAAAGTCATTATGGAGTTTGTTGTTCTTTTTAAAATCAAGACCAGGGATTTGCTGCTATAACATTACGATAAATTACCTCAAAAAGTTTTAACCCTTTGTTGACGATTGCTTATTTTACAGTTGCTGTTATGATGCATTAAACACCACATTGCACCTAAGCCAATGGGAAAGAGAACTATAACTTTATTAAAGTTTATTAACTTAAATAGTTGCCAAAATTAAATGAGTGTAAAAATGGTTTTAGTAATCCAAAAAGACAGAAAAAGATTATTCAGAAATATAGTGTAGACTTAACAAATTGATATAAATGTTATAAATTGAACTGAAAAGAGCCTTAGATTTTTTTGGGAAATAAAAAAAAAGGCAACAAAATAGCAGAACAAATGATGTCCCAAATAAGGTCAAACAAATTATGGTAATGAAAATGGACAAGCCTTTTTTATTTAAATGACAGCTTGTGAGATACGGTTTCCTTCGGAAAAACGTTTCTAGTGTCTTCGAATATCAAGGGAAATAAATACTAATGACTTGATAAAGATAATTTACGTAATTCAATTTTTAAATTTGAGTCATAAAGTTCTAAGACTTAAAAAAAACTATTTCCAATACTATATTTATAACAGCCCTTTCTCAATCTGCTTTTTTAAATAATGCCTGATGTTTTTTTTCCATTGGCTTATATCCTTTACCAATTTTATTGTTAGTTTTTAAATACATTTTTCTAATTTGATTAAATCATTTAGACTAGTTTTTCCTGGTGTTTTTGTTTGTAGTCAACTTTAAAGTCCCACTCTGATCCTCTTTTTAGCTATTTTTAAAGCGTTCCCAGTGGTATTTTTTAATGATTATTGAATGCCCAAATCAAAAAAGCTGTTGTTTTCGAGAACATAGTTTCTATAAAAAGGCGGTAGTTCATTTAAAACATTCTTTTTTCTTTTTCACACATTTCCCCTCTCTCTTCCAACTGGGAAAAAGAAGAAAATGTATATTTAAAACATAAAATGGAATAAATAAATAAAAACCAATAAAAAAACAAAAAGGGGTTTATACAAATGTCCCCGCTTCCCTATCACACATAAGTGAGAGCTCTCTGTTTAAATGCTCTCCCACTAGCTTACAGCCTCTCACTCAGAATGGAGTGGAGCTCCGCCCATTGTATTTTTTTTACATCCCAAATACGATCTTAGCTTGATAAATGTTAACACTTTGCAGCTGAATATCTAAGCAATTATTTCTTTACACTCACTATTACCACCTTCATTAAATATAACCATATACAATTAGATATTTAACAGAAACATTTATTATCACACATTTACTCAAAATAGAATGATTAAAACTAATTGGAAAAGATTTTATCTTTATACAACAAACACCATCATATCCTGTTTCAGGTTACTGGACAGTGAGGCCAAGGATGAGGTTCCTCTTTCAGTGTTATAACACCGCAAAATAACCTTAGCCTAACCTCTGCTTTGTTCCTTATTTTTAACCTGCCTTTAACAGATTTCTTTATTAATAAAGGAGATGTTGCTTAAAATCGTATTAATTTTTCATCAGAAATTTCAAAAAGTTTAAATATTATTCATGTGACTAAGACACAAACGCCAAACTTTTTATCTGTAAAGATTTTTGTCTTTGTTACATCACTCAAAAAAAAAAAAAGATTTATTCCTTAATTACTCACAAGGAAACGATAAATCAAGTCAGTTCTGTTACGTCTGAACAACTGTTTCCATTGACTCACATGAGCCCTGCGGAAACGGAAATAAAATAAGGCAACAAGTTAACTAAGACATTTTTGTATGTTTGTTACAGTCTTTCATTTTTCCCAGCACATCGTAATCCTTAGGAAATTTATGCTGGCATGACGTTCTGAGCAGTTCAGCCAGGAAAAGCGGTATAAACTGCTATGAATAATGGAAAACATTAAAAAAAGATTGTTAAATAAAGGTTGAATGTGCAAAACCATCTTCAATTACTTGAGCCTTTATTCCTAAAGCCAGATACACAAGTAAATCAGGTTTCCATGCTGTGACATTTGCTTATTTTTGATGCAAACCTTGTTTTTTTACGTCCACACTGGGCATTTGACGCATATTCAAGGCGCTTTTAGTCCATGCTGTTCACACTAGACAAACAGGGAGGGGCTTCTTCTTCGTTTTCTACTGTTTACTAGTGCATGTCCACCACTTACAATTGGGAGAAGCTTGGTGCGAAATGTTGAAGCGGTGCAAATCCCCCTCCAGGCTTTTTTTCAGAGCTTTATTCCGATACATGAAACTACGTATATGATGTAATTCTGGTCGGGAACAAACTGCATTTAATTTGTCCTCCATGATGAGTTCCCAAACGACTGGCATGTCTGTCAAGGACAAAATGTTGTAATTTTTTAAAGTGATAACTGTCTTAACCCTTGGGCTATCCAAGGCATGTTAAGTTGGGAGTTGGGTCATCTAGACCCTACTAGACAGTGCTCTGAACCTTTTTTCTTCAATGATTTGTGATCTTCACTGGCGTCCATAGATTACATGAAATCCTCTTCACCTTTATCCACCTTTATCATGGTAGGGAGAACACGCCAATGTAAGTATGGGGTCATCTGAACCCCACAAGATGGCACAAGGGTTATAAACGTGCATGGCTACATGTGAGTTTTAAACGCAGAAGCCTGAAAGGCACATTTAGATAGCCTTTTCCTTGGAAGTAGCTGTTTCAGAGGGTGGTGGTGTGAACAGAGCTTCCTATCTGAACTTTAGCTCCAGCGTTGACTTTTTATTTTTGGACCCCTGTAACTCTTCGACCATTTATGCAACCTGCGTAATTCCAGTGGCGGAGAAACACTTATACGCTGATTTGCAACACTTTATGCAACACTATATATCTATATCTATATATATATATAGATCTATCTATCTATCTATCTATCTATCTATCTATCTATCTATCTATAATTTTTTTTTCTTTTTGAGAGCATCTGTGTTCTGACCCAGTTTAACCCCTGTCTACTGGTATGTCTGTGCGTGCCTGGAAGAATCTGAGCGCGTGTGCAGAGGGGCTGCAACCTTTCAGGTGTTCCTGTGAACAGCCTTCTTTTCAACCGCTCACAGAGGAGAATAAAATGCCCTAACTGACTTAGCTGCAAAAATTGTATTAGTCCATTTTGACTAATTGCATCTTCTCTTTACTCACTAAAGGGAAAGGCTGCGGCGCATCCGCCCTCTTTTTCCTCCTCATCCCAACTCCCACAGTAACACAGTTGTTTACGTAACTTTGAAAAATATGTATTTTTTATAAATGTAGGGGGGGGGGGTAAAGTTAGCTACCATATTTTCTGCATTATTGGGAAGCTTATGTCATATTGGGCCCAAAATAATGCAAGACTTTTCTCTAAAATTAAAACGGAAAATGATAAAATCGCAGTTAGTTTTTTTTACAGAAATATTTAACTATTTGATGTTTTTGCTTCAAATATATATATTTCCATTTAATGTAACATTACTGTTCCTAAACCCAATGTGTCATCAATGCAACAAGGGCACACCACCACACACAATTTCACGAGTAATCCAGTTAAAATAGCCGCAATATTTAATTCATATGAGAATCATTAAAAGTGCAGTGGTGCTGTGTCCATTATGCATTCCTTTTCTAGCAGGATAAAACACTCCTCAGATGTGGGAGCTGCACTTTGAAGTGTTGTCTCAGAAGCCGGCCAGCTCTTACAGGAAGTGCCTGATGTTTAAAACATGCCCTGCATGGGGAATAACAAAGGTGAGCACTTGTGGCTCCCCCCAAGACGAGCCAAAAATGGCCAGCCAGGATTCGGAAGAAAGCCCTGCCAGAGCGTACACAAAGAAGACATCAAATAAACAAAAAATGTAGACAAATGCACACCTGGGTAATGGTACAAGAGGGGGAAAAAATGTCAAATCAGCCAAATATGCAAGCTATTGAGACAAGAAGCAAGAATAATTGCTGAGCTTGTATTCAATAACAATTGACATACAACTCTATCAATGCTATACACGAAAAGTGGCCAATGTTTAATTGAATCATTTTCTATGAACATGTGCAGAACAAACTCCAATTAAACAGCAGAGAATCTTTCTTTAAAAAAAAAACATAATCTATATCGGCATGCTTTAACCTGATGATTGTGATTCAATTTGCGTTATTACATTCAGTGTCCTAAAATTCATTTTGATGTGTTTATTACAGGGTTCGCATCCAGTTTCTGTTTTTGATAATTGTTGAATCAGCAATGAGTTTAAAACTTCGGGTTTGAAATCCATTCCCACACTGTCCAGAATTTGGGTCAGGGTGACTTTTACAATATTGTGCGCCGCTCTTTGGCTAAGATTGTGGTTTGGTATGGAAAACTTCAACTTGTGAGGATCTCCTGCTGAGAAGTCTGTGATCAAAAGAGTAAAGTCCATACGTCTTTTTGTGCGGTTCTAAAGTATAGGCAGCGTGTAAAGCATGTGACTCATTTACACAGTGGGGGTAAATGTAGAAAAAGGAATTACCAACTAGCCTGTTTTAGCAGCATTGGAACAGAATTACAAAAATGGTCACAATGACTAATAAAAAAAAAAAAACATGAAATTTCCCACAAGAAATTATAGTGTGAGCATTGTGTGTTACAGTGACGTGCGGTGAGGTTAATGGCTGGTGAGGCACTGACGTCATCAGTCAGATTTACAAACATATGAACCATAATGAGTAACTTATTCACCATTTGATTGACAACAGTTAACGTGTTTTGTTTAAAATATCATTTCAACATGTTTTTTTCATATACAAACTGCAGCATAGAAAAAGACACAAACGTCATTATCGTCTTACCTTTACTTGTAAATAAAGTCCATACACCGCTCCTTCTGAAGAAAATGACTTGCCGCTTGCTATCACTCCTTTTATTATTTTTTAGCGTCATAATCTCAGGGCTCACCGGCGCCCCCTAACATGAGGCACTAGAACTACTGGCCTCACCCGGCGGCGTTTTTGCCGGCGTTTAGCGCTCAGCACAGGAAACACGTCCCTCACATACAGTTATTTATAAAAACAAACACTGTACATCAAATACATCTGCTAAATTATGTAAACTCAGCTCATATAGTACAAGTAATTGAACCGACATACAGAGAGACAGCAGTACCGTCTGACTGCATAGGTATTGCGCAATCCAAGGTGAGGCTCAGCGGGCTGGTGCCTCATCGCACGTCACTTCTCAGTATTTGAACGGCAAATGCGGAAATTCAGCGAAATTGAAAAGAAAAAACACCCAAAAATGGTACATTTAAATGGAAGCACAAATTACTGATTAAATATAATAATTGAATTTATTTTTTCCTCTTTTCTTCCCATAATGACAGGTGAGGCACAGCCTCACCTGCCTCTCCTGACTGCACGTCACTGGTGTGTTACATATATTGTGCTGTTACCCTTACTTTTAGGCTTCGCACCCAACAGGCTTTGCAGTTGCTAAGGGCATGGTCTGGTTGTTGTGTATATATATATACGGTGATTAGTCAGTTGGCACACGAGAGAATAAACTTTAACGTTCAGAAGACAAGAATTGTCTCCTCATCCGTACAATGTACGTTAATAGATAGCGTTCACACAGCCTTTGGCAAAGCGGGTTCAAGCAACCACTTCCAATATAAAGTCCACCTAAACATGTGAATGCAAGTTTTGGGCTTCCACGTTCTAAACACCAATCAGTGACTCGGATTTGGTTATGGATGACGCCCCTTTTGATACTCAGAAGTGCCAACCATTTGAGGGAATAATTGCGATTGATACAATCTAAAGACCATGTCATACAGTCACTACGTACGTTTTACACAGATGAAAATTGGTAATATGTGAATACACGTGGTAAAAGTGAGAAAAGTTGAGGTCTTTATAGGAAATTTTCACAGATGTGTTACAAATAAACCGCGGAAAGAACACGGAAATCAACATAAAAGCCACCTAATACGCTTATCATGCATGAACGGTGTGGGATTATTGCTTTATTTATCTGAAACTCATTAGTGATTTGTGCGTCAATTATGTAATTTTGACGATATATGTGCGCCGTATGCATGGTATAAAAGTTATGCATCGGTGGTACATGCATGAAAAGTCAGTTAGACATACGTGAAAAGGTCGTGGAAAGCCACAAATTTGCATATACATCTTGAAAAAAAATCACACACAATTTCATACGATTTATATAATAATAGCCTACGTGCACGATAGAACTTCCGGTTAACTTCCGTGTTTCGAGTGTGAGGCCGACAACTTCCTGTTGGTCGTGTTATTGTTGTGGGGAGTTTTGTTGAGTTGCTAGTTTTGAGTGAATATGAGCGGATTTCGGGTAAAAGAGAGGCGTTCGGTGTTTCAACGCGTGACAAAGACATCACAACATTGTCGTGTACCCCTGTGTGCGAATTTCTTAAAGTACAACATTACTATAAGCTTTCATAGCTTTCCAGTAGATGTGTCGGTGAGAGCCGAATGGATGGTAAGAGTACGGCGGGAGGACTTCACCCCAAGCAAGACGAGTCGTGTTTCATATTTGCAGCAATCGGAAAGAATGGCTGATCAGAAAGAAAATGCGTCATGTAAACGCGCCGTTCTGAATACTTTTCCCCGGTCAGACTCGTTCAGATCAAAATTTCTTTCCGATCGAGATAGGTGGGTTATACCGATCGTTGTTCGTGTAAACGGTTCATTCCGATCGTGTGTCACTACTGCTCTGGTTTACGTCATGCATAGACAGTGTTTCACTGAAAGCTTTGGAGCTCATACGGGACCGACCCGCTGCTCTGCGGACGCCCCTCGTAAAGCGCCGCTCCGCTTTCACCCCGCTGGCTCTCCCCTCTCTTTCACCCCTCATGAGGGAGATGCGGGGGGTATGCGTGTCCACTGACGTCTGGACCTGGCACCCGAGCTCTGAGTTCGGCCTCCGGTGCCAGTGGACCGAGTGAACCTCTCTGAGCAGAGCAGCAGGATTTATTAATGTGTTTGAGGGGAGGGTGCTTTGTTACGTGTGCGTTTTGTTGTTTTGTTATGTGTGAGAATTCGGACTGCGAGCCGACCCGCCGCTCTGGGTTAGCGGCTGCCGGACTCGCGAGGACAGAGCAGAGCACACAGTGTGTGAGCTTTTGAGAGCAGAAAAGTCCTTAGAAACTGTTCAAAATATCACATGGAATTGTGTTTCTAGTTGTGCCCCGACAAAATAAAGGCTGAAGTTATTCCCAGACATTTACGTGCAGCCAAGCAGCAGATTGCAGTGTTTCCCGCATGATTGGTCCTGGCATCAAAAGGCTAATGTTGTTAGCCCGTGTTGTTAGCCTGTTCTAAAACCGGGTTCTACCAGCTCCGTACTTCTTCCTCAAAAAAAAAGCACTGACCGAATGGATTAAATATAAAATGATGAGCGAACATGCACTTCATAATATTCATAACATTAATAAAAGCACGATTGGAAGATCACCTCGTATATAGCCGAGCTGCTGCATAAATATACATGACAGCAAAGGTTTGTTTACGACGGGACACATTTCCCTTCCGGTATTTTCGACACTATATTTTTTCGACACGATATTTTGCCCATGTAACCACGCACTGGTCGACAATCCTGTAGATGTCGTTCACGTCGATTTTCGGGAGACCTTGTAGACAATGGGTGAAATATGCCATTTCGCAATCAAAATCTGCCGTGTCGCTGCTATAGAAATCGCAAGCCGGAAATGCTCACCCTCACACTTAAGGCGGCGGAAGTAGAACTCCTTAGTTACGTGCACGGAGCCTATTGCATATAAACTACGTAAAATATGCATAAACAGTAATTTTCAACAAACCAAAGATTTTGAAGAGGTCAAAAGCGAATTTACATAAAAACCCTTCGGCCGAAACCCTCGACGCACATCGACGAATGACGAACGCAAGAAACACTGATGAATTATCACGCGTGTATCACGAAAAACCAAAATTTCATTTGTGGAAAATGTGCAAAATGTAAGTAGTGGCTGAGTGACACGGCCTTAAGCTGTCATGGTATAAGGGACCTTTAAACCCACGTTTAGCCCACCTCAGCATCTGTAATGTCTGCTTTGTAAGACTCTGACTGTTGTGGTTAAATGGACTTCCACAGGAAGTCGGTGTCGTGAAGATAACCTGGGAAAATGTGCTGAGCTGAGCTGGATCTCCTGCAAGCAGGAAGTCATAGTGATCCACAAGCAGGAACTTGCTTTCTGTCAACTTTTTTCATTTCTACACATGCACCTTCCAAGCTCCAAACTGTCATCTGGATTTTTTTTTGCCTCTGTCAGGCCTTTTTTTTTCTTTTCTTTCTCTAAACCAAAAAACATGAACACATATTATCACACACACAGGAAGTAGACCCTGCAGCTCCCAAATAAGCTGATGTGTCATGCCTTCCTTTCTGATATTTCTGCAAAAGCTCAGGAAGGGGGCTTGCTGCACCTCTCGTTTTCTTCCTCTTCTTGCGCCCGTGTCTGGCGTCAGGCATCACTGCGGTGACAGTTGTTCTTCTGGGAGAATCTGCTGCGGTGGGAGACGCTGCCATTCTGCCGAGCCATGAGCCGCTGTTGTGTGGTCAACGTGGTCACTTTGACAGAGATCCAGCTTGTGCAGGTAGGGGCGGGGGTTACAGCACAGATACGGGGTGGGGAATTAAACGGTTTATCACGTTCCAAAAAAGGTTTTGTGTGTTTTTGTTGGCATTGGTGAGTTACTGCACTTTATTAATATAAGGGCATTTCTTTCAAGGATAGTAACTGAGTATCCATTAGGGATTGCACATTTCTTGATCAATTCACGGTCTTAATCGTATCTCCTTGCAGATTTTGCAAGTGTGTGGTTACACGTTGGCTATAAGGGTCAGCAAAATCTCCCAAAAAATACTGATGACTTTTTGTTCTACTTTCATCTCAGGTCATGAATCTATATTTCCAGTCTGCGTTCTTTAACTCATTCTATAGATTTATTTTTTGCAGAAATGAACCCAAGCCTCCTACAAAGTTTGCCCACAATTTGTACATCTGACTAATGTCCCCAGTGTTTCATAAGCTGATGGATTTTTCTGAAGTGAAAGAAGAACTTGGGTAAGACTGAAACTAAGTTTGGCAAGAGCGTTTGATTTAGAAGAAGAAGAAGGAAAAAAAAAAAAAGGTGTGAGGTCTCGTTTTTTAGAATGACACTGGGAGCGAAGCATTTCAGAGGGGAGAGAACAGCAATCCACCTTTTTGGCTACAAAAAGGTAAACGATCACTGTCAATTGCATCACGCAAACAGAAGGGGAACGGAGTGCAAGAGATTGCAACACTTTGGACTGGAAGGTCTGGGACAAAGCTAGAGGACGTTTTACCTTGTGGGTGAAACAAAACGGTTTGCAGAAGTTGCTATGCGTTCTTGCAATTTCACGGTGTGGTGTTTTGTTGGATTGGATTCCAGTATTCTTTGTATTATAGCGCGCCGCGTCAATGAATGACCTATTTTCAAACTTATATCATATATTATAGAAGGTGCACTGAACTAAAAGGCGTAATAATTGAGACAAAAAAGTCTGAGATTTTGTAAATAAGACTTTACTGTCTTCACAGTAACTCTAGAACTTGTTTGTTACACACTTAGCATTAGCCATGTTAGAAGCGTTAGCGTATTGACAATATCTGTAACTCCCAACCTTGTTTGCAACACGTAAAAAACCAAACTGATACCGCTAAACAAATGTTACTGTGACTACGCTAACTTCCAACCTTGTTAGGAACAAGAAAAACAAAGTCCGACAAAAGCTACATGTTAGCCACGTTAGAAGCATTAGCCGCGTTTATGTATCACAATACCTTTAACTCCCAACCTTGTTCGCAAAACGTAAAAAAACAAACTGATATCGCTAATTTTTTTTTACTGTGACTATGCTAACTTCCAACCTTGTTGGTAACAAGGAAAATACAATCCGTCAAAAGCTACATGTTAGCCACGTTAGAAGCGTTAGAAGCGTTAGAAGCTGCGTTTATGTATCACAATACCTTTAACTCCCAACCTTGTTCGCAAAACGCAAAAAACAGGCTGTTACCACCAAAACAGAAGTGACTGTTACTAAACTAACTTCCAACCTTGTTAGTAACATATAATAGTCCTTCGCAACTACACGTTAGCTGCATCGCGTGTTCACAATTATATACAACCAAACATTACAACAGAGCGCCATGTTTCCCTCAAAATTGCTTATTTGTAAAAACGCAGTCCAACACAGCTACATATTAGCTGTGTTAGATGCGTTAGTTACGTTATCGTATTTACAATACTTGTTTACTCCCAACCTTGTTTGCAACATGTAAAAAAACGGACAGATACCGCTAAAACAAACGTTACTGTGACCAAGCTTGTTTTTTAAAATGTTTGTAAAGACACCTTTACACGTTAGTCGCATTAGCGAATACACAAAAACACCCAAACATTTCTACAAATCGCAGAGTAACTCTCAAAATTGCTTGTTTAAAAATAAAAAACAGTCTGACTCAGCTACGCGTTAGAAGCGTTAGCTGTGTTAGCCAAGTTAGTATATTTATACTGTAACTCACAACCTTGTTTGCAACACATTAGAAATCCAGATTGATAGCACTTAAACTGAAGTTACTGTGACAACAAAATCTCCCTTGTTATTTACACGTAAAAAAAAAAAAAAAATCACACAGTCTAACACCGTTACAGGTTTGCCGCGTTAACATATTAACAGTAACACCCTACCAAACATTTTGACACAGCACCGTCTAGCACTCAATTTCTTCAAGGTGCACTGTCATTTGAAAAATAAAATAAAAAATAGATTGCTATATGGGCTGTGCATGTGGGGGATGGGCTGTATGTTTTAATGTCCTAATATAGTACCGTAAAGGTAAATGTAAATAAAAAGTTTCGTTTGACAAAACAACGAAGTATACGTTTTTTTTTTAGTGTGCTACAGGTTTGCATGCCAGCGTTGACCGTGTAAATGTGTTTAAATGAAGCGTGAACCTGTGACCGCTTCCCTGCCAGTAAACCTAAACAGTGCAGCGATTGTTGAAGCAGGTGCTGAAAAAAAAGCACCTTTAAAAAAAAAAAAAACTATTTTTGAGAAACGCCACAACTCTCCAAAGTCAAACTTTGATTGGTTCGATTTTTATCTCATTCCTGTCCCTGTCCTACATTTGTGGCAGGCAGTGATCCTTCTCAGAATTACCGCTTCACACGTTCACAGGACCGCCATTGTTACGACTGGCCTCGGTGACTGAAGCACCATTGCAGCTCAAATCTAATCAGATCCCCTTAAGTGGATAACAAGCGTGTCTCCGGCATTTACAGTAGTGAGAGGGTCGAAGTGAAACCAGGACAATCCGCCATCACACAGCGCAGATGCGGTGTGCAGCAGTTTAGGCATCTCTGCTGCTCTCTGCGGTGGAAAAAAAAAAAGACAAAATGTTGATTGGGAAACAACTGGGATCTTGTTTGGCCAAAAGAAGCCAGATAAGAACTCTCAGTTAGTACTGACAAGTTGAGTATTGTGATGAGCTTGTACTTTGTTGAGCTGAGGAGTGGTGAAAAAGGAAAACCAGTTCAGCTGATAAGGGGAAATGTGAGGGTGTACAGCCAGCTAAAAGCAGAGATTCCTGAGTGTTGCTGATATGTAATACAAACACAAAAAATGTTGCTTTTCATCGGCAATGAGCTTAGAGAAAGATACACCGCATAAACAGGCCCTGCAAAATATGTAAGAAATTGTTACCGCATTGGTAGATTTTCTTTAAATAAAAGCACAAAATAAATAAATAATAATCTGCCAATGAGGTAAGGAAAAAATGGTCTTACCAAGTTTTCCTATTTTAAGGAAAAAAATTCTAGTCGCTAATACATGTTTTTTCAAACTAAGATAATTTTTGAAATGAAAATCTTTCAGTTTTTGCAGTGCAGAGCAGCAAAAATACAAATCTACCTGAAAAGCTAGAATGGGGAACTTCTTTTTTTTCTTTCTTTTTTTACAGTACGGTACTTACATAGAATTTTTAGTGGTACATTTGACCCTTGTTTCCACTAAGTGGTCCAGCCCAGTTTGGGGGTAACGGGGGCCTAACCTGGTCCAGTTCGGTCCTGCTTAATGAGTCTATTTTATAATTGAATACCAGACTGGACTGTACCATACTGCTCAGTGGAAACAAGTCTTTATTCTACCTATTAGGTACTTGAGTACTATGTGAATACCTATCCTCTTACATTTGTGGGTACCATGAAATGCACATAAATTTAACTAAGTAGAAAGTAAATTCTGGGAACTTCTTTATTTTTTACCTATCTTGCTACACATGGTAAATACCAAACAATAAGTCAACAACAAAATTCAAGGAACCGTATATGAGAACTAGACTGAGCAAGTGTGACGTCACCCATAGAAAACTTCCGCTTCCACCTAAATTGAGCCAATTCAGTCCCAATTGTTCTGCGATATGGACAAATAGAATGACTGAGTAAGAGCTAAAAAAAATGGGATTTGGGCTTCCTGGAATCTACAGGTACTTCATGTTTTATAACGCGATGGGGGAGGGATTACTTTGGCCAGTTCTCTTATACAGACAATGGTAAAAACCCAGTAGGTATTGCATTAATACCTAGTAAGTATCCAGTAGGTACAATAAAAGTACATTTATTACCACTTAAATACCCTGTGAGTACCTTACTCTAATGTTAAATGTGTTCCCTGTATATATATATATATATATATATAGAGAGAGAGAGAGAGAGAGAGAGAGAGAGAGGGAGAGAGAGAGAGAAAACATTTTCATTAATTTACTAAAAAATTGATTTCTTTGTGTCTTTCCTTTCATTTTTCTGTTTTGCCAAATGAAAAACATCTGTCACCTGTTTCTGAAGCTCGGTGCTCCAAATGTGTCCTCATGAATGCAAGAACAGACGAATAAAATTAAAGCCTTTTAGGGTTTCACTTCCCCAGTCACTTCAGTCACGGCAGTATTTGTTCTTATCCGAGTTCCTTTCCGTTTAAATCGATTAACTGTGGTCTGTCTGAAAGAAAGCACTCATTTAAAACAGTACAAATCTCGCCTGTGAGGGGAAAAAAATTGCCAGACAGACTTTAAACTGACAAAAGTGAGTACTTGCTAAGAATACTTGGAGACACATTAACCAATAAACAACAACAGTGGACATCTTTATGAGAACCAGACAAATGAGGCATTTTAGGGGAGATGTTACCGCCTAAAATAACCTTTTTTGGATTGGAAAGAAGACCTGAAGGAGGCGAAAACTTTACAACACTCCACCTATGTTTTTATTGAATGAATGGGTAAAAACGGCATTGAGATATTTTAAACCCTCAATAGGGAACAAGGGTCAATTGTGCTGCCACAGCCCCTGAAGCTGGGCAGCAGAGGACTTTGGGAGGTGATCGGTGATTGGCTGTCCGTAGACAAGTGGGCGGGCCAGAGGAATTAGTGATATATGCTTAAGGCAAATATCCTGCAGTGATACAACCCTGGGTGATCTAACAATCCGACGTTTGAAGTGATTATCATGCTATGCAATTTGAGGACTTACTCCCAGCTGTAGGCCTAATTAGTTCACTTAGAGTCCCTCTATAAAACTCTGCTGAGGGGGCAGGAAGAGGCAGACACTTAGTGGGAAGTCAGCAGCCTAACGGGATAGCAGCCACTGCGGATCTGGATCTCTAAAGGCGACCTGCTGCTACACTAACAAACAAGTCCAAAGACTATCCATTTTCTTCTCTCTTTTATTTGAGAATGCCACACTTAAGCGACTGCAGCTACTACAAAATGCGGGATGCCACCAGAGCTTCTAAAGTAAGAAAATCAAAGTTTGCATTGTTTAAAAATGGGTCAATCAGACCTTCTAGAATCTATGCGTAAAGGTTTGGTGACAAACAAATTAAAAACTTGGATTTTTGTGACAGTGTGTAAGCAGTCTTCTCCAGTTTGGCTTCAAAATGACCAAAAAACAGCTTGAAAATTTGCAGTTATTTTGCTTTATAAAAGACAATCACGCCAGCATCCTATTTGACGATAAAGTCAAGATGTGTCAAACATGATTCACTCCGATTGCTAAACTGTGTTGCACAGACTGCTGCAGGGTGCCTGTAAACTTGTTACTCATGAATGAGTAACATCGGAAAAAAGCTATATCTGTTTTGAATGAGATGATAACTTCTTCGAAAAACTGCGGTGACAATTCCCTTAGTCACTGCTGTGTCAGCAAATGAGAAGCAATGTGCAATTGTCCACATCCTCATCTGCTTTTTTGTCTCCAGACCACTTATCCCTGTGTTGTAACAGCGGCCTTCTCTGTTTTAGGTGCAAAGCCACCTGGAGAACTCCAAATTCCATCTCCACCAAAGCCAAAACCAGCCGGTGAAGCAGTACCTGACGCTGGGCTCCAAGCTGGCCTCCTCTGCAGGCTCGGGTCACGCCGTGCAACACCCACACACCCCCGGCCAGCCGCTGGCTACCGTGCCAATCATGAGGAACGGACACATGGCCCCAGTCAGTGACGGCAGCAACCCAAACAGCCCTGTTACCCTGCTCACGTTGGCCAGTCATGACAGTGAGGTAAGAAAATAAATCATGTGAAATTGAAATCGAAAGAGCTCTGGATGTCCCCGGGAGCAAAGTGAAATCGCAACCAAAAATCTCAGCCAAAATAGACCTGGGTCATCACTTTCGTTGAGTTTGCAACGCACCTCGACGCATTTCTTGTCAACAGAACAGATTCCTCGCAACATTTTCTTCCCTGCGGTTCATTTCGCCGCCTCGTAGATGAGATCTGCTGTTTGAAATCTTTTCAAATCAAGAGCAATGAATCACGGCTGGAAGTTTATGATGGAAAGTTCATGTCCAGAATGCCTCGGGGGCCACACTTGCATGTGGACGGGCAGTGCATCTTCATGCAGAGCAACTAATCATCCAAATAAAGTGGGGCCGTCATTGATCTCTCCCTGTCTTTGATCTGTTCATCAATAACTTCAGACATGCAGTCCTCTGATGAGAGAGAACCCTCTCAAAGCGGGAAACTAGTTTAACAACTGATGCATGTTCTTCCCGCCATTCAGCCTCTAAACATGGCCGCTAAGAACTCTTCCATTATTGGATTAGTTTCTCAACGGCTCGTCCTCGTTTTCTTCTAACCAAAAATGGATTCAACGTTGACACCTCGGAGATCTGGGACAGTATAAGAATGCCATGAGTCTGTCCTGGAAAACACTGAAATCACTGTTTTCTTTTAGTTTCCAATGGATGAAGTTATTGATGACCTGATTAGTCTTGAATCCGGTTTCAATGATGGAGGCTTGGATTGCATGGAGAATAACATCATAATGCAAAACAACGTAAGTATGAATCAGTCCTACATTTTGATCCTGTAATCAACAAATGATCTTTTGTGTTTCTTTCGCTTTTTAACCCTTTAACACCGGAGCGTTAGCGGCAGTGTTTACACTATCGACTACTGTAACTCTTAACTAACATAATTCCAGCAGATTTTGAAGTGTGAAAAAAGCAGCTTTGCACCGATGTGCAACACTTTACAGCTGTGAAGTGTTTACGCAAATTTGTCGCGGAGAAAAGCGATGTTATGCAACACTTTAACGTTAGTAATGGTCCCAAGTGTTTATGAAAAGCTGCTTTTTCCCGGTCAGAATCACCTGATTCATGTTGATTGCATAAAAGGTCAAAGAGTTATGGTATGTCAAAGAACGTGTGTCATTTATGTTAGCAACACCTTCGATGTTTAGGGCTAGCTAGCTAGCTTTAGTTGTAGCTTCATGTCTAGTGTAGTACTGCTTTTTTCCCCCCCCAAAGCTTTATAAGAACTAAGAGATGAGGTTCTCCCATCCAGGCCTTTAGGCGCAGGCTTGACACGCATGGGAAAAACTGGACCTAGCTTCCCTCCGAGGTCAGATTAGGTCTAGAGATGAGTCAAAGTTCACTCGGAATTAGCAACATTAACGAAGAAGCTCGACAAAGCAGGTTGGGGTTTTTAGAGAAAGAAGCTGATGGGCCGTTGAAGATAAAGAAAGTGACTCAAAAGTAAAACACTCCTGAAGAGGGAGGAAGAGATAAGGGGTTGGTGGAGGAGGAGGAAGGGAGAAGTCGGTAGGTCTCCGATGGAGACAGAAGTGCAACAGATGAGTGGAGCGGGGCTGATTCATGCTGCTGGAAGGAGCCACTGAGCCACTGGATCGGCCTAATGCACACGCTCCCCGTGGGCTTGTTCAGAAATAATACCGTGCTTAAATGGATCAATTCGTTTTAATTAGTCGTACAGTACGATGCATCACGTCGTTTCGCCGTGTCAACACATTCGGAAATGCGGACGGGAGAGGGATTGAGGTGATTACTGTAGAAGCAGGAAGGGAATTGTTGCAATCTTTCATTTTCCTATGCATGCTCCCCCCCCATCCCTCCTCCTCCTCCTCCTCCGCTCTTCAGTGTTGATGAGAAACACAAAGTACACTTCAACCAGCTGCAGATACCGACACAAAAGTTTTCCCTCCTTTTTTTTTAAATGTTATTTTCCTCTCATTCCTCCTGCTTTCGGCATTCCATCCCACTTGCGGCTTTTATCCATTCCCCGCTCCGGCAACTGCATTTGACACACGTGTCACGGAACAAATTAGCTGCAAGCCTCTTTGACTCCATCGCGACTTCTGTTCGTTTTTTTTTCCCCCCATAAATACACACAGGAGAATTAGACACACTTGTCTGTCGGCACGCCATACCCCGGACTCTGTGAAAAGGCGTCATTATTGGCGAGGTCGGCCTCGCTTTCCCAGACAAGAAAAGATGCGTAGGAAAACAGTTTTGCCTCTGTTCAAGCAGTTGACCTAGCTAATGTTTTTAGTTAATGCTGTGCCGTTTTTAACACAAAGAACGCCGCTGTTCAAGACAAAGAGGTTAAACTATTTTGAGATCTCAACACATCTCTTATCATAGAGACATGAGCTCATAGTTTGGAGCTCAGGACTGTGGATTACCATTATATGCTTTACTGTGGCACAGTAGTTCCTCGTTTTTTTTTTAGGTTTTGTTGTAGAAATAATCCACAATATGTATAATCTGTGAAGATGTTTTCAGGTTGTATACTTTATACACTTTTCTTTGACAAACACTAAAATGTTTGCACTTTTCTCTCTTATTTAAACTCTCAAAGTCCGAACCTTTGTCGAAGAATCCGTCCGGAGATTTAAATGGAAAGCACTCTGAACAGGAGACATAGCACAGAAGAGGTTCATTGACAAGGTCTACAGCCAATCAGGACGCAGAACACAACAACAAAAAAGCATGCAGTATTGCCCTGAAAGAAACCTGCAGCAAAAAACAAATACACCGAAAGCGATGTAGCGAGGGACCACCGTAGTTTAGTCTGAGGTTGTGTCTGAATTCCCTCACTTCTTGGTGCACTATGTAGTCGTTCGCCATTTTTGTAGTGCCGTTCGAATTTATAATTTAAAACTGAGTGCCCCAGAAGTTTCCCAGAAGTCTCTGCGAAAAACCTTGTGCATCGACGTTCACTAGATTAGTGAATATAGACCACAATGCATTGGGTTGACGAAGTTGATTCATTTTTCATCAAATAATCAAGTTTTCATCATCAAATCAATGGAATTATAAATACTTTTCGTAAAATGTGCCTATTTGTGGGGATTTGACTTTGGGAAATCGTCATAATTGACGTTAAACAATAAATAAGAAGTTCTGAGCATTTGTCTGAATTGCTTTTATTCCCAAAATATATACTTTTTTTTGTATTTAGGGAGTAATGAGGGAATTTGGACAAAGCCAGAGTTTGCCTTCTGTTAACCACGATGCCCAAAAACATGCTGGGAGGTCCAGAGGATCATGAAATTCCTCTTTTCCAACTGACGATTTCTCCCTCTTTCCCTTCCTCTCCTCTCTGTGCCCTATAGGTGTCCCTCAGCAGCAGCATGCTGGACGTCTATGGGGGTGAACAAGGTATGAACCCCCCTATTGGTGGAATGAGCCCCACATCTAACCCCACAAAGCTCACTGTAAAAAGGGAATACACAGGTATGAACTCATACCGAGCCAGCTGCCAATCCCATCGAGTTGCTCACATTTGATTTGGAGGTTAAAGGAGGAAAAAAAAATCAAAATCAAAAATTCTAAGCAGCACACAGAAGCAGGTGGTAAAAACGACAAACCTCGTAATTTTCAATCAGGACGTTGATAAGGCAAAGTGGCTGCTTATTTCTGTCTGGCCTAACATTGAGTTTGTCAGCTTCAATTGGGCTTTGCCTATTAAACATCACCCAAAAAAAGAACAAAATAGACATTTAATTGATTTGAATAATAGAAAGGATTCTTAAAGAACCCTTCACTCTCAGTGGGCCAATAAGTAAATTACAGTCAGTTTTATGTCGAGTGTGCATAGAGGACAATGGGCTTTTGGATACTTTAAATTGACTTGATTGAATCAACAGAGACAAATTGGCAAATCCAATATCAGCTCACTAACTATGTAATTTCTGAGAATTTAAATATGGACGCATTTTTGTGCCTCCTCAGGACTGAATTCGCTAATTGCAGAATAAGTAGTCCAAAAGTGGTTGTGATTTTTTTTTTCCAATGAGCTTTAGAAATGCCAGAGGGGATAAGCCGGGCTCTGTGTGTGTGTGTGTTTGTGTGCAAGGAGGTCAAACTTGTGTCTGCATTGTGATGCACAGAAGCCTCACATTCTAACCTCGACCCTGAACTCGCGCAACACAACCCACGACTGTGTGTCTGGTGTGTTGTGGACGTTGTCTTATAAGGGTCTAAATTTGCGAGCGCGGCTAACCCATTCGTTCTCCTCTGTGATTTATTTATTTTTGACAGAGCACGACACCAGGGTTATGGCAAAAGAGAGGCAGAAGAAAGACAACCACAATCTGAGTGAGTGTTTTTTTTTTTTTAATTTATCCCAAGTTGTGGCTTGTACGTCACTTTGACAGGGCGCTAATAATTCCCTCTTTGTTCTCGATCCGCTTAGTTGAAAGACGGCGAAGATATAACATTAACTACAGGATTAAGGAGCTGGGGACGCTCATCCCCAAGTCAAATGACCCGTAAGTTCTCCAGTTTCAATTGCTTATGACTCACGTTTTTGAAGTTCTGGAAGAAGGCGGTTCAACTCGCAGAGGCTCTGGTGCTGCCGGCTGAATTTAAAGGAGTCCTCGGGCACATTTTTAGTCGTGTTTCAAGGATGCACTTGAACTTCCGTGTCGATCAACGCTCTTTGAGATGCGCGTCCCATCACTGGGGTTCATCTCGACGCATGAGCGACGAGGAAAGGGTCACGGCTCAAAGGGGGCAGGTCGGACATTTGAATCCAATTTTAAAGCATAATTGGAACATACAGCATAGACGGTGTGGAAGACCCTCCGCTTGTTCACAGCTGAACCTTGCTTTAATGGAAGGTTAGCATTGTCACTGTTCCATTAACACGGGATCAAAGAGATTATTAGTGCAGATCAGACCAACTTCTTCGTCATGTAAAGGAACGTTTTACTGCTGGTGTCTTGTTCTTTGACTTGCACTTTAGCACCTTAAGTCCATTGCTCCACTTTCCTGTTTCTTTCCTACTTAAAGTCATTTTTACTCGAGGATTAATTTTACCGTATGTGAATGGACTTTCCACATTAACTATTCTATTAAAATTCCCATTTCGTGTCCTTGTGTGATGTCCAAAGGATGAGTAATTGCCCCGCGCAGGTCTCCATTTTTTATTCGCTTTTAAAAAAAGGCCTCAGTTAAAACTTCCTTTGAGTGTAAACGATATTCTGCCCACATCACGGGGTGAAAATAAAAAGGGTTACGCTCCTTTTGTTGCAGCGACATGCGCTGGAACAAAGGCACCATCCTGAAGGCCTCAGTGGAGTACATTCGGTGGCTGCAGAAGGAGCAGCAGCACTCTCGGGAGCTGGAGAGCCGTCAGAAGAAGCTGGAGCAAGCCAACCGGAGGCTGCTGCTGAGGATCCAGGTGAACGGACGGGTCTTTCTTTATTCATATCGCTGTGAATCAGGAGCAGCCAAGAAAATCATATTAGTAAAAGGTCGTATTTGTAAATATGCTGGGCGGGCCGCTCCATTCTGATTCGGTTACGTCTGTGTTTTCCCTGTCAGAGCTGGAATCTGGATCAAAACTGTACGTCTGGATAACTCCAATGTTGTTCACCATTTTTGGTGCACCAGCGATGATTGGTTGAGGTTGTGAGGGGCTGCAAACTAGTGGGAGAGTGTAAACAGATGGATGATGGGAAGTGGGGGAGGGGCTTGCAGTCCCGCCCACAGCTCAGAGGGGAATTTCGAATAAAGTACTGTTGCTCTGCAGAAACTATGGCTGTGTCCAAATTCAGGGGTTGCCTCCTTCAATGGCCGCGGCCTTCCCGGGCCACGTTGCCGGGTCTTTCGTCAAGCGGTTAGGCCGGATGTTAACTTGCCTTAAGATAACTGCAGCCGTTACATCGGCAAATGTCCTGTCGCCTAGCAACCGTGAGTCCCAAACAGAGAGAAGTAGTGAACCGGGAATGGAGCTAGAAATTTTCCTGGCTTATTTGATCCAACTTTTAATCTTGGATGTGTCCTAGAAAACAACAATCCCCCCTCCCCCTTTTTTACTGAAACCTGTATAATCAGAATTAAAAGACCACTACGAACGCATGGAGAAAAATGATGGGAGTGAGTCTTCAAATATTGTGGCAAACACAGCGAGGGAAAGCTGGATGTTGGCGGAGGTTTGACAGGTCAAGCATCTTCAGTCAAGCAGCTTTTTTTTTTTTAACTCAACACGGCGTTCTTGTTTGATTTACCCGTGTCAAACTGATCTTCAAAGCTTTACGGTCCCAAATTGTGGCCCCCTCCCCCCCCATTCCCCAATCACAACCACTTGTATTCAAAAGGGCTCCTTTCACCTTGTGATGTCAGGTGATTGAAGGGTGCCTGATAAACAGAGACGTAGACAGCAGCTTTCTCACCGAGAACAAAGAGAGATGTTTATAGACAAATGTTTGCACCTGCAGGCTTTTAGAGACCTTTATTTGTTCTGTCTGCCTCAGTGATGGAAGGACAGTGAGTGAATTTAAAAACTGTCGTCAGGGAAGAAACCAGAGCCAGAAACAGGCAGATGCTCCTACAGAAATACAAAACTTGGAATGATGGTCATCTCAGCTTTATTTGTTAATACTGATTAAATAAGATAGGAGTGAACGGGAGGGGTTGCAGAGAAATGTCCAAACTTTCCTCCCAAACCTCAGAATGGCGTTCCTACTATACCTGTCATTTTTGTCAGAAAATCCTTGCTTCTTGCTCTGCTACTTTTTTTTTTAAAAGCACAACAAAGAAACATATGAGAATAAATTTGTAAAAGTATAAGAAAATAAGTCTACATTTTAAAGCATAAATTCGCAAAATTATTATTTTTCTGAATCCTAATTTCATGAGGAAAAAGAGAATTCAGACACAACCCCCTTATGAGAAAAACGCTCAGCATTTCACGGTAAAGTTGTAAAATTATGAGTACAAAGTCAGAAACTTAAGTCAAAAGTCAAAAAAGTGAATGTGAAAGAAAAAACCATAAAACTACAAGAACAAAACTCACTTTATGACAATAACATAAAATTATAAGAAAAAAGTCAGCATTTAACGAGAGTAAATTAGTACAAATGTGAAAATAAATTTAAATTTTATGACAGAAAAAAAACAAAAAAATTAAGAGAAAATAATCAATATTTTGTGACAATAAAAGTTGTAATTTTGTTTACAAAAACATCACAAAATCCAGAGTAAAATGCCAACATTTTATGAGAATAAGGTTGTAATATTGTGAGAAAAAAGTAAAAAAATTACTAGAGTAAAATAGTACAATTACGAACAAAAGTCAAAATTTTATGAGAATAGAGTTGAAAAGATAAAAGCTGTAATGTTAAAAAGTCCCAATTTTGTAGAAAATCTTCCGGCTTTTGGAAACTAAAACAGTTCATGAAAATAAAGTTTTACATTTACAAAATAGGTAAAACAGACTCTTTAGCAGAGTGATTTTCTCCTGATTTCTGCTACATAAATTAAACAGATAATGTTTGATTGTCTTTGTTAAAACATTTAAAACGTTAAACGTGACATTTTGTTAAATGAAAAAAAATATGTTTTATATCTAACATTGGGAGTTGGGTCATCTAGACCCACTAGACAGTGCTCTGAACCTTTTTCTTCAATGATTTGTGATCTTCACTGGTGTCCGTGGATTACATGAAATCTTTTCACCTTTATCCACCTTTGTCATGGTAGGGAGAACACGTCAAAGTAAGGGTGGGGTCATCTGAGATAGCACAAGGGATATACTGACCAATCAGATGCCCTTAATTATAGGATTGTGGTCTCACGTTGAACGTTCAAAACGTTTCCAGTGGTAGGCCATGCTGGCCAATCAAGCTCACTCCTGATTGGAGTGATTTCTATAGAAATGTTGACTTAGACTGACCAATCAGCTTGCTGGAGATTTCTGGTTCCAACATGGTGACGTCCGGATCACGAGAAAATGGCAGCTAAATTGACTTCATTTGGTTTGTATGGGTGACATCACATTCACTCGGTCCAGTTTTCCTATACAGTCAGTGGGTTGTAGGTGTGGTTGGAAACGTTTTAGTTCAACTCACATGTATGGACAGAGAAGATTTAAAATCTAAAGCACTTTTCCTCGTTTCACAGGAACTTGAGATCCAAGCACGAGCACATGGACTTCCGAACATGACCACTGCCCTGGGCACCGTCGAACTGTCCAATCATCTCCTCAAACAGCCGCAGCAGCAGCAGCAGCAGCAGCAGCAATCGCCTCCCCAGGCCCCACAACCACAGCAGGCCACTCTTTACCAGGAGGACCCAAACAACGACTACCTCCAGAGAATAGCTGCGGTGACCGCCGTACCGTCCATCACCGCTGCCGGCCCACCGCAGGACCACATTTCTGGCGGGGACGCCTGCACCACGTTCTCTGACCCGCTGTCCCACTTCACAGACTTCTTCACAGCCTCACTCAAGGAGGAGAACCAGCTGGACGAGATCCTCATGGACGAGGCGCTGTCGCCGTTCGGGACCGACCCGCTCCTCTCTGCTGGTTCCCCCGGAGCCGCGTCCAAGGACAGCAGCCGCAGGAGCAGCTTCAGCTCCGGCGAGGGCGACGATCAATAAGGGTGCCTTTTTTTCCACCCGAAAACACTGTTGCTGTCACTGCACAGCTGCATTCTCCACTCATAAAGGGCATACACAGAGCTTCCAGAAGACTGACTACTAGAGACTATTGCCAAGGCGGCAAGCAATTAAAATGACAGCTGACAAACTTTATAGAAATGGGTGCCTCTCAAAGAGGCATCTGCTTGTGATGTGCTCCACTGTCCCTGAGGCTGACATTTGGGAATGCTCTTTGGGACCAGTTGCTCCTTATGAGGAAATTTTTTTTTTCTTTTTTGTTTTTTGGTGTTTGTCTGCCACTCAAACACAGAAGGAACAGGCTTGTATGAAAAAAGGGAGACATTCATCAGCATTTGATGTACACAACTGCTATATTTAAAGCAACACTGTGGTGGCTACACACTGTAACATATGCAAAATAATCACTAAAAATGTGCTGATACTGTCCTAAAAAAAGACAAAAGAAATCTGAAAAAGGATTTTTACTTTATATTTGTATCGTTTGAGGGGCCGTATTTCAACCTTTGTTTAAGGAAAACTAATGTACTCACCTCAAAGCTTAACATGTACTGGGCCTTATGTGTGTGTGTGTGTTTTTTATGTTTTTTAATAAGACTTTTTGTATTTATGTTTGTTTAATCCATGTATTCATAAAAAATATTAATATCTAACAGGATCTGATTTTATTTAATTCTATAAATGCAATGTTTTTATTTTAGAAGAGTCAGTAACGTTAGCATATTCACAACACCTGTAACTCCCAACCTTGTTTGCGTCACGTTGACAGACTGATGCCGTAAAACAAACGTTACCGTGACTACCCTAATTCCCAACCTCGTTTTCAGCATGTTAAAAAAAAAATATCTGATACCACTAAAACATGTTACTATGACTAAGCTAACTCCCTAGTGTGTCAATAACATGTAAAAAAGAAAAACAGTCCGACATCACTACATGTTAGCTTCGTTTAGAAGCGTTAGCAGAGTTAGCATATTCACAACAATAGTAACCGCTAACCTTGTTTGCCATAAACAGCTAAATACCGTAAAATAAACGTTACTGTGACTATGCTAACTCCCAACCAGATTTCCAACAGGTAAAAAAATTGACCGATATCGCTAAAAAAATGTTACTGTGACTATGCTAACTCCCAAGCTTGGTAATAACACGTGAAATAAAAACCAGTCCGACATCGCTACACGTTGGCTGTGTTAGAGGTGTTTGCATATTCGCAACAAAAGTAACTACTAACCTTGTTTGCAACGCATAAACAAAAAGAATGATACAGCTAAAACATATGTTACTGTGACTAAGCTTATTCCCAACCTAGTTTGTTACACGTAACAAAAAACCACTGAAGCTGTAAAACAAACGTTACTGTGAATATTATTTACAGCAAAACCCGACCAAACGTTTTGACAGAGCGCCATGTACCTATCGAAATCGCATTGACACCAGTAAACACAACCAGAATTAATGCATGTAAAAGGCACTGCGGGTTCTAAGACTATTAAAGGATTTAAGGTTTTTAAATGAACCTTCTAGTGCGGAAAACATGATAACTCTTTCAGTGTGGCTGAAAGAGTTAAACAAACTTTATTCCACATAAGTCCCACCCAATTACAATTACAATTGCCCATTTTTGGAACAATATGTATGGGTGGAGTAAAGTCCATTCAATATGGCTGTCTTATGTATCATTTTCTCTTTTTAGAATCCTATTAGTGTCGTCAGAAAGTGAGTGTAATTTTGGATAACAATTGGTACTCATGGTAATTTAAAGTGCTTTACTAAAAAAACACCAAATATGGGCAACTCGAGGGCTGCATTCCTGCATGTTTTCCAACATACCCTGCTCTGGCGTGCTCTATGTGGCTGGACACATTTGATCCAGGTGATCAGTCGTGAGGGGGGCTTGGATATCTGGACATCATGGAGACACACCGGCCCTCGAGGCCTGGAGTTGCCCATCTCTGGACAAAAATCACAAAGGGGACAAGACAGGGTACACCCTTGACATCAGCAGTCCAGGTCAAATTTAAAATCACAAATTACAATTAACTATCTATTAAAAAAGATTAAAAGAGAAGAGTGAAGAGACAAAACATTCAGGTGTGGTGTCCTACTCTAAAAGTCTTGATTAGACGTAATCAGACAGGCAGATAGAACTCTACTCTGCCCCACCGTTTACCATTTATCATTTCAGAATAGTTCCATATAAGTCATATAAGTCATATAAAAAGTGTGGCAACACAATTTCATCTGTCTGCATTTCTTCTTGTGGGTGTGCTGTTGTGAGATGTTTACTGAGTTTTTGCATGACTTTTTAGCCGTCGACTGCTGATGACGTCATCAAGTGGAAGTAATGTCCGAATTTCAACGAATAGTTTTTGTTCATATCTCTCCGCTTGGAGTGATAAAAGTAGGGATAGGAAGAAGCCGTTGGGGTAGGGAAGCAATTCAAATTTGGCCAAACAGTTATTACATTCTTGGAACATGTCCAGTAAGGAGGATTAAGTGCTGACATATCAATCAATTCTTCTTTTTTTTTTTGAGTACAATTAAACACTACAAAACGTGAAATAAAACAAATGAGGTAAACATTTTTCCTTCACATTACATATTTTAAATCAACAAACTGAGATGAAAACCTTTGAAACCAAAGTGTGACAGGATTGATTTCTTGTAAACTTGGATCATTTTACATCGTAAAAATAACAAGACCCCTAGTGGTTACTTGATGAACTGACCTAACTTCAGGGATTTCCCTTTTTTTTTTAACTGCGCTTCAATCTGGAAGTCAGAAGGCTTGCTCCTTTGCTCCAGCTATTATTTTCTCTCAGACACAGCAGTCCTGATTGAAGAATGTATAACAAATAAAGAAAAATTAGACAAAAACCAAGCATGTACCAATTAGATTGACTCAGATGAGATTTTTATAAAGTTAAAAAAAAACATCCTGTATTCCTGAGGCTGCTAAGCATGTCAGTTTAGTTGAAGGAACTTCTTCAAATTTGTGTTTTATCATCACATAATCATGGAATACTCTAGAAATACAACTAAACAAGTAAAACTGCAAAGCTACCAATTCGAAAATTTTCCAGGAGGGCCTTAAATTCAATGCAGAAACAACAGTGCTGAGGTTGAGGCTTCAGCTGGACAACTTGAAGCAACTTTAAGCAGAATAACTGAAAAGATTTTAAACTTTTATTCAGTTTGAAATGTAGTTTGCCTAAAGAATCTTCTTCATCCAGAAGATTCTTTTTTTATTACACCCAATTATTTAAATATTATTTTTTTTAACATAATTTAATGATCATATAGCAAGATGTTTGTCTGATTTTGTTGTATTAAACATGCGCCTGTTATTTAAATTCACACCAAAAAAAATGAAAAAACAACATGTCAATGCTTCCTGCAAGGATTCCTCATTAAGGCTTCACTAAATTAATGCTTCGGCGTTATTAGTGTGTTTTTGCCGGTAGAGTCGATTCCTTCCTCACTCCTCTTCATCTGCAAAAAGAGACTGAGCCGATAAATCATTAGACAGTACTGCCACTCCAACTACAAAGCGGTCAGAAATGTTTTTGGCTAATTGGCCAAAGCAGATTTTGAAGGTAAATATAGATTTTCATAATGTCAAAAAAAGAAGTGAACTTATTTTGAAAGGGTCTTACACCTTAAATTTCGATTATGTTTTTGTCTTGGGAGACGAAACCCACTGAAATCCCCACTGTTGGTTTTGCACAGAAATACAAGGACAACCTTTTTGCCTAATTTACTGCACGTTAGCAGCCTCCAAAAAGCATTCAATAAAACAAAAAGGCACACAGATAATGACTGTAACCCCTTAAAAAAAACCCTGTTCACAATAGCGTTAACTCCCAACCTTGTTTGCACACATAAGAATCAGGATTAAAACTGCCAAAACAACTTTTACTATGACTACGCTAACTCACAACCTTGTTTGTAACATGTAAAAAAAAAACCCAAAGACATTCGGACACGCTACATGTTACCTCGTTAGCGTGTTTACAGTATCTAAGCATCTGGAAAAAGACAAGTACAGCTAAAACAAATTTTACTGTGACTATGCTCCCAACCCTGTAAGCAACATGTAAAAAACATACAAAAAAAACAGTTTGACACGCTACATGCTAGCCTATTCACAACACCAGTCACTTCCAAAGTTGTTTGCTAGTGTAGGTAAAAATCTGTTTGCTTTTTACTCATAAATAATACCATATTGCTTCAACATCAGCACTAATCCATACATAAGAGACCCTAGATTATAGCGCACACTGCCGGTTTTTGAAAAAGGTTAGGGCTTTTAAGTGCGCGTTATAGTGCGGAACATACAGTACACTTGCTTACCAACTTATTTTCTATGAATAAAAAGCTGAACATCCAGGCCCAGTTTATGCACATGCTTCAAAAAGAACAGTGGGTGAAAGAGGTGATATCAGAACATGCTGTTTCTTATCAAGCAAATAACAGCTCATTGTGGCCTGGAAGTGGTGTGTATTTAATGCATAAAGAGAAAATATAAGAAGCCTTCAAGCCCTGTTTGTTTTGGGATATTTATTCTGCCCTAATTTTCTACATATAAAGAAAAGTAGACAAGTTAGTTATTTTTGTATATGCGTTGCAAACACAGCAGCAATTTTCACTTAACTTGTGCCATCCTAGGCACTTTAACATTGGGAGTTGGGTCATCTAGACCCACTAGACAGTGCTCTGAACCTTTTTTCTTCAATGATTTGTGATCTTCACTGGTGTCCATGGATTACATGAAATCTTTCCACCTTTATCCACCTTTGTCATGGTAGGGAGAACATGTCAAAGTAAGGGTGGGGTCATCTAAGATAACACAAAGGTTACAGAACAAAAATCCATAGAAAACTGTCATGTCTCTTTTTAACAGCAGATGGCAGCAGTGAGCTGTGTTTAATCACCACCTTGAGCTGGTGTGGAAATAAATCCAAAGCAAATAATATAGCAAAGCAGATGTTTTTTTTATTTTAAAGGCTGTTAAAAAAGAAAACAATATTTTATTTGAAAAAAAAACCCAGATATAGTACTGTATCACAGCAGCACAGTATATGCCGAATTCCATAGTACTTTTACTTCCCAGTACACAAATCTAAAGAAGGCAAGTGGTGTCGTGAACCTCACATCCAAGTCGTTCTGTCACCAAAACAATGTTGTCAGACCTCCTGCCACCCACCAACACTGACACCACCACTGAGCAGGAGAAGCTGTCACCTGCGCAGACGCCACGGCTGCCAGCGTGCTACAATGCACTCACCTGTCGAGCCAGCAGTTGGCAGCTCTTAATCACCTTCAGCTGAGGTGACTTACTTTGGAAAAAAACACACACACACATATATGGATGGGCCCTACACATTCACGAATGCAAACAAGCCTAATCAAATGTGTGCAAACCCAAATGTGCACACGCAGGCAGAAACGCACTCGCGTGCACAGGTGCGTGTCTCATTGCACTCCGTTGCCAAATATATGAGTACGAGTAGTGAGGGGAGGAAAAAAAAAACACCTTAAAACCCTCATAAGGATCTGGACTATGACAAGAATTGTGCACAAATTAGGTGAAATTTGAGTGGGAATAACAATATGACAGCTGGCTGAGAGGCACCAAACATCAAGTGTCATATCTATTTTCAGCTGTGACTCAGAGCTGTGTGACAAACAACACCATGCTGCTTCTCAATCAGTCAGCCCGTCTGCTGGAAATGTGGCAAACTAGCACCGGGTTGAGCTTTCCCCTTCAGGAGAAAGAAATGATCTGAGGCTACGGTCACAGTTGAAGGTGAAGTTATAAAAACTTCGCCCAAGTCTGGGTGAGGAACTTATCAATATTTTCTCGCAGTAAATGGTTCTAGAGGACTCAGCCCTTTTGGGTTTTTGTGTGTGAAGAGACCCCACCCTTGACCGACAAACTCCTGCGTCACTCTGCCTTAACTGGAGGATGAAGGCATAGAAAAGGAAAAAAAAAGAACAAAAAGGGGGGTCTTTGTGGAGATGCTATAAAATTAATGCGATTTCCAGAGTTTTTATGAATCCAGCCAGATGCCAAATACATAACTTCAAACAAATTGACTTCCAATTATTGGTGCCTCGGCGCACCACTTCCAGATGTGCAACAGATGGGAGCCGGGGCGACCAAAGGTGTCTCGGTCCACGCTTTGGTGCAACTCTGCAGTAAAAGCGGCGGTCCGGTTGTGTGTTTTAAATCACAGAGGGCTGTGGGCTGGAGGTGAAGGGAAGGACACGGGGGGATAGTGGAGGAGGAATCAAAGCACATCATTAGAAAAAATGTAAATCTGCACAGCACAGCCAGCGGAGAGCCATATGTAGCTCTAATACAGATGATATTCAGAAAAGACAGATGAGTTGAAGCTGAAGCCATATCAAGGAGGTGCAGAGGGGAAGGAGGGGGGCTTCAGAGATGTAAATGTTAATGTTGTCACGCCGGTACCAAGCAGTGCTGGGATTAAATGGTAAAAAGCAGCCATTATGTTTGTTTTTGTTGCGTTTTTTATTTTTTATTTTGTCTGAAGCTATGTTAACGCTATTCATGTTTAGCCCACAGTTTTCACACTGGACAAGCAAGGAGGGGCTTCTTCTTCTTTCCGTTTTCTTTTGTTGACACTGTTTACTAGCATTTGTTTGCTAATGGTAATGATTAATTTCTCCTCCATGAGTACATTTTCAAATAGTTGGTACTTCTGGGAACTAGGACACTAAGAAGGCCACTACAAAATCGGAGTCCCTGATTGGTCAAAGTTTGATCTGGTTTAAGTTTCAACAAACATGCATTGCGACGCGTGAACAGGAGAGTTTTGAACACGGAAGCTCGTAACGAGCTTCTTCCAGTGGAGAAGCTAGAAAATTTTGTATGTGCGTGTGTGTGTGTGGAGGGGGGGGGGGAGGCAGCAGTGTACGGCCATTGCACAAGAAAGGATCTAAAAAAGGTATTTTGAAACATTTCTATTATTATTTTGATCAAAACAGATGTTGTATGATTGTTATGATTTTCTATGATACGATTTTTAAAAATATTTGTAATGATGCAATTTATAATTTATAAATGATAGAAATATTGACTCAAAAATTAACAGGGGGGGGGGGGGTCAGGCAGAACGCTTTGCTGTAGCTCCGCCTCTAGACTTTTCATTGGAAGTGTCCGTTTGAACACGCGGGTGCTATGAACGCAGCTTTACAATAGGCATGGATGAGTTAGATGTCCCCCCTTCATAGTTTAACACACTAGAGCAGGCATGTCCAAAGTCTGGCCCGTGGGCCGCATGACATTTCCACTTTTGTTTGGACATTAGCTCTGCAGAAATTATTAATAGTATAATTATATAATATTAAAAATAGTTTGCATTTATGTGATTATAAGGGTTCAAAGCATGCAGGCTGAATGGTTGGCCCCCACCATATTTGGCCCCTGTACTACAGCGTTATTGGGAAGTAGGGGCCCCACTCTGCCCAATTGTTGGCAGAGTGTCCTCGTGAAAACTTTCACTCATTTAATTAGTCGCTGGTAAAGCCGCATAAAAGCAAAACAAATGTGATTTGAAGCGTAGCTGGGCACGGGCTGCTTCCCGCCGCAGAGGAAACTAATAGAATATCCAGTCGTGGTACGGTGTCCTGGGAGGGTCACGGCTCTGATCCCATTATTACCACAAACTCAGACCCTAAGGGAGCCGGGGGTAGCTGCACGCTCCCAGAGCTGGTGGCGAGGGGGGTCCACGGGGGCTTTATCTAGTTCACTAGCAGTCTGCCTGAGCACCACAGGTCCTCCTCCTCTGATCCTCGGGGCCAAAGAGGCTCTCCTCGCCGCTGCTCTGTGTTCCCGTGTCCTGGGCCGCCTATTCAAATACAGCAGAGAGCCGGGTGGGGGGGTTGGGGGGGCTGCTTTGCTTGGCCGCCGTACCTCCGTTCAGCCTTTAATTCCCCTCGCTCTGCCGGAGCTGTATGCTAATTGACCCCCGCAATCTCCCTCCCCGCAGCCCGGTGCGCCACCACCTCTTTAGCACCACTTTAACCTTGTGCAATCTGGGTAACCTTGGGACTGAATGGGATGCTGCAGAAGAGAAGAAGCCCCTGATTGATTTGTAATTCTAAAGAGGAGAGATGGCCAGTATTCCCCAGTCCGTGCCGCCGTTGGACTCAAATATGAAAAAACTAGCTGAGAAATCATTGGCATTTGGGGTTTCTTTGTCCTAAAGTCTCACTTCAATCATCTTTTGATCTATTTTCAAAGCATTCCCTTTGGTTTTTTTAATTATGATGATGCCGTTTTTAGGCCTAAATCCAAAAATCTGTGTTGCTTCCTAGAGCAGGAGTTCATTAAAAATGTAGTGGGCGGGCCTCATATCCTATTTACACAGTTCCAGCCCAGCATGTCCACAGATTTACAAAATGTTAGGATTTTTTAAGAACATCTCAAATTGAATTTACAACCGTATGTACAAAGAAAAATGAACCAAACAGCTGGAGTCTGCTGCTTCTTTTTCTGCACATCCACTTCGACTGCCTTGACCCCCAATGTGCCAAGTTTAGATGTTTTTCGCCAAACTGTACCGTTTGCTTCATAAGGATTTCCACAAACCACTAAGAATGATCTCTTTTTTTAAGTCTCCATGAATTTGCACTCTCTTACTGTCCTGCATTGACGAGCAGTTGAACAATTCAGGATCTTATGACAGGAAGTCAAATAGTAAAAAAAAGATCTGTTCACCAGTATTTAAGAGGTTTTATAAAGCCTTATTTTAATTGAATTAAGTTATAGACTTTTGATGAATCACCCTGTGAGCCAGCTGCAGCTCGGACGAGGAAAACCACTTTCTACGTCACAAATACAATCTTTTTCAAACATTTTTTTTGGTCCCTGATTCACAACTATTTGAATAAATTTAAGCTCATTTTTAATATATATGTCCTCCATTGTGAAAAAATAAAAACGCATAAAGCATAAAAACACCAAAACACAGGTCTTCAAATGTCTAAAATGTGGCTTTTGGGGAGGGGACGTTAATATGATCATCATTAGCTAGGGTTAGTTGATGAGCAGTGCATTGTGGGTGCTCTGATGGGCATCTCATTTGCATTATTCATTCACCTTCCCACTCTTTCCTGTATTCCTGTACCCCCTCCGCGGCTTTATTCTCGACCCAAGCCGGGCTCAGGAGCTGGACTCATCTATTATAGATGGGTAATTGTTTATTAAATGCTGGCCTGACCCTATTATGGCTTCTTACCCGCGTGCTGCACACCGGGCGGAAGTCGCAGAGCGTCTGTCTTTTCCCGTATTCCTAAAGATCTGACAGTCGTGTGCTGAGGAGGTGAGGCTGCTTTGGAACCGGCGAGTGTCAGAACAGGTGAAGATGAGAAAAGAGAGGGAAGTTGGCAAACAGGGAGGATAGAGGAACTGAATCTCCCTTGAAAAAAAAAAAGGCAAAGACAAAACGTGGAGCTAAAGAAATGCTTTGCCTCTCATTACCCTGACTCCTAATCTACCTCTGCCCTATCCTGGACTTTCCCCGCTCCTGGCATCTGCAGGCTAAAGCTTTAAAGTAGGCAGTTTGTCCAAAGCGGATTCATTGCCTTAAATGGGACTAGCTGGTAGAAATGACACTTTTAAAACTCCCTCAGCCGCCAGAAAGTCAGTCTAAACTGACACTAGAGGTCAGTATTGCCACAGGGTTCATTCAAACGGTGCCTCTTCCTGAGCCAACAGCTCGCCAGGCAGATCCCTTCCAGAGGAGACGGGACGCTGGCAAAAGAATTCAGGTAATGGAAATGAATTGAAATGAAATGATTAGGTGCAGTTAATTACTCAGCAGCTCAGGCAAATCAGCTTAACTTATATTAAAATCGTTACTGGAGATGCAACGAAAGATTCACTGAGGAGATATTTAGCCGACATGCACTTAAGCAGGACCAGTGGATTGGACCGAATGCAGGTCTACGAAGAGCAAAAACAGAAAAGAAAAAAAACATTAGCACATTTTTTGCTGCATATTTACAGCATATCGATAACGTTTGGTTCAATTTCCACTGCAGGGAAAACAGAAAGGTCCCCCTGATTTCTTTGTTTTTTTTTTTGGAGCCAGTCAAAATACTGGCTGAGACGCCTGTGTGGCACAACAGTGAGGAAGAAAGGGGGTGTGCCCGCGCATGATGAAGCGATCTGCATGATGGCACGTCCCTGGTTATTGGCTGGGCCGAGAGTGATTAACATGGGGTGTTAATTAGTGGGTCGTCAGGAGTGGGTGTGCGGCTTTAACGACACGACTCGGAACAGCTCGGTCACACATAAACACACACTCGTAGGCCTTCTTTTGCAATTAAAATGGATTTAGCAGTTCACACAGAGGAACATTATTTGAATTACACATCTTAATATGCTGGCTTTAATCGAAAGTAAAAAAAAAAATACTGACATCTACTGAAACACAACTGGGGGACATGTTGGAGAGATTTGCACCAATGAAATTAACCTTAAATGATGACTTTTGAGTTAGAAAAGCATTTAAGATTCCGCCTTAAGGTGTAAAAAGCAAAGAAAAAAACAAACATTTTAAAATTGAGTGAAAAACAATATAAACTTAAAGCAATATGTGAAAGAAAATCTTTAAAAAAGATTTTCTAGTTGACAATAATGACAATAAATCAGCAGCATTTATAGAAAAACAGCTGGAATTCCATCAGTTGCAATGCTGCTGAGTTGATTAAAGGGCCGAGAGGAGAGTGACGGGGAGACGGCGGGAAGCCAGGAGGGAGGTAGCAAGCTGGCTCCCCCCCACCAAAGCGTATCTATCCCTCCAGCATCCAGCCCTCAGATTAGGCCCGGCGCTAAAACGAACAAGCCCCTGTAAATAACGCCGCGTTGGCAAATAAACAGCCGCAGACAGCGGCCTCGTCATCCGGGGATTAGCCGCCTCCAGAGAAAGGCCCCGTCACTGAGCTGTCGGAGAACCTGAACAGTTTACAGCACCCTCCGCTCCATCCTGGGACAAACAATTAGCGAGCGTGCGGGAGGCGCAGACAGACGCGGATGCTAGCGTTTGCAAAACATCTCACATTCTCTGATGCAAACGCTCCTTTGTTAGATGCCGTTTAATGCCTTATCCTCCCTACATTACGGAATTTGTCATATTCGGTTGGAGCTGTCATAGCTAGAACAGTGTGCGCTAATGTGTGTAATCTGCTTTGCAACACATCAATTATGATGGATATTGCTCCGCTGCCATGCTTCCAGGGTTTTGCTACAAGCCTGCAGGGGAATCCGTCTTTTCTTGTTAGGCATCCTGTTTAGTAAATAATGATACACCTTGCCTGCCTTTGGCGTGCGCGTCTGTTAGCGTGTGTGTACAGGAAGCGTGTGAGCACAGCAGTGCAAGCCGATGGCGCTATATAGACGAGTGAGAGTTCAATCCGGCAAACCAAAGGAATCCATGGGAAGGCTATAAATATCACCAGCGACTGGTAAGTAAGTGTTTCTAGAAGTGTCAGGGAAGCAGAAAAATCAATATTTAGCTCTTTTATTTAATTCCAGCTGTAGATATTCTTGGGTAGCTGCGAAAGCTCTTTGCCCTCCAGAGAAGCAAAGTCAATGGCGGTTTCACCCTCTTCTTGCATTTTTGTTGCCTGATCTGGACTTCTCGGGTTTTTTCTACATAGACTTTCATTTTAATGCCTTGTAGCTAAGTGAATCTACCCCCTTTAGGAGGTATTTCCACCTGGAAAAGGGCAACATCAGGAGTGTGGTTTACATTTTTCTTTCTTTAAGTTTGTTCTGAGACCATCAATACTACGGCCGCATATGCCAAAATGCCGGCAACCTAAATTCTGCAGGGAACAGCGCGGCAGAGTTTGGAATCAGGAGGCGGCAGTCGCATTTTCACACGCTGCTCGCTGACCGCCAAGAGAAAATTGAAACCTTACGGCCAAGTCAGGATTTTTTTTCAAATCGGTCAGTGGCCGCCAGGGCACATTTCGAAATCTGGTGGTGCCAGTCCAGTGACAGGTGGGGGGCAGGGAGCCAGGAGCGCAACAATTGACTGATCGGAGGGTCTTCTTCAAGGTCCCCAAAAAGGGCTGATGATCGTCCGTTTCAGACTGCCTCCCTCCAGCCACCCCTCTGCCCCCTGATGCTGTCCCACTGCCACCGTCTGATTGTTGAGAAATCGTACAGCAGCAAAGCAGGCAATTGACGAGAGTTGTCGACATGGGCCAGTGGCCCAGCGATGACCGGACGTCAATCTGGCGAGTCACGCCACCATGAGAAAATGGGGAGACAGCATCAATGCTCTTCATCCCATGAAGACTCCTATGGTTGGACGGCTTGGACCTTCTTTTTGGGCACTAGGGATTCGCCCGCGCTGGATTTCTTGAGCGATATGTTGCCTAAAAATTATTATGTGTGCTGCTTTTTATATACTGTACAGAAGGAGGCATGTCATACAGATTTTTTTATTTATTCAACCCCCAAAATCCAGCGCACAGCCTTTGCGTGTGGTCAGTACGGGGGCAGTGTGCCCACCTCACTAATGACTAGAGCGTGGCACAAGGGCTTCATACGACTCCTGTCATAAGTCCGTGTAACTTACATTAGCCTTACAAATACTTTACGATACACTTCCCACACCCACGACAATGGTATGTACCATTTATATGACCGCACAAGTCCCCCCCCCTTGCAGTGTCTTCAACCCTCCACGGGCCTGGACAATCCAAAAACCTGTAGCAACCAGTGACTGAGGCATATCGCAGTTCCTATCACTTGGCGGCCCCTGGGGTCCCCTCTGGAGCCATGCCTGGGTAGTGGCTAGTAGGCGAGTGCCTGGTGGCAAAAAGTGGCTGTGTGACCTGTCCAAAGTGGGGCCCTTCACTCCAAGAAGAACATATTGTTTCGTGTTGAGCATAATAACAAGTACCGCATGGCTTTTTATTTTCACAGGTTATCATTTTATGTGCCGCTGTGTATCCCCACACACCTCCGTCAGTGGAATAAACCCGCTGAGATTTGGCAGCTTTATCTGAGACTCGGGCCGGCATCACTGGATATTCTATTTACTACATGGCGAGGTGCTCTCCAGCGTCCCATAAAACCCTTCATTTCTGAACTGAGCTGGTCAGGGTTTCAGGGTTAAAGCTCCCCAGTGACGACGGTCTAAGTACCTGCTCAGTCTGTCTTTGTTAACACACAATCCTCTGCTGTTTTCCCGTCATAGAAATGTCTTTTTTTATGGAGTGGCACCTATAGGAAGAGGTGATAAAGGAGGATATAGGCAGCGCTGCTCAGAATCCTCGTGGCTTTTTTTAGGGCGCTTTCAAGCTCGGATGGTTCTGTGACTCATTAGCATAAATTAACTGGACCTCTGACGTCACCTTGAGGGCTTCAGATAGCAAAAATGAAGCCTGAGGGGACGTGACCGGGTCATTTTTACTCCGCCGTCTTAACAATTCTCCCAAATTAGATGAATGTATGGGACAAAGTTTTTTTTTTAAGTAAAAATCAACACATCCCTATTAATAGTGCGAGCTATAAGAAAAGCTGGTTTAAAGTCCGATCATCCTTTGTCTATTTTTTTTTATTGTTTCCAGTGGTCTTTAAATCATGATTGTGTCATTTTTAGCCAAAAACCAAAATAAAAATAGTTTTGTTATCTTGGATACAGGTTCCTCAGAGCGGCAGGAGTTCAATAGAAATTCGCCTCTGAGTTGTGGGCGGGATTGTTGGCGTGGAGCAACCCCCGCCTCCCCTTCCTCTCCCTGTTGCTGAGAGCTCTCTGTTTGGATGTTCTCCTGCTAATTTGCAGGAGAGGTAAGGAGGAGTTACCAAACCTAATCCTAAACAAACCGGGGACTGAGGGATGGGGGGGTCCGGAACTCTGCTTCTGGGATGGACTGGATGGAATGTGCACTGACTCCGCCTTCTTTGGGATGCTGGGGTCCAAAAATGTGTCTTTTTTTTTCTTTTTTTAATAAATGAATATTAAATAAATAAATAAATAAATAAAAATACATTCAATAAATGTTTCTTTTCTAACTTGAATCCAAAAGTAGTAAGATTTGTAGAAAATACTTATAATTAATCTTTGTTAGGGTTGCCAGTTAAAATAAAGTTGTTGTTTTTTTTTTTTAACAACAATGAGGGGACTTCCTGTTCTAGCCGAGTCCCCTTGGCTTACAGCCCCTTACACTCCCAAACTTACATTTGCAGTGCATCAAAAATGGAGAGGAATATTGGAGCTACTCAGAGGTACAGGTCATTATTTTTGTCTGCTTCTGATTCACAACGATTTAAACAAAGAAATGCTGAGAAATCCAACTGTAAGCTTTTTTTTATATACATTTATATATATCATATAGCAAAAAACATTTTCTTTTTTATAAAATAAAAAGAATTCCACCAATCTGAACAGAAAAAGATTTCTAAAACTCCTGACTGTTTGGTTTTTAGTGTGAAGTTGTACTCTTTCACATAGGAATAGATGAGAATTTGCTTCCTTCTGAAGCCAGCCCCCCAAAGGTCATCTGAGGAACTGCAACTTTTTGTTCTTTCCAAAAGATGTTTTGTTTCTCTGACAACCAAATAATCGTTAAAAATACTTTAACATCCTTGTTACACAAAGTTCTTGTTGAGACATTTTCTTTTTGTGTTAGCTTGAGGATGGTGACCTTTAGTTTGGTTTGTTGCCGGTGACGTTTTCGTACTTCTGTTAGAGTCACACCAGATCCATACTTCATTTATGTTGATCATGTTCATGTTTAAGTTTCTAGGTTGAGTCTGGTCAGCTCCATTATTTCACCTTTTAACACCAGTTTTTACATTCTTTCAGCTACAGTAACTCTTCAACCGTTTACGCAATTAACGTCATTCCAGCAGATTCTGAACACTTTGCAGAAGTGACGTGTTTACACAACAACCTAAGCAAAGCCACTTTTTTTCCCCCTCTGCTACAGAATCAGCTGATTCACGTTGATCGCAGTCGGTGGAGTTACGATAGGTCCAAGAGCGTGTGTTATTAGGTGATGCCAGTGACAAAAGCAACCTGGTCTTTTGTGTTTCTGTTATTTTATCTACCAGTGCCCGACACATCCATTTAAAAAATCGAAATGTTGTTTAAAGCTGAGGTAACTTAACTTCTTTTTTTCATTCGGTTCAATAGATATCGACTTGCCTCTAGATAAGTGAACCGCACCAGTGTAAACTACATCCAAATATATGATAATGCCTTTGGTACACTAAAGAATGTTCTTTTTAAAATTAAACATGATTTATTTTATTTATCATTTTCCTACCAGGAAGGCGTAACACTTTGTGGTTGTTTTTTATGAGGATTAACATTGTAATACACTAAAATGCTCAAAAAAGTTGATTTTCCATGACATGGACACTTTCAGTCATCTAGTAGGTCAGAATTCGGGTGAAATTTTAAGATAAAAATGAACTATTTAAAGAAATGAACACTGGTCTGAACCAAACATCTTACTGTCAAAGCATCTTGAAAAAGGACACTAAGCTGACATACATGGATGCTCTATTGTACTGACGAGCAGGAGAAGACAGAATGCAAAAAATGAAAAGAACAAAATGCACGGAAAAGGAATAAAGACAAATGACGATTCTTTTCTTATCAGTTTTGTGATTTTTGTCATAATTATTTACAGATAAAAGTGCAAATAAATTGACATTTTTTCTTTCTATTAAAGCTACTGACCTATGTGCTCTAGTTATTGTAGTCAAATTTAAATTGTTTGTATAATGATAAACTTGTTAGCTTTAAAGAAAATTAACAAAAAAACTGTTAAAATAAAGATTTCGTCTCCACAAAAAAAAAATATTGTTTGGTTTATTCTTTTGACTCCTGTGGTTTAATCCTGCATTATCATTTTAGAACAGGCGAATGCTCAAGCCTTTACCAATTGACATTGGTCACAAGGTGGGCTGTATCCTGTGCTTGAGATGATAATAATAGAAAATAGAAAAATCCTTAATCCTGCCACTCAGTCATGCACACCCTGCAGATATGTCACTACTCGTTGATTTATAAGTCAGCCTTAAGTAAAAAAAAGAAAAAGAAAAACCACCTGCTTCTGGGCATTTTGCAAACACGCTCTCACTCTCAAGCAGAGGTGTGCCTCCAAAAACAGAAAATGAGGACATTTCCTGACGATTCCCCAGGGCTGCAGCCTGCTGGCCGAGCAGGTTTCCTTGAGATGCAGAAACCTGTTGAAACACACAGAGCTCATTCAAACTCGTCTGCATGTCCTCTTCCTCTGTCGGCTCTGTCCTCCCTGCCAGCTGTGCTTAAACTTTCTGTGGACTGAGCTGTAACCTCTTTACCTTGAGTCCTCGCTCCAGTGCCCGTATGCACTCCGGGTAAACCCGTCATTAAAAGTTGCACACAACTTGCAGGGAAAAGTGCGCTTTTTTTTTTTTTTTCGCCATTGCGAGGAGGCTGTCGGGGCAAAAATCGACGGGTTCACTGGAGCGCCATCCCCTCCGAGTTGTTTCCCCCCGGACCGACTGTTGTGATTTACCGTCTTCTTCATGGCCAAAGAAACCAAAGAGATGGCGTCTGACTGCGGCCAATGGTGCGTGACAGCAAAAACAGCGGTGCATTCACACGCGCAAGGGTTTAATATAAGCCAAAACCAAATGCCTGCAGAACCGTAGAACAGGCCAGAGTGCCATTGTCACAGTGAGTTACTCCAACAGTCCCACTTCCATCATCTTTAGATCTATTTTAAAAGTGTTCCCAGCGGTCTTTCAATTATGATTAATGCGTTTTTAGCCAAAATGTAAAAAAACGTTTGTTGTTTTCTAGTACATAGCTTTTGCAGAGCAGAAGTCGTTCATTAAAGACTGACCTCTGAGTGGTGGGTGTAGATAAAACCTCGCCCCCCTCTTTTCTTCCCTGTTGCTGAGAGCTCTCTGTTTACATGCACTCCTGCTAGCTGACAGCACCTCACACCCCCAATCTAACATTACATAGGCAACAAAAATGGCGAGCAAACTTACAGCTATCCAGTTGTACAGTCCAGAAGACGTACACGGATGTAGTCGTTTTCAAGTGCATGCATCACACAACACTGTTATTATAAGGCGCAACGTCAGCGAATGGTCTATTTTTTAACTTATGTCATATTTAAGACGAACCAATTATAAGGCACATTACCTGACGAAAAAGTCAGAGATAAGACCAACAGTAAACCTTTATTTACAGCGTTCACAGTGAATTTCTTTAAACTTGTTTGTAAGAAGCTACATATTATCGATTTTAAAAGCGTTAACCTTAATACCAGTAACATCCAAACTTATTAGTAACACATAAAAGACCAGAATGTTACAGCTACAAAAACATTACTGTGACTATGGCAACTCAAAACCTTGTTGTAACACGTAAAAACCAGATCGAGACAAATAAAACAAACATTATTGTGATTATGCTAACTCATAACCTTGTTTAAGACATTTAAAACAAAAACAGACTGATACCGCTAAAACAAACATTACTGTAACTATGCTAACTCTTAACTTTGTTTGTAAAATGTAGAAATATGGCATGTTTTCGCTAAAAAAATGTTACTGTAACTATGCTAACTCTTAACTTTGTTTGTAACATGTAGAAAAATAGCATGTTTTTGTTAAAAAAATGTTACTGTGACTATGGTAATTCCTAACATTGTTTGTAACACGTAGAAAGATAGCATGTTTTTGCTAACATTTTTTTTTACTGTGACTATGCTAATTCTAGATTTGTAACCGCGTAGAAAAAAATAGCATGTTTTCGCTAACAAATTTTTACTGTCACTATGGTAATTCCTAACATTGTTTGTAACACGTAGAAAAATAGCATGTTTTCGCTAACATTTTTTTACTGTGACTATATAATTCTACGCTTGTTTGTAACACGTGAAAAAATAGCATGTTTTTTAAGCTAACATTTTTTTACTGTGACTACGCTAACTTCCAACCTTGTTAGTAATATATAAAAATCAGAATATCGCTAACATTTTTTTACTGTGACTATGCTAATTCCTAACATTTGTAACACGTAGAAAAATAGCATGTTTACTAAATCAGGAGATGTCCCCTCAGTGCCCTACCCGCCAATTTTAAATGCACCCCCCTTAGCACCCCCCTCCCCCTCAATATACATTCCAACATAAACACACACACATGCACACACACCCTCTCAGAAACACACATACCTTTTTACATTTTGCAAGGAAGGTGGGACCTAGGACCATCTGTCCCCTGCCTCTTCCCTGAGTGAAGTGCAGGCCCCTTTTGCATAAGCCACGTGTCCCGAGTGCAGCTTTCTAGGCCAGCGGTGCTCTCTCCTTGGCCGGGGTTTCGCCCCACATCTGAGCAGGGAGTGTTCGTGTCCTGGGCGGTGGGTTCTGGTCGCGCCTCCTGGCGCTGGGCCGCCAAATTTCCCAACTGTGGCGAGCCTGGTCGGCCATGGCCCTAACACCCCTTGTGGGCCCTCTTTTTGGGTTCCCCCCCACCTCTTGGGCGAGGCGGCGGGGCCTACCTCGCTCTCCCTGGACCAACCGTGGGCAGGCGGATGGCTGCCGATCTTGACGGGTCTCCCTTGGGAGTCCTGGCTGCATTACCTGGGGTTGGGGCGGGGATGCCGGGAACTCCTGGGTGAGTGTTGGTGGGGTGCTCGTCTTGGGGCACAATGGGCGTCCTTCTCCGGTGAAAGAATACATGGGTGGGTTCTCCCGGTAGCGGCGCTCTCCCTGTGTGGTTGGGCTGGGCGCTCTCTCTCCCTCCGTGCCTCCCTGCTCTCTGGCTCTGGGGCCTGCCTGGCCGATCCTGCTGACCCTGGCCTGAGTGGCCGAGCTTGATGCGCCCAGGCGGCTGTTGTTCCCTGCGGTTCCGATGTGTGTGGCCGTTAGAGTTCGACCGCTGCTGGTAGAGACATGTGAGATGGTGCACCATCCATTAGAAGAACATAAACACTCACCTGAGCACAGGTGTTAGCTCACCTTTGCACTAACAGTTTGCATGACTGAATGAGCTGAAATATTTCACACTAGTTGGTTTTAAGGCATAAGTATGCGTGTAAGACACTATCTGTTTTGTATACATGTTGCGACAGGTGGACATTTTGCAGCTAGCAGGTGTGTTTTATAACATTTGAGAATGTGTGTGGACAGGCTCCGCCCAGCTTTTGTACTACATTTGAACCTTACCGCAATGATTTAACAACCAGTAAACTTGTTGCTTTAGCTAACAGCCTATGGTCTTATCCCCCTTCCTCCTATTATCACCCTCCTACCCCTCTCTCTAATATCCTCTCTCTTCTTCCCCTCTTTCCTTTCGTCGGTCCAACACCCAAAAGATTTTCAGACATGATTGAAATTAATAAAGTTTGGCCTCAATTACAAAAGGGGTTTATCCAGACATACCTTTGGTTTGTCTGAAGATTAACAACCCCTCTTGTTAAAAATAAAATCTGTCAACTTCAAGGCCCTCAGTTTTCGCTAACATTTTTTTACTGTGACTATGCTAATTCCTAACGTTTTTTGTAACACTTAGATAGATAGCATGTTTTCGCCAACATTTTTTTACTGTGACTATGCTAATTCCTAACATTGTAACACATAGAAAAATAGCATGTTATTGCTAAAAACCTTACTGTGACTACACTAACATCTAACCTTGTTTGTGACAAGTAAAAAGCAGACTGATACCGCTAAAAAACATTACTCTGAATACGCCAACTCCTAACCTTGTTTGTAACACATAGTAAACCATATTGATACTGCTAAAATGGCTGACTATGCTTACTGCCTACCTTGTTAGTGATATGTAAAAAAAAAAGTCCTAAATTACTACACGTTAGCTGTGTTAATATACTTTTATGAGCAATCAACCTTCTTTGCAATTCGCAAAAAAAACATGCCGACATTCTGACAAATCACCATGTACCTCTCAAAATTGCTCTTACATCGATAAACACAACCGGATTCAATCCATATGTGAGGTGCTCGGGATTATAAGGTGCAGTCTTTTAACTGGGCTTTTTAGTGTGGAAAATAAGGTTATTTTATTAAGATATGTCCACCATCAGAAAAATGCTAGAACATGTTAAAAAACCAAAATTTTCTTTGGAGTGGGTCTTTAAGGACTTAAAATATAAAACTGTAAAGCTCATTTTCCCCAGATAAGCTCACAGTTTCACTTCTTTTCGTCCCTGACCTACTCAACTTTATTTATGTTAAGGCATGTGTCGTCTCCGTAAACAGCTCATTAGTTAGCTTAGATGTTTTACCCTCGCCGTCACTTCGAGGTCCCATCTCGTGTTGCCAGGTGGACAAGAGCCCTTTCCTCCTGCCCCGGCTGCCGGCTTTGATCCACAACAGCTGCCAGGAGGGGATGCCGGTTTCGGTCTGAGAAATCAGCTTGTGCAAACAAACGCCTTGCCGGCAACCAGACCTGTGCATCTGCTTCCCATTACTAACTTGTATCTGTCTCAAAACAAGGCCGGTTTTGTTTCCGTTCACGCAAATAAACGAAACAAAAAAAAAGCCATCATCCGTCTTTATTAACGAAGACTTGGGCCAACACAGGAGTAGTTTTCAAAATAAAAGTACCTGTGATTTTCAGAAGGTTTCACACTTTTATTTTTCTGGTGTCGCTCGTCGACGCTGCTTGACAACAGGCTAAAAGGACTTGTTTTTGAAATGTTCTACCTTATATGGTACTCCTTCATTCTTATTCATTTATTCAGCTTGCCTTCAAACACGGCAGGCAGCTGAAAGGTGGAGGATGACGAGTGCCGTCTTTAAAAACACAAAAAAAAACCTTCAAACTTATGGGAAACTTGTAGTTTTCCTGACACATACATGGTACAAACATGCCGCTGATGGCTTTATGTTGTCAGTCATTCCAATGCAAAACTGCCAGGCTGATGAGGAAAAAGTGCTGCGTTAAGCATCTGCGGTTGCGTGACAGTGGTTGAAGTGAAGTTGTGAGGCCTATACTGAGCCCTTTTCCCCAGAGAACAAAATTGTTACAAAGCAAGGGAGCGCCTTTTTCGCGTTGATTGAGTGAAACAGAAAGCCGCTGCAGTCGGCGAACCTAAAGCTTGCCTGCAGTGCTGCAAGGATGAGACGGACGGAAAAGAAGGAAGGGCAAAATGGTAAGTAAGGAGGCAGGAAAGACCAGAGGTGGTGGGGAGCGTACCATTAGAGATAGATAAAAAAATAGAAAAGATCAGGTTTGTGCCAATTAATGTGTTTGGAAGCGTGAAAAAGGAGGGCAGCTAATTTTGGGCGTGTTGTGCTTGGCCCCCTCTGCCCAGAGAAGCAGCCACGAACAGGAAGGTCTAAAAGTTAATTGCACCACTTGTCCACGCCAAAATAAATGTCAGCCCCTGACGGAGACCGCAACACCTCCCCGATTGTTGTTTGCCTCTCAGCAGGGACCCCATCTGCTTTAACTTAGATACAGAGTTTCGGCCCTAATGGCCTGCAGGGGTCAAAATTCACGCTGAATATCTGAGACTCGCTGACGGAGAGGTTGTTTTTGCATTAATCTGACCACAGTTTGGTGTTCGGCTGAAGGTTTTTTTTAAAGGAAACCATCTCAGTAGGTTATTTTGAAGTCCCACTCTAATCATCTCTTGATCTAAAATTGTTCCCAGTGTTCTTTTTAAATGACGATTCTGTCATTGTTGTGTAGATTATAGTTTCTGCAGAGCGGCAGTAGTTCATTAGAAATTGCCCTTTTGAGTTGTGGACAGGATCGTTGGTACACAGGAACCGCCCTCCCCCTTCCCCTCCCCGTTGCTGAGAGCTCTCTGTTTACCTGCTAGCTTTCAGCGCCCCCCACAGTTTGAAGCCAGATGCCAGCTAAGACAAGGAAAATGAAGACGTACGTGGATCTAGTCGTCTAGTCGGAGCGGAGTAAGAAACCTGTGGCCCCGCCCATTCAATTTTCCACTTCACAAACACGATCTTTTTCCAACTGCATTTTTTCGTCTGCTCCTGAGTCAAAGCGGTTTGAAAAAAGAAATACTCAGAAACACAATTTTCAATTCTTCATTTTCTTTATGCATGTCCTCCGTCCTCACAAAAATGCCACAAGAACACATTAAAAACACAAAAAACACATGATTTTCATCGGAGTGGGTCTTCAAATATATGTCGAGTTTAACTTTGTGTGAAAAATCCCACAAAGTTTCTTCAATTTTCCAGCCCTAGTCCCGCTCTAAATAACTGCTTCTGGTCTTTCTCGCCTTCTAATCATTCCAAATTTCACTTAGCGCCTCGGGGCGCCCTTATCCGCCACACGCCTTTGTTGATCCGGCCGTTTCTATCTCTCCCTCTTCTGGCCTTCAACGTCAAACCGGAGCTCCCAACACATCTTCAATTCAACTTCAAGCTGCAGCACAAACTTAGCCTTCAGGCTCGCTATCGCTTTGCACACCCTGATGATCCCTGCATGTTCAGATAACGTAATCCCACACCTCCGTTCAAGCTTTAAAGAGAAGAGGAAGCATTGACACACAGAAGAGAATTAGAACATGTTTTTTTTTCAATTCACTACGAATTTTACTGCTTATTTCAGAGCTCTATTCGAAAAATGAAATTAACGAGGTAAACAAAATTGTAATGATGGTTTCAGAGGTAAAAAAATTCTCCTAGTTTACGGCCTTCGTGTGTTGCATTTTGAGGATTTAAGATGGACTAGATTTACGTTGACCAAATTCTGGGATGTCACCAGTGTATTGACGTCTAGATGGGCCATAGCCAACCACAAGATGGACGCCTTTTCTTTATATTATTTGCAACATCAACCCTATAAAGCCCATTCCATCAAAGAATTTACACAAAATTCAATTTTCTTTGGAATTAGGATGTTTTTGAAACTCTTAAGGTGAAATCCACAAAACAAATGTTGCAACTTAATTTTTTTTCACAATATATAAATAGTACTTATTATGAAATGTTAAGTAGTGTGGTGAATATTAACATGAATGTACAGAAATAAAAGCACCCTATTTACCCACAGTCTCAAATTAGATCCACGCATTTTTAACGTGGTGTAAATAACTAATTATCAACAAATTTGATCTTTTAATACAGCAAATAGTCATTTTAAAAAAATAAATAAAATAAATAACACTGGATTAGTTGTATTAGTTAGTTATTTTCACCATAAAGTTTTGAAAATTAGCAAAAACTTTAGCAATTAGCAAAACTTTTTCCCGCCAAAAGCGATTTTGAGATTTCAAAGGAGGCTATTTTGAAATGAGCAGGAAAAGCCTACCCCCCCCCCCCTAGTGGAATAATTATGAACTACAGGGCAGAAAATATGGACCACTTTCAATGCAATGGATTTTTAAGGAAAGTTTGGATCAGATATGAGACTCAGAAATGTGTTTATCAAATGTGATGTGAATAGAGGTATAATAATAGGTGGCATCCATGTACAGTGGCATTACCACTACAGGATGTTCACAAGTTCAATTCGTCCGTCAAGTCCTAAAGGTTTACAATGTTTTTTAAATCAACTTTGCATGCTGTCTAAACCTTTAAAATAATAATAATTAGTATTTTATTTAGAAAGAAATGCGCTTTACATTTTGAAAAAAATCTCAAAGTGCTATATTATAAAGCAGCAAAAAGCAGTTTACAAATAAGAAGGGCAATTAGTACTAAAAAGCTTTATTAAAAAGGAATGTCTTTAAACCGAAAGCAGCCTGAAAAATGTAGTTTTTTTTTTTTGGTCAGTTTGTTGTGACTTTAGTTTATTGCCTTTTTTAACTTAATGCTTCTTTCCTAAATGAGCCTCATAGCTTCTAAGTCGGCTTCTTTTGAGTTCATGGCTATGATGTTTCTCCCGCAGCATTTGGCTCTTTGCAGCTGCCGACAAACTGTTGGTTGGCATGACCGAGACAGAGCCCCTATTTTCCTTTCCTATTTGTTTGCCCCCCTTGTTCTCCTGGAGAGTTGTTTCAAAGCCAAGAATCCTTTCAGGCAGCAAATCCTACATTCCCTTTAGTTCCATTTGGAGTTCCTGGGAACAGTTTTGATCATTTGGGTTTATATTTTTAAACTCATCTAGCTGGGTCGATTGAACATTATTTAAGTTGAGTTTTTGAATGATTCATAGTCAATGATGGGGTGAATCCCCTATTTTATATAACTATCTGTATGCTAGCCAATATATCTGTATGTTCGACTGCCGATTAGAAGATCACATGTCACTGAAACCCTATCTGGCTCCTGGTGGTGATGTGTCGGCGATGAATGGGACTGTGACTGTAAAGCACTTTGGGCCTTCAAGGATGGCAAAAAATAAATAAAATAAAAAACGCTATATAAGTGTAGACCATTTACCATTTGTTTAACATTTGTAATAATAAATTATAAGATTAGTAAAATAAGGTCACAAATACGACCGAAGTTTAATTTTTTTTTTATAATAAAGACTATTATATTCAGGATAGTAGAAAAAAAAAACAAATTTGGTCCTTTATTAAGCGTGAAATAAGAAATCTGATTCTTTTTTGTAGCACAAAGGTCTGAGAATGCACAGTTTTTGACCTTTTCAGTGTTTGGATTTGGATTAAATCTCAAAGACAAAGCAACTTTTTAAGGAAGAGCGGCCAAAACCTTCACCACAAACTTCAGAGGAAAAACTGGCAAAGAAACAGAAATCTCCTCTTTTTCCCCTTGTTTCTTTTGACGATTTGCTTATATTGTCTAAATCAGCAGCGTAATTTTCACGGAAGAGCTTAATCCTGATTTTAAATAAAGGTGAAAAGAAGCTCAACATGAATAAAATTACACTTAAAACTTCACTTAACTGTTGGGTTTACAGATATTTCCCTTTCTTCCAACATGGGATTATATAAAACTTCACATTGAATGGGTTCAATGGGTCGGTTAATATAGGTGTAACAACAAAAAACATCTATTTCAGAGCGTATGAATATTGACGTGAAGCTCCCTTCACTTGATAACCCTAAATTACATCTATTTATGTATAGATTTATATAATTGTCTTCTTTCCTGTTTTTTAATTTTTATTTAAAATGAACCAATTGTGGCGTTGGGGGGATCCCGGCTGCCGCTGCTGCTGCGGTGGGGGTCTTGGGGTGGGGATGGCTGGGCGCTCTCCCTCCTTCTTTACACATTCCACCATCCATTTTAGAAGAACATGAGCACTCACCTGAGCACGGGTGTTGGCTCACCTTTTCACTGGCGGTTTGCGTGACTGAATGACTGAAATGTTTCACACTAGTTGGTTTTAAGGCATAAGTATGCGTGTGAACACTATCTGTTTTGTGTATATGTCGACAGATGGACATTTTTGCAGCTAGCAGGTGTGTTTGACACTTGGGTGTGTGTGTGGACAGGCTCCGCCCTTTTTTGTACTGCATTTGAGCTTTACCATGGTGATTAACAACCAGTAAACTTGTTGCTTTTTGCTGCTTCATGGTCTTATCCCCCTTCCCCTCCTACTATCACCCTCCTTCCCCCCCTCTCTCTAACGTCCCTCTCTCTTCTTCCCCTCTTTCCTTTTCCGTCCGGTCCAACACCAAAGATCTTCAAACATGTTTGAAATTAATAAAGTTTGGCCTCAATTACAAAAGGGGTTTATTCAGACATACCTTTGGTTTGTCTGAAGATTAATAACCCCTCTTGTTAAAGTAAAATATGTCCAACACAAGAGGCCCTCAGCTCCCATCTGTCTGCCCAGCTGTTGGACAGGGACAAGTTAAAAAAAAAAAAAAATAAATAAAATGAACCAATTTTAAATCTTAAAGCTGCATTTTTATATCAGAGCGCTGAAACAGTTTTTGTCCTTTTTTTTACAGTGTAAACTGTATTTTGCACTCAAAATGATTAAAAAAATCAAATGTCACAAATTTAAATGAAATACCTCAAAATGAGGATTTTCATAGCAAATGATTATGATTAAAATAGATCAATTAAAATTAATTAAGTACAGGTCACGATTAGTAAAGTAACACAAGTAACACAATTTGAAAAGTGACAAACAAATACACTTTGATTTGATTTGATTAGTTTTGCAAAATATATTTGTATAAGACCACCAATGAATTTATTATTTATTTTATTGTGTTTGGTGCATCTAAGACCCATTTTGTGAATCTAAAAGACTAAAAGGAAATCCGGACTAAGTTCCTGTGTTTTTGGACCACATCAAATTTCTTTTTAAAAACTGAAAATCTTACATCATAAATTCTACACATTTTACACGGCGCTGAAAAATGTGTCAAAACATTCGACTTTGATAAACCAGGAAGCCGAGCCGGTTGATAGATTATTGGGGCATTGTGGGTACTGTAGTCGGGAGCCTGTTGGAGCTTCAACCGTTTCAGAATTACTTGAATAAAGTTTGGCGTATCTGACTGTTCCTTTTTGCTTGATGCACCGTATAGCCAAAGAAAGAGGCTACTTTTTAGGAGACTAAAAAGGTTTATGTTTACTTCACATGTGACTCTGGATCCTCAGGTTGCAGACTCCTGGTCTGGACCAAACAGCGTTGCTGTTGGTGAACTTCAAGCCACTGCGGTCCAGCCCCTTTCATATTAAGATTTACCATTTTTCGAGATTATTTAAGATCTTTCAGCGCGGTGACACGCGGCGATTGGCAGCAGATCCTCCTTCTCGCTATCACGCCAACCATGTCTTTCTACTACTCCGCTCCTGTTTCCAGCGGCGGCAGGGGCCGTGTGTGGGAGTTGCTCAGGAGACATCATCATGAGCCACTTCACTCGAGTGCTGCCTTCAATCAGCCCCTTGAATTAATATTAATCATTTCTCCATCCCCCATACAACAAGCCACTCACTTTTGAGCCACCTCTAAATACTGATGGGAAAAAGAAGTGATGAAAGAAAAAAGGCTTTTTTTCCCCCGTCTTTTCCTCCAGTCATATATGGACACATGTCAACGGATGCACATCGGCAGCTGGAAAACCTCATTTCCTTGTCTTTGTCTTTGCATCCCAGTGGCTTCATGGTTCAAACTGCAGCCCGTGCTTTAATTGTCTCTCATCCCTGTGGAAGAGCGTGGATCCTCCAGCCTCTGTGGCCGGTCCTTCTCCTTTTTTTGTTTTTTTTTTTGCTCCCCTCTGTAACTGACGTAAAGCCTTCACATAGGAAAATGCCCGGACTTCTAAAAGTTCAAGGACAAGAAATAGAAGTGTGTTTTGTCTTTCTTTCCCGATTTTTTATGAGTTTTTCCAAAACAAAAAGAGAAAAAGAGAGAAGCTCAAATCAAAAGTGATCACTCATTTGATATATATATATATATATAGAGAGAGAGAGAGAGAGAGTTTTTTTTTGGTGTGAGTGCAGGAGGGCACTGAAGAGTAGGGAAGGTCAGGGAGACATTGAGGGAATCAAACTAATGAAAACAAACGAGGGATACGGTCGGACGCAAAAAAAAAGGCATGAAAAGGGAGGGTCGGGCAAAGAAAGTGCAGTTTGTGACAACTGCACCATCTCAGACTAATCAAACACAACGCTGCTATTAAAAGCAGTGAGACTGTACAGATACGTACGCAAGCTCTAAGCCAGCCGAGTACTGCTCCTTTATTTACATGCCCTCCTAACCTTTAGTGGAGCTCGTCGACTCACGCACGTGCACGTCCTGAACGTGCACACAAACACATGGCAGGAGCAATTTGTGAAGGTTACTCCTGCAGCGGGATGACAGTGTTTATTCACGGCTAGCAGTGTGACATTCAGCCTGGTGGAAATGATTAATGCTACAATATACATAGGCGCGAGGAAGAGGAGGATGAAAAGGACCGTCCGGGCCTTCATAGCTGTCCTCACTTGCCGCTGCGTTTCCTCCCATCTGATGCTTTGTGAATTCACACAGTGTGGAAAGCTTCTGTTCGTGGATTTTATGTCAATAAAGTTAACTAGCCTGACTGTGTCTCTACTCTGGAAACGCTTCCATTGAGCACGTCAGGAAACACAACCGACTGACCTCTAATGAAACCTTATAAAACAAACTGTCACTGAAGGCCTGAGATCATAGTTTCAGTCTCAAAGACCCACATCGGTCATTCTTGAGGTTTTCTAAAGTGTTCCCATTGGTCTTTATTATTATGATTATGTTGCTTTTAGCCTAAATCTACATGTCATATTTCTTAGGAACGACATAGTTTCTGCAGAGCGGCAGGAGTTCATTAGACATTCACCTCTCAGTTGTTGGCGTGAAACAACTCCGCCCCCACTCCCCATTACTGAAAGCTCTCTGTTTAATTTCAATTCAATTTTTTTTAATCAATTTTATTTATATAGCCCAATATTACAACAATAGTCGTCTCAATGGGCTTCATACCGGTAATTGTAGAGTAAACATGTAGTCATAAGGAACATAAAGTCATAGAATTCAATAGCTGATTGCTAAACTAACGTAAACAGACTAAGCTATGGGCATCCCAGCTCTTAGACCATTTTGCGGTGAGGAAAAAAATCCAAAAAAAAAAATGGATTCCATGTAAAATACAGAAGAAAACTCTGGGATGTCCACGGGATCCTCTCTGAGGATGGACAGGAGAAGTACCAGAACTCTTAGAGAAGAATTGCTTATCTAACCCTACAACTACATGTTTAAATAGTCCAGCAGATGGGCTTTATCCAGATGGGTGGGGGGACGGCTGTGGGCGCGAGACGAGCCAGAGACAAAGTACACAGCCAAGTACAGGAGCACGGACAGGCCAACTGGAATCTGGAATCACTCCCACTCCCACCAGCCCACAGCCCCTTACACCCCAGCCTCACTCCGGATTGACACTGGTCCGTCTGCTAAGGCAGTGTTTTTCAACCAGTGTGCCGCAGCACACTAGTGTGCCGTGGGAAATTGTCAAGTGTGCCGTGGGAAATTGCCCTCATTAACTCATCTAAAAACATTTTCCATCTCCAGAAAATCAGCTCTTTGTTCATCCAAACAGACCCTGAAAAAACACTGAGTAGTTAGGAATATAAAAGATCTTTAAATTACTTTTTCTTTGTGTTTATTTAATTCTATTAAAGACATTTTGATAAGAATGACGGTACCGCGATTTAACTGCAGCTATAACTGTGTAAGGAAAAGTCCCGCCCCTTTAACTGTCTCCACCAATCATTCTTGAAGGCTTAATCACATGTCATCAGTCTGACCAATCAGAAGTGCTTAAAGTCTTCACTTCCTTGTTCTTAATTCTGATGATAAAGTCGCTCAGTTCTAACAAAAATACCAGCTAAAGCTCGTCTTTTTTGGTGTAGCTTTCCACAGAATCTGGTGTCAGACCGTGGAACAAGTGAACAAAACAATGAAGCTCAGAGACGCGAGTCTTTCTACCCTTTCTCGGCAGTTTTCACACTACATCTCCCATGATGCATTGGCTTAAAGGGACAGCGTCGTCCTTGTAAAACGTCTTGAAACCACAACAAACAGTTTCTAAATTTCTAAATTTTTCTAATTTTACTTTTATTTCATCTCTTTAAAAAAACAGCCGCAACTTCCTGCTTTTTCTGCCACAATAATCACAAAAATCCACGTGAGATTGCAGGGGGGGGGGGGTGTTGCTGTCAATCAATACAGACCATGAATTTCTGCTTTTTTTCTTTTTCTTTTGGATGCTGGTGTGCCGCGGAATTTTTTGTCAAGGTTAAAGTGTGCCGTGGCTCAAAAAAGGTTGAAAAACACTGTGCTAAGGCACTCTGTCTCACCATTGTGAGTTAGTTAACATTGTCTCTGTTGAGTCTCTGGTCCCTCCCCACTGGCTCCCAGATGAATGGTTTGTCCTGCCACCCCCGCGTTGAAAAGCTCGTTCCGCTCTCTTCAAGCCCCCAAAACTTAAGCAATCAGGCCCCACGCCCTCTTCTTCCTCACTGAGTCCTTGTAAAATGCAGGTTTGGGTCCTAAATGAGTACGTTTTTTTTTTGTGCCTCCAAAATTAAACTCAACAGTGAAATAAGCGGTGTTAAACGTACGTTATCACATGAGCACGTCGCCGTAACAATAAAATATAATTTTATGACATTTTATTTTGAAAAACCTTTCTTTTTAAACCCCGGACCTGTTTGTGGTTCTCCGGCTTTTTTTGGGGGACTAGAAATAGAACACCTGCACTGAAGCTTGTGTTGGGGAGAGACGGATGTCAGACATGACGGAGGAGATGTGAACATTCCGATCCATTCATGAACATTCTACTTTTTTGTATCAACAAAAACGGAGACGTGCCTTAAACGGACCAGTGGAAATCGGCCTCAGCATCACAGGTGCAACCAAAAAAAAATGGCGAGCAATATTGGAGCAATGCAGCCAAAGGGTTTTGCCAGCTCAGGCGAGGAAAACAAAGACGCACGTGGATCTAGTCGTCAACAGAATGGAGCTCAGTGTATTTTCTATATAAAAGTTTATCGTGAATTCCAAGTGAAAAGGGCTTAAAGGTTCTCCAATCAACTTCATTTGGTATTTTAAAAATTATGAAAAAAAAGTTTATGGCTCAGATTTGGCTCAAATACTTGAACAACAATTGTCCCGCTGCTGCAACACATTCATTTATGTGCATCGCTTTTGGTTTTAAATGTTTTTTAAATTGTGGGTTAAAAACATACGGAAACTGCCCAGTTAAAGGGATTATTTATCTTCTTCTAATTTGAACTGTTTTTAAATGTAACATTTTCTTATTATAATTATTTTCTGCTCTGTGAAATAAAATATTATCTTAAATATAAGCATCAAAGCCCCTCGTGATGCTTTTTCTACCAGTGTGGGTTCATTGAGACATTAGTGGTAATCAATAAAGCCTGCAAACCCTCCCACAGGAGAGGAGCAGCCTCAGGCCGACAGCAGAGGAAACGTGAGAGCCGTGCAGTCGCACAACAAAACGTACTGCTAACTAAAAAAATGACTGTTTTCTTGTGGCACAAGTGGGGAAACAATCGGTTTCGTTTAAAAGCTCAGGCGGAGGATGCTCTCTGCATCATCATTCATGGAGCGTCTTTCAGCGACTTTAATTAAACTCTCACAGCTCTGCTTCAAAGCTTTCTCCGCTTTCTGCCTGCGTAAGAGGTTACACAATATGTGTTTATTGGTACACAAGAGGTGTTTTCAATTATTTGTGTTCTAAAGGAGTGAGTGATCGTGTGAATCTTTTGTGTTAAAACCAGCGTTTAAGATGCAACCAAGCGTGTGTTGCACTGAGTGTGCATGAAAGCATTTTCATGTCAACAGACCCAAAATCTGTGCATTAGGAAGTGATGATTAAGCCTTTGTAGGGGGGTACATTACTGTAAACATGCAGGGACGCTGAGGACGAAGAGCAGAGAAGGAAAAAGTGCAAGTGAACTGTTGCAGATCTGATCAAAAGGGAAAATTGTTAAGGGAACCGGAGGACATTTTTACGTCTACAGCACAAAAATAAAATAAGAAAAAAACAAAAGTGCTAACCCAGAGAAACTATTTCTTGGTTAAGGTCGTGTCACACAGCTACTACACACGTTTTGCGTATATTATATAGATGATCTGTGAATCTACATGGAAAAAGAGAGAAAAGTTGTGGTTCTTTATGTGAAATTTGCCCAAATGTATCACAAATCAATCACTTTAACCCTTGTGCTATCCTAGGCACTTTAGGGTTGGGAGTTGGGTCATCTAGACCCACTAGACAGAGCTCTGAACCTTTTTTCTTCAATGATTTGTGATCTTCACTGGTGTCCATGGATTACATGAAATCTTTCCACCTTTATCCACCTTAGTCATGGTAGGGAGAACACGTCAATGCAAGGGGGGGTCATCTAAGATAGCACAAGGGTTAAAACCACAAAACCACAGTCACTTTGAGCGCCGAGGCTCTTCCTGTTGCAGAAGGCGGACGAGTGCTAAAAAACAGTAAGTGTGTCAAAGAAGAAGAATCTTTTCCCTGACGCTTCCTGCATGTGTGACTCTGATGTGGTGGATGCGCGTTCATAAAACCATGTAGAGCGCGCTCTCGAACGCAACGCACGCAGCCGTTGTGAATGCAGCATGAAAGATAAGTTTGTGTCTGTCTTCTCCTTCTGTGGCCTTGAAAGGCTATACCGCCTCCAAAGGTTCCTGTTGTGCTTTGCCATCCCAATGACTTTGTGGCTGGTGGTTACTATAATCATTAAAATGACAAAAAAAGAAGGAAAAAAAGATAGTCGACAATACCGAATTAGTGTTTTTATTTATCGTCGATTAGTCAACTGCGTGACAGCGTGCGCGATTATTGCGCTGCTTACTGTATGCGCAACTCATTAGTGATTTGTATGTCAATTAAGTCATTTGAAGGTGATACGTGCAACGTATATGCAATATAAAAGTTATACGTAGGTGGTACATGCCTTTACATGCGCCTGTAAAATAAACAAACTAAAATCAGACATTTAAATGTCCAATTACATTTTTATTTATTTATTTTTTTTAATTTGGCAAAAAAGTTGCTTCAAAAAAATACAACTCCACTTTATTTGTAATTAGACTATTTGAAACCAGGCTGTGATTATATCTATTTTTTGTTTTAAAGTTTGACCATTTTTTTAATTGTACTGGAAAAGCTTGAGTAACATTCTCCTACAGTTAATTTTACTACAATAGTTCCAAAATTCCCTACAGGTGATTTTAGCACTGAAATACGAAGTTTTATAGTACTATTCCTGGTAGTACAAATTTTATTTCTGCCCTGCGACTGACTGGCGGTGTCCCCGGAATTCTCTGCCTTCGCCTAACAGTAGCTGGGACAGGCTCCAGCAACCCGTCACCCCAAAAGGAATTTGGCGGGTTAAGAAAATGAATAGTACTTATTTTGGCAAAACAGTATTTTAACCCCTTAATGCCGCGGTGGAAGTGGTTTCCAGCTTCAGGTATCTGGGCGTGCACATCTCCAGCGACCTCACCTGGAGCACCAACACCTCCTGCCTGGTCAAGAAGGCACACCAGCGCCTTTATTTCCTGAGGAGGCTCAAGCGAGCAGGGATGGGGATCCCAGTCCTGACCTCCTTCTACAGGTGTGAGGTGGAGAGCGTCGTGACCTCCTGCATCACGGTGTGGCACGGCAGCTGCTCTGCGGCAGAGAGGAAAGCTCTGCAAATCTGACCAAAGCTGCACAGAGGATTGTGGGCTGCAGCCTGCCGTCAACCACTGACATCTATACGACCAGATGCAGGAAAACGGGCCTCCCGCATCCTGAAAGACCCCACTCACCCCTCACACCCTCTGTTCTCCCTGCTCCCCTCAGGCAGGAGACTGAGGAGCATAAAGAGCAGGACCACCAGACTGAGGAACAGTTTCTTTCCTGAAGCAGTCAGACTGCTGAACTCCGGTTGATCACTGCACCACCCCCCCACCCTCTCCATGGACAACAAGCTAATTCCCAAGTGCAATATCACAGGGCTGTGCAATACTTAACATAATATACTGTGCAATTTGAAAAATACTTCTGTGCAATACTCATCAGGAACCACACCGTAACAGACTGATATCACATTGATATTATATTTATTTATGTCGGAATGTAAACGGCTGGCCCCGGACCAGAGAGCCTAATTTCGTTTTATCATGATAAAATGACAATAAAGTTTTCCTGATTCCTGAAAAATCACTTATTTTATGTAGTAGATGCTAAATTGAGGGAAGTGGTTCGGTGAATATTTGCATCAATAGGTGTTAAAGAGTTAATGACAAGACTCATTTTTGCTTTTGAAGAAATCCAACAAACAATGAGTTAGTTATTTGTCGAGTTTACCGATCAGCCCACACGGTCATCCGAGCCGCTGACCCCGCAGCCTCTTTACAGCATCCCCGGCTTAACAGTGCAGCTCTGAACCAGCCCCTTCGACTCCACAGAAAGCCCTCCCTGTAGTTTATTTTCCTGTTGAAAAGGGGATTTGGCTGCCGTCAGTTGGTGGCACGCCAGCATCAAGCACGCGTCGGGCCCCTAAACAGGCAGCTGGCAGCCCTCCAAGCTCAGCGTGCAGCGAGGCTGAGCAGAGACGAGCAGTGACACTGATCCCACCCCTATCGCTCCCTGACGGCCCGCTCTAATAGACCCTTCATGCACTCCTACCTCTATCTATATTTTATTTGAAAGCGGCCTGTTGCATGCGTTTGTGCGCCACTCGCCGTGCGCATCTCCTGTCTTATCTCTGTGGATGAGGCGTCTTCTTTACTGCTCGTTGTTGACACGGATCCTTTTAACCCTCAACAGAAGTCAGCAGGAGGTTTAAGCCGCTAACCACCCACTCTGACACACAAATTCACACCGCTGCAGTCTGAAAGCATTATTCAGCAGGTCAACAGCCACTCCTGCAGCTCGGCAGTGTGTGCGAGCCGCCGTGTACGGCAGCATCTGCTGGATGTGTGTGTGCAGCGCTTCAGGCTAAGGCACTCAGAGTGAAATTATGTTCTCAGACAAGCTCCATGTTGCCCTCTTTATCCCTGACAGGCGAGGAAACAGCCACAAATAAATAAGCAGAGAGCTCTCTCCCCAGACGTGACCACCATGGCACACAGGCACTCCAGAAGGCAGCATGAAGAAAACAGAATTCACTTTTATTGTACATGGCTGGGGAAGGAGGGGGGGCCATGACCCGATAAGCATGGTGTATATGTCGTATTTGTGCCACTTAGAGCAAAGCCTCTACTGTGGGAAAAGATGTTAAGGGCACAACAAGCATGGAGGAATTTGTTACAGGGCTGCAGGCAGTTTGTGAATGTTGTGGACAGGATAAAAAGGATGTCTTTTTTTGTACCAGAAATTTAGAATACACAGTAATGGACAATATTACTAATTGTGGATTTTACATAGTAGGAGCTGAGCCTTATTAGCATTTCAAGTACTTGCAAAAAACAAACAAAATACTGTTACTGGACACAACAATCCACCAGAACTCTTATTATGACTTTTTTTAACGAGATGCAATCATTTTAACGAGATGTAAACGTACAAAAATAAAGGCACGAAATTCTACTATTATATTTTTTGACAACTTAGCATCCAATTATAAGCCACTCGAAAATATTTATCCAATATTTAGGATAGACCGACACATACATTTTTTAATGATTATGCTGTTTTAGCCAAAATCAAAAATACCTGTTGTTTTCTAGGACATAGTTTCTGCAGAGCAGCTGTTGTTCAATAGACACTTGGCTCTGAGTTGTGGGTGGAGCTACCCCCCCATTCCAATCCCCCATCCCGGAGAGCTTTCTGTTCACCTATTTAACCCTTGTGCTATCTTAGATGACCCGACCCTTACATTGACGTGTTCTCCCTACCATGACAAAGGTGGATAAAGGTGGAGAGGATTTCATGTAATCCATGGACACCAGTGAAGATCACAAATCATTGAAGAAAAAAGGTTCAGAGCATTGTCTAGTGGGTCTAGATGACCCAACTCTCAATGTTAAAGGGCCTAGGATAGCACAAGGGTTACTTAGTTGGGTTGGCTGGGTTGGTTGGTTGGATAGATGGATAGATAGATGGATTTATGAACATTTCAACCCCCTTTTTTAACATAGTTTTACAAACTGCTACCAAAGTTGAAATAAACATTAACCCTTCAACATAGTAAAGTGCTTACGAAAACAAGATAAGTCAGTCGATTCTTTCACGGAAAATAGTGACTTTGCGTCATAATGCATAATGGTACAAAGCCAATTTAAAAAAGCTGCTTTTCTCTGTGTTGTAATCAGTTGTTTTTTGTTGTGTAAACAGTTGAAAGTTACAGTAGGTCAAAGAATGTGTGTTATTTAGGTTTCACTGCAAAACCCCTTAATGCATTTAACCCTATAGCCATTCTTGATACAAGCATTTCTGAGACCACTATCTCATTAGAAAAATCAAACATTTCATTGAAAAACCATTGGATATAACTATTTTTTTTGCCCTGCAGGTCACCATCATTCCACTAGGGGCAGTAGAAGGGTGTCTCCAGCTCATTTCAAAATGGCGTCCTCCGTGAAATGTCAAAAACAGTTTGGGCGGGAAAAAGTTGAGCAAATTTTTAATACCCTATAGTTGGAATAACTTATCTACTGTTGTTTATTTCTGTAACTGACTACTTGCTTTATTGAAAGAATCTAACATTTGTTAATAATTAATTGTTTATAATACATTTACACCGTGTTAAAAATCTGTGGATCAAATTTAAGACATTGGCTAAATAAGGTGCCACAAAAAATTTGTTATACTTACAAGAGATTAAAAAAATTTGCCTGAAACATATTACATTTTGTAAACATTACATGGCTTCATGCTATTTAATTACTAAACTATGAAGATTCACAACATTACAGACAAACCTTTCGTCCCCAAAGTTGGTTCTACAGCTCTCACCAGCAATAGGCTAATGTGATGGCTGTCCTCGGCTCAGCTCGAACAAACAAGGTCTGGTTGAAGAGACTTATCGGGCACACAAAGGCAAAGGCCAGGATGTGCTGTTTCATAATGAGCCATTTTGTTTTTGCTTTTCCAGCCAGAGGGACTCTAATTGATTTTTTTTTTGTTTTTGTGTGTGTAGCTTTATTTAAATGTCCACCATGGTAGCTTAAAGAAAGGGAGGGGGGGGGGATGCATGTTCAAATGGTGGTTGATGATAATGAAAAGACCCCCCCCCCCTCCCCTCCCCAGCTGGCCTATAAAAGACTTGCAGAGAGACATCTTTGAAGGTTCTCCTTCAAAGCCCCAGCCTGCCTCCATGGCTGCATCGGGGGATTTCTGTTATTAATTGAAGTTAATTTTCTGGGATATCAGTTCTCTGGGCACGTGGGAAAGATTGATAGCCCCCGCGCGTCTCCCGAGCGTTGGGTTGTGGAGGGGGGGGAGGGGGCAGGAGGACGGAGAAATGACACCATTGCCTCACCATCCCATCCCGTTCACTTTTATCATTCGCAAATCAAATTACAAACATCGGAGGCCAACCTTGGCTGGAGGAGATTTCCATAAGATTAATTAGGCTGGGGAGCCAAAGACAAGAGCAGGGAGGGAAAATATGAAATAATAAATAAATATATATATATATATATATATATATATATATATATATATATATATATATATATATATATATATATATATGAGGGGGTGAGGGTTATGGAGGAATATGGGATGAAAATGTGCATGAGAAAATGTGCATGAGAAGTCGATTGGACAATGGGCAATTAGTGCAAGAAGCGGCGTCTCGGAGGCACGAGGACGATAGCGGAGCAGGAGCTCTCCGTTGGCCCCCTTGATGTGGAGGGCCATGCAGCAGGGCCCACATTTAATTAGCGCCACTTTGATACCCACAGGAGTGCCAGGGGCCCCGGGGCAACCACAAAAAAAAAAAAAAAGTGACTGACAACCCCACACCTCCGGACGCTCCCTTCACACCAATTATAGATGCGCCAAGCTGAGAGGACCTGGCGTAGAACCTCATACAGAGGATGCGCGGGCAGATACTTGCACATCTGCATGTGCACTAAATGCTCAAACAAGTCTGCCGACCAGGCAGCTGCTGCTGCACCCTCCTCCGATATTTGCCTCAAATTGGCATTTGGATTAAATGGAGCTTGAGGTGCCCTAAAGGCGGGAAAGAGACGACTATCTCTTACCTGGCCTGATCTGCCACCAGGAAAAAAAAAGGAGGATTAATTTTTTTTTTTTTTTTTGGGGGGGGGGGGGGGGGAGGGGAAGGGGGGTGGCCTGGAAGCACAGATGGAAAAGAGGAAAAAAAAATGCCATGCCAAAAGAAATAGTAAAAAGATACCTAGGAGAGAATAGGGGGCTAAACAACAGGCGCTGAAGGATGCAGATGCAAACACATGCAAAAAGCTTTGTGGTGCCAGTGTACGATCTGCAATATTAATGCGCCGGCAGAGTCTAAGTAAGTGACTGGAAAGCGGGGAGGTTTTCCTGCGTCGCATTAGTCTATATTTAATGTGCAGGGATGTGCCTGACACGGCAACATTCTGCAGTGCAACAGTTATGCGAACAAACAACTCCTGGCTGCATGAATTATGCAGCAGCAGTGTTTTCATCCCACAGAAAACACATCTTTAGTAAACAAACTGCTCGCACTTTAGCTAACAAGATGTTTGTGTGAATAATAGATATTTAAATCTGTTCTTCTGACACCCAGGGAGAAAGTTGTGGCTGTTTGTTGTATCATTTAGCACTTTTCTTCTTTTCCACCAGATTCCCTCGCTGACAATTCGTGTTGTTGACAAACACATAAATGTAATAATCAGAAGTGACTTTTTTTTCCCTCTGTGCATCAGAAAAAATGTGGGTTTTTTTCCTACAAGCCCCGCCTGTCAAAGGTATTCAAATATTCATCTGCGTGACACAATTCCCTCACACTAGATTGAAGTGTGCAGCAGATGTTGGTAGTGACAACCCACTTTTGTGTAGATTTTTAATCAAATGAAATCAATAGAGTAAATATTGTAAGTTAAAAAAACTTTTATAGTTGGATCTGCAGCTGTCTTCTGGGAAGCGGTGTGTTCACTTGCTGATAGAAAGCGAAGAGTTTTTCTCTGCTGCCCTTAACAAGCCTCGCAGACCTTGTTGTGTTTATCCAGACACCCTGGAGGTGCTTGTATTTCATCGATAAGGCTTGTTTGGTTGGGGACTACCTTTAATCAATAGGAGGAAATCAAACAGAGCCAACTAATGGCTGGATAATCAGTGACAAAGATCCAAAATCCACTAAAAGCCCAAAGGGCTTCTTGTACTTCAAATCCCAGGCAGGAGCACATATACTCTCACTGGGTGCTTTGAATTCAGGCAACTCTTCCTAATTTTTGAAAATAAATATATACCATAAAAATATTTTGATGCTAATTTCTTTACCCTTTAACATCTGAGACGTCGCCGGTGACGGCAAAATGACAAATTACTTATCGTAACTCTTCAACAGCTTACACAAATAATGTGAATCAGCTGATTCTGACTCTGACAAAATCAGTTTTTTACATCAACATTGCACCGATGTGCAGCACTTTACTAACATAAAGTGTTGCACAGCAGCGTCAAGCAGCTTTTCTCTTCTTCTGAATCCGCTGGAATTCCCTTAACTGTGTAAACGGTTGAAGAGTTAGTCAATTTTGGGGCTAAACCTCCAGTGTAATTTTATTTTTCTACATTAACTTTACTTTGGCATCTGGTTGTTTTAACTCATCAGAGAATTGGTGGTTCAATGACGTAGGACAGTAGAGTCCAGTGTGGGTGGACCTAATCCTAATAGTGGTTTTACAGCGAAATATTTCAACAAGATCATAAAGATGAATGATGAAAATTGGGTTGTTGGTGATTCTTGTGGCATTTTTATGATGGTGGAGGACACATTTGAATAAAATTGAGCTTAAAATTGCATTTCCGAGTATTGCTTGAAGAACCTACAACGCAAAGCCACAATCCTCGTTACATTGATTGTCAGTTTGTGTTGACACAGCAGAAAACCACACCAAGGTTCACTTGCAAGCAAACAAACAAAGACTCTAACTTTTAGGTTGACAACACATGCTCAGATTGCTTTAACACATAAAGCAAGTGGATCACGTGTGAAACTTCCATCAAAAAAAAACTTTAAGGAATCAGTTAGAAAATTTTACCCTTAATCCATGGGAAGTTTAAAATAAGAGATACACCTACAGTGGTCCCTTTCTATATCGCTGTTCACGTTTAGCTGTTTTCCTTGTCGTGTCTCCTGTACAGCAGGAGTTCAGTTTGCCAAATCTGCATAAATCTTCAATCATGATCAATTCATTCTATAACAGCGAATTTAGTTTTCCATGAAGGTTTGAACTTTGAGAGTTTAAACAAGAGAAGAAAGTTTAAAGATGTGCATGTCTGTCCGAGAAAAGTTTATAAAATATGTAGTACGGAGTTTTACAGCCTTAAAATATCTAGAATCATAGTTTGTGGATTTCATCTATTGTGGGTTAATTTATAGCTTGACTCCCATGACTAAGGAAGGAACAATGTACTTTGATGAGTTTTTAGGTGTGTGTTTTTAAAATACTCATTAAGTGTTGCTCCTGAACATCCACAGTATTGGTAAGCCAACTATCCATCAAACCATTTTTTCCCCTACTTCTTCTGAAAAAAGAAAAGTCCCCAATCAGGAACTTGAGTACAAATTTTCTGATTAGAAATGCTTTCTATTCTCAATATGAACCACATCATTGCCAGTTTGTCAGCATCATTTTCCACTTTTACCAACCGTCTATGCAGAAAACCCAGATGGTTGTGATAATAAAACCCAACAGCAGAGAAAAACTTAAATATTGTTGTATATAAAAAAAAACACAGTTCTTTCATGACACACTTCAGCTGTAGCAGATACTCTGACATGCCACAGCATGTGTGATGAATAGGAGTCATTTTTGCTGCCTTTTATTTGGGTCACCCTACCAGTACTTTGCAAGGTTTTTGGGGATGTTTTTTTTGCAATGGTTTTTACTGGACCGCCTTACTTAGACACACATATAAACCAAGGCCATCGTTTGTTATGACTTACACGTGCTTTTTCCTGGAACACATTAAGGAGCAGATTTTAAGTTTGTGGTCATACTTGCTGTGTTTGGTAAAAAATAAAAGACTAAAAGGCAATTTTTCAACAATGATAGTATTACAGAGTGCCTTGTAAAATTAAAAGGTCAACTAGCTTTGTTCATGATAATGTGTTTCAAAATAGCCATCAGTTTTAATAAACGATGCTTGGGTACCTTGATTTTGGTTTGTATTCACTGTTTGATTCATTTCCATCCTTTACAATAATACAATAATTGGAAGAGATTACCAAATTACCTTATGCTAGCATAAAAAAAGTTACCTCAAAAATTATACTTTAAGTAAATAAGACAGATATGAGCAGTTTTTCTGAGCAATCCTTCAAATAAAAGATTTTAACACAATATTAACAGCTGAAAAGAAAAATAAAATACAGAATTCTACAGCTTTAAATCTCTTCAAAAAAATTGAAGCTTCAAAATGTCCTATCTTAGTTCAAAAACGGTTTTATTGCATCTAAAATAAAATTAACTCCATATCTGCATCATCCAAGGCTGGTTTGTGTGGTGTTAAGGCAACATGCAGTATATCTTCAACCACCAGGTGGTGCTCCATTTTATGTTTTTTGTCCTTCTGTCCATTTTCAGAATCTACTGAGAAGAAGATCGCGCCTGACATATCCTAACCCTAACCCACTAATTCTAACCCTAGCCCTAATGCTACCCCTAACCCCCAAATGTTTAGAATTGATCTTCCTTTTTTTTTAACTGTTGGGGTCACCAGTTAAAGTAAAGGTTTATTTGGTGATATGGGGCACTTTTGGACGTTGATGTCTGGAGCAAGGCCCTCTTCCGCTGAGTCCCTATCAAGGTCATGCTGGAGCCAACCCATCTACTGTTTGGAGAGTCTATCAGACTTTCACACACTTTCACAAACACAACTAGGGGCAACTTTAGAGTCAGCCATTAACCTGTGAAGCATGTCTTTGAACAGTGTGAGGAAGCCAAAGTGCCCGGAGTAAACCCCTGCATGCACTAGGAGAACATCCCAAAGGACCCGAGCCGAGATTCAAAGCACTCTCGCCTTCTTCCTATGAGGGGAGAGGGCCAACCACTCCTCCACCGTGCGGCCGTTCATTTATTTGATTAGTAAATTGAAAAGCAAATAAATAAAATCCTGAGACAATTCCAGTGACATTTTGGCAAAAGGTCTCATACATATGTGGGCACATAAACATATCGTAGAATACGAGCAAAAACATTCCCCCTCTTGATCTAGGCCCTCGTTCCACCAACTGCCATAGGAGCCTGGGGTGTCCACCCTTCACACCCCTCTTCTGTCTGCACACGGAGCCTGGGGAAGCTATAGCAGCAGCAGATGGGCCCACTTGTTACCACAATAGTCGTCCATTTGTTGTAAACCAGCCTCTCCTTTGCCCTGTTAGCCTCTCTGTTAACCTTATACATATTGATGCAGAGAAACTTGGCACGACACATGCAAGTCAACTCAATTGATGTAGGGCCGGACAGCTGTCAGAGATTACATCCATTACATCACTTTGGCTCTAATCACCCGACGGGCAACAAGCCCAGACTGTTGAGCAACAATGGCCTTTATTGGAGACGACAAATTGGGCCCTGTAAAAATCTCAGTCGTAGGCCTTGTAATGCAATTTGTCACTGCCTCGACCCAACTTTTTTGGTGGTCAGTGACGTTATATCGCTTTTCCGTGTGGACATGTTACATACATTAGCACTTACCCCATTCCCTCTTTTTGAAGTCTTCCCTTCAAACCAGCTCACTGTTAGAAAGGAAGTCCCCCCTCCCTGTTTATCCGTTCTTCCCATCCAGAGATCGCGCCTTCCCGGAGGTAACACCGGTGAAGAAGGAAGGAGCTGTCACTGTAAGACAAACTCATTTGTATGTAATTTGTTGTTAAAGCAGTTATATATATGCAGGCAAGCCTGCGATGATCAGAGGAACATCTGTTCTTCTGAATGCATCTGCAGCTGTTGCACTATTGTGGTATGATCGTGCGGTTCAGAGTTCTTAATTAAGACCGTGGGCTTTTCACAAATCATTAGATTCCGCCTGTTGTTTCATTGATTTACAAGATCAAATCAATATGATGACAGTAAGAAACAAGCTTGACAGGAAAATACCATCCTCATTAAACAGTCTCATTTAATAAAGGCTGTTTATTTCACTTACTGTCAATTTTTATCATCAATGCCAGATTGGACCTTAAAGATCACAATAACACCCAACCTGAGTTGAGTTGAGAGTATTCAAATTGTCTTAGCGATGTGAAATCTGCTGTTTACTCTGTGTGATTAGACCAAAATGGTTCTAAATATACATTAAGTTACATTAGGGCCATTTCACACAGCCACTACATACATTTTGCGCTTTATCCACATAGGAAATTTCGATCTTTGGTGATACATGCGCGATAAATCATCAGCGTTTCTTGCTTTCATCATTCGTCGATGTACGCAGATGTCCATTGAGGGTTTCAGAGGGCGGGTCTTTATGTAAATTCGGTTTTGTGCTGCTTCAGTTAAGAATTACGCAGTTACGCATATTTAACATAGTTTATATGCAATCATTTCGTACATCTTCTGCAAGTCTGCATGATTTTTGCAAGATGCATTCACAAATTTGTGGTTTTTCACGACCGTTCCACATATCTCTAACGGGCTTTTCACGCATGTACCACCCCTGTTTAACTTTTATATCGCGTACATGGCACATATATCACGTTAAAATTACATAATTGACGCACGAATCACTAACGAATTGCATATAAACAGTCCAATAATCTTGCACGGTTCATGTTGATTTACGTGTTCTTTTCGTGGTTTTTTTCTACTTCTTCCGTGGTTTTAACATGGTTTATTGGTGATACATTGGTCAAGATAAAGACCACAACTTTTCTCAGGTATATTCACATATGACAAATTTTCTTCAAAGCAATATGCGCAAAATGTACGCAGTGGCCATGTGACACAGCCTTTAGAGGCCACAAACAACATCGGAAATGAACAAATGCCTCATGCTGCAGCCACGGAGCCACAAACCAACACCACGCCTCATCCGTCCCACACCTGCAAATCATTATCATTTGTTATATATTCTGTGCATCAACATGGAAAACGCTACATAAACGGTTCCATCTGGCCGAGAGACGCCATCTTTGCACGCCGGACACCAAATGGCTTTATGTAATTTAACACGATCCCTTCGGAGAAAGAATTCAGCCCACCCGTTCTACCCCTCCAATTCCTGCAAAATATCCAGTGTAAGCCACAAAAAAAACATGTGGTGTTGATGCATGCAAGTGCAATAACATTTACCTTGGAAATCACTACCACATTGGACTGTGTTGGCTGCATGAGAAAAAAAACGGTTTATACAGCAAATTACAGTTAATGTTTCCATTGATAAAGAAAGAAATTTAAAAAAAGTTGCTTTATTTAAATAAATCTTTACCCTTTTTTTGCAAAAAAAAAACCCACAAAAATCTTTATCGTGCTTTAACAAACAAATGATAGGATTTGCAATTGCAACTGACTGAATGAATGTAATTTTTTTCTACCCAGAAGGCCGCGTGCTTCTGACTTGCGGGATTTGGCAAGTGTTAGACGAAATGCCACCAGTCCTGGCTGCTGTACCATTGCATGTCCCGGACAAAACGAGTGAAGTCTTTGCTCTGAGGCTCCACTGCATTAGGACTTTATTGGCTGCCAGTCTGTGAACGGCTGTAAAACTGTGCTCTATCCATGAGCAGTGAGAGGCTCTTGGCAACCTGTTGGCAAATCACCAAGGAGGGGAGCGTTTCAGCAATGGCACAGTGCCAGAAAGCTGTGGAAGCAACAGACTGCTTCAAGAAATGCAGGACGATACGATCCAACAAGTCTGCATTGATGTTATACTGTCAGTAATTTGAATTTGTCATGGCCGCGACATGGCCTTCAAATCCCATCTAGGTCCTTTCTGGGTGGAGTTTGAGTGTTCTCCTCCTACATTTGCAGCCTTTCTCCAATTTTCTCCAACAAAACAAACGCATATTTCATAGGATAATTAGGGATTCTAGATTGTTCTTAGGTGGGATTGTGTGGCCCTACAACAGATTGGAGACTTTACCCAGCGGTAGCTGGGTAGGCAAGCAAATCCCAATTGATTAAATATGATTTAAAGACCTGATAGGCTTTCATACCTGACTGACAAATTTTAGAGATTAACTTGAAATTCAGTGTGAATTTCAAGAATGATCTTAAGGTCTTAAACAAATTAAAGGAGTTATGTTTATAGAAGGAATTGTTGACAAATGACTTTTTTAGTTTTGGGCTTTCTCTGCCTAGATATTGTAGGATAAATGTTTACATTTATCAATTTAATTTATTAGTTGATTGCTGTTTGTTGTGTTTTTTTTGTAGCCCTGTAGTGCATTAACATATCACTCAGCTAAAATAAAAATATATAAAAGATCACGACGAAAATTAAAAAAGCAAAACGGTGAATAAAATAACATTACATTTAAGAAATTAAACAAACAATCAAACACCATCGTCCAATCAGGGATGTCACATAGTACCTACCTTTTCCAGTTTCTTATTTTGTTTACGTTTTTTAAATGTCATTGTAATTTTTGGAAAAAAAATGTTTGTTTTTTCTTACTTTTTTTGTTAATGTTTTGATTTCAAGAATTTTCTTTTGATTCCCAAAATGTATTGATTTTAGTATTGTGATTTGTTCATCTGATTTGGACTTCAAGGCTACCGTCACTTATTTTGACTTTAAAAACAATCCAACTTTTATTTCCTGATAAAATACCGGTTAAATCCTAAAATGTGTTTGTCTTGTCAAAATACCATTCTACCCTTTGCACTATCATACCAAATAATGGGTATGACTGACCCATGCCCCGACCCCCCCTGTTCTTCCTTACTTCACAGAAATGAATTCACTTGTGAAGCTGAAAGAATACGTTTTTGCGTCACATAGTTTATTTGATCGTTTTAAAATGAGGAAAAGCCGAAGCAGCGGGGGGGGGGGGGGTGGCAGGAGGACAAATCCATATCTGAAGAGGTCCGTATTGGGCCGCCACCAAGACTCTTTCCCCGCCCTCTTTGATGATGTACAGCTGTTTCCTCTCCTTCATCCCATCTGCTTCATCTTCCTCCTCACAGCCAACCTCCTACCATGTCTTTTTCTAATCAGCTAGCTTTCCTCCCTTCTATGAAAAAAAAAGAAAAAGAAAAGAAAAAAATAGGCCAAGGTAACTTGTCGGCAACTCCTCCTGCCCCCTCCCCCTCCCTGGAGGTTTGTGTGATATTTAACTACGGCTACAGTGGCATTTACTAATTTTATATGTGCAGAATTTATGTCAGATTCTTATTCAGCGAGAACAGGGGAGAGGAACAAAGGTGGCTGGCTGCGTGTCCGCTGTGTATACACTGGTATTATGTGAACTATTCACAACACGTCCGCTGACATGAATGTCGCTATTTTGTCTATAAATCTGCTGCTTTCTGACCCAGGTGCCACAATTAAAGCCTAACCTTAGCATTTGGGGGAGCAGACATGGAGGAGCCAAGTCGCTGTCCACCCTTCCTCTGATTCAGGAGAGGTAAAGGAACGAGGGGGGGGGGGGGGGCTTTACAGACAGGACTAGCAGCTCAGGAGCTTCATCCTGTTGACCAGGAGGTCAACTGAGTCCTGCAGATGCGTTTGTGCAGACAGCCTCGAAACACACTCATACAGAGACAGAGTTACAGTTGTGAAGTTTAGCGGCTCATAAAAGTAGCCTTTCACACACATAAGATCATTGCACTGTGGATTTAGAATTAAAACATTTATACGTTTTAAATAATAAAAGTTAAACATTATCTGCAATTGTTTGAGTTCAGAATTGACTGAATAAATAAAACAAACTAACACACGTCATGCCTACAAAGTGCACTTAAAAGCCTTCATTTTATCCAGCGGTGCACCTTCTAATAATTTATATGGATTCATTCCTGTTGTGTTACTGATCCACTTAATGCACCTTTATTGTTCAGTATGGCTTGGAAGATACTTTTAATCTGGTGCGCCCAGAGTGCGGAAAGCATGGCAGGGCTTGACAGAAAACAGAATTTCTTATAACAAAATATTAACTTATTTAATTTTAATTAAAGTTTGGAGTTTTTATCTTCTATACCGGTAATTTTATCTCTTTTTTTCCACTTTCTTCTGCTCTGTCGATAAAGTTACAAACCTATGTAACCGCAATTGGACTTTATTTTCTTTCTTTTATTTTGAAATCGTAGTCAAGTATTTATTTTAATGATATAAAAACAAAAACACCCATGTCAACATTTATGTCATACAAAAGGACATTGAATAAATATCGAACTGCTTTATATTTAAAAACTGCCTAACAAAGGAAAGTGTAATTAAAGTAAATATAAGCGTATGAAACTTTTTTCAATAGTAGGAGATTGTAACAAACTTTTATGCTGATTGTCCAAAAAAAGCTATTTTTTAATCTTAAATTTACCTATCATAATTTAATCACAAAGACTGGAACATGAAAGGAACAAAAAAATCCCACATTGGTCAACATTTCACATAAAGGAATGTGAAAAGTGATAAAGACAAGGAGGAAAGTGAGTGAATGAATGGAGGAAAATGAGAGTCGCGGCGGCAGAATAAGAAAAGTCTTCAAGGATGGGGAAGAAGAATGATGAAAGGTGGTATCTAAAAATGGAGGGGTGGGGGGGTGAGTTCAGGAGATTGACCCGTGGGCTTAAAATAAAATTGCAACGGTATTGTATTCCCTCCCATTTGCAGTACTGCTGGTAAGCTGCTTATTGATGGACGAGAGATGAGACCACCCATACCTGAGGCTCATCCCGCTGTCACAGGCGCCAGGAGGAGGGAGAGATCGCACATCACACGCGGGGTCCCTTCTTCTATTCTGCAGCCAAAGCCAAATCCCCGGGGTGGAATACCGCCTCGTCCCACAACTCAATAAAATAATTAGCTTATGGTCGGCCCGGCCCGTTAATCAAGCTGCTCTAACATATGCAAAGGCAAGAAAGGCAGGAAAAAAAAAAGATTCCATTTTTATCCGTCTTTTTATTTCATGAGACGAAGCTTTTTTCTTTAATCTCTAAAAGTCGCTGACGTGAGTTTTCTTCTTTCCAGATTTCTTTAAAACATACAGGAGACCCAGATAGCTTTTTCATTTTATGTTTAGTCTACAGGAAGCCAGATTACAGCTGGCCGTCCTTGGGTCAAAAGGGAAGTTAAGACACACACACACACACAAAAGAAAACAGCACAAATTGTCCCATTTAAGTCTGAATAAAAATACAGTTAACTTCCTTTTATCCCTGAAGCTACGTTCACATCAGACATGTGATGCCTTTGCAAAAACGCATATTTTTTGACGCATAGGCTTGTTGCGAAATGTTAAAGTGGTGAAAATATTGCAAATCTTTTCTGCAATTATTAATTTCAAATTTGAAAGGCTTGGGACTTTTGTATTTTGAACAGGACGCTACTCATACGTCACTACCAAATCCTAGTTCCTGACTGGTCAAAGTTTGACCTGGTTTAGCTTTTAACGTGCGTTCAATGGCCGAACGCAGGACCCAAAAATGGTCGTAGAGATGTGTGGTGCGAGAATTTTGAAGACTGGAACCCCAAAACGCACATTTACACGATCCAACATGGACTTTTCAGTGGAAGTGGTCGCTTAAATTTGTGTGGACTTGAATTAGAAGGTACACCGTCTAGACGTCACTAGCAAATCTTCCCCTCATTGGTCAAAGTTCAACAGACGCACTTTTTGTATGTAGAGCCCGAAAACGGTCACTTGAACACGGAAGCGCAAAAACTATTGTTAACTATTGAATTTTTTGGGTGTCAAAGGGGTTAAAGGCCAATTATCAGAGCAAATTGCGGCATAGAAAAAACCTCATAAATATCCCAAAATACACTTTTCCTTCTGAAAGACTCCAATGAAAATTGTGTTTTTGCTGATGATGGAGGACATACATGCGTATATAAAGAAAACTAAGCTCAAAATTGCATTTCTCTGTATTTCTTAAATCAAATCATTGTGAGTCAGGAGCAGATGAAAAAATGCTGTTTGTAAAATATTGCATTTGTGACGTTGTGCCACTGGACAGGGCACAAGCTTCCTGCTCCGCTCCAATCTGATTCCTCCACATGTGGATTAGATCCATGTAGTGTTTTCGTTTCCTTGTCTAAGCTGGTATCCCAGGCTTTAAAACTGTACAGCAGTACAATTTTGCTCGCCATTTTTGTTGCACCCCAAATGTTAACTTGGGAGTGCTGTAAGCTAGCAGGAGAGAGTGTAAATAGATGGGTGACGAAGAGTGGGGGCGGGTTTGCTTTGTTCCAACATCCCCGCCCTTACCTAAGAGACAATTTTTGAATGAACTCCTGCCACTCTGCAGTAAGTATGTTCTAGAAAAAAAAAACCGATTTGTTACAATTTAGGCCAAAAATTGTGTAATTATAATAAGAAGACCACTGGGAACAATTCTAAAATCAATCAGACGATGATCTTAGTGGGACTTTGATACATAAAACACGTACGTAGAGCTTAAAAATGCACTAGCAACCCTCTGGAAACAACAAATGGAAACTTTTCAGGGACTAAAGGATTAGCATCATTGTGTTTTTCCAGCTTTTATTTGTGATTTAAAAGAAAAAAATTCTAAAGCAGCAAAACGAAGCTCCGTCTTAAATAAATGCAGCAAGAGTGATGCGGAGGTGATAGGGAGACAAGTCTGACAACAAAGTGAGACAACTCTTGTCTGCAGAGGCCTTTACAAGCGTGGCACTGCTAAAAATGTCACTAAAATATGGAGCGTTAATACGAAGGCCTGACACGTTTCAGTGTCTCATTTTTTCTTATTGCTACACATAACAATCAGAGGGCTGCAAAAAAGGGTTTTACACTCAAACCCCCCCTTTGGGGGATTAATCAGTATTTTCTCACCTGGTGTATATGAAGGGCAAATAGGCTTAACCTCAGATATGCAAATCGTTTTTTTACTTCCTTTTTTGTGTTAAAAGAATTGTTTTACTTCAAAGCAAAAGGTCATGCCCATTATTTAGTATGTTAGTATCTTAAAAACTCTGTTTTTTTTATCGGGGTTCTTTTTTTCCTGGAGCGAAAAACGTCATAAGGAGTTAACGAAGCGCTTTGGAAATGTGAGGATGAGAATAACACCAACAGTCACTTTCTCAGCTCATGCCGGTAAAATACATCACACTGTCAAATCCAGTACACAGTCAAGGACTACCTTGAAAAAAAAAACACAAGCAAAAGAAAACAAGTCAATGTGGAGCTGTCAGATAAATAACAGCTCTCACAGAGATCTTTACCCTGGAGGGGGAAAAAATCTGCGAGTGCTCTCTGAGGTTTTCCTCCTCAGAAAATAAAAACAAAGTCTATACAGACAACCAAAACAGGGAAAAAAAAAACCTCCACCCTTCCTACATTTTTTGTTTTTTCTTCCACCCTGTCCAGCCAGCAACCAATCTCACATCTCTAATACATGAACCCATCGCCAGGATTTGTGGAGGCCTCCTGCATCAACCAACAAAGCGTTCAATAAAATATGGCGACCTGGTGTTCAAAGCCATGCTAAATGCACCTGACATCAGGAGAGAGGGAGCTGGACGTGCAGCTTTTGTCTGATGGGAGTGTCAGGAGTCCTGGTTGAGAGAAACATGCCGGAATGAATGTTATAACTGGATCAGAACCATCCTTTTAGCCATTTCTAAGAGGGTGTTTCTGTGAGGATGGACTTGATGCACTTCATTTGATTCTATTGAGCTTTACTAGTCTACTAAAAGAACAGTTCAGATACAAAGTACAGTTTTAAAGCTCATTCTGATTGAAAGTTTTTCAACAGAAATTTCAGATGAGTTCATAATAATCCCAAAATATGACTATTTTTTTTTAATATTCTGTCTTTAAAACATTACAGTTTGCCAAAAAAAACAACAAAACATCAAAACCTTTGAAGGGATTTTCTGACAAGAGTGTTTTAGGTTTTCTTCTTCAGATTCCACTGAATTCATTTTGGGCCCATGGGGATGCTGGAGCCTATCCTAGAGACTGTTGGACAAAGATGGGGTACACACTGAACAAATCGCCACATACTCATATGCACACCTAGGGACAATTTAGAATAAACCTATGAAGCAGGATTTTGGAGTGTGGGAGGAACATATGCATGAGGTGAACATGCAAACTCCACACAGAAAGGACCCTGCTGGAATTTGAACCAGGGTAGGAGTGCTAACCACTACACCATTGTGCAGCCCATTGCTGTATGGTAAGACACCATGGACACTTTCTAGACTTTCTGAAGTTTTGTTGCACCAATGTAGAAAGATCTCGGCACAAAATAAGTAAAGAGACATAAAAGACTCCTGAAACTCTTTAAGCAACTTCAGAGTAATAGTTTCTGTTGTCACAAACTTGGGTGTTTTGGTGTTTGTTGTTGCTGCTGTGCTCCTGATTGGGTACAGCTGTTTTTATGTAGTGATTTGGGTTGCAGATATGAAGGTATCTTTAGCAGAGTTATTGGTGTAGGAATACTTTGTTGGTTTCCTGTGTGTTGCTGTGCTTCAGAAATCCGTTTCCATGAGTTTCCATGAGTCTCCATCAATGTCGTCTTACAGAGTTCATTTTTGAAACAGACTTTTTATTTTTACTCAAAAACCCAAACAATACCTCTCTTTCTGTTCCAGATTGCAGCCTGCTATAAAAATGAAAGGAGAGCTAGGCCAGTTCTCCAACTAATTACAAGGGGCTAGCAGCACCTGCAAGACAGCTCTCAGTCAATACAGTATAAAATGGTCCCAAAAAAAGAACAAAACTGGTTCTATCCTCAATTTAGGTCTACCCCTAATGGGCATGTCCGCACAACTCTCAAGTTTGGTGGCCCCACCCATTTGCCCATTTTTGGAAAGTTAAAGTTTTGGTGAAGTCCTATCTGTCATGACATGTGCTGTGTTTAACCCTTGTGCTACCTTAGATGACCCCACCCTTACATTGACGTGTTCTCCCTACCATGATAAAGGTGGATAAAGGTGGAAATATTTCATGTAATCCATGGACACCAGTGAAGTAAATGGTAAATGGTAAATGGCGTATACTTATATAGCGCTTTCTACCTTCTTACGAAGGCCCAAAGCGCTTTACAGTCACAGTCCCATTCACCCATGCACACACACATTCACACACACATTCACACACTGATGGCGGCTCCGCTGCCAAACACTGGCGCCAACCTCCCACCAGAGGCAAGGTGGGGTTCAGTGTCTTGCCCAAGGACACTTCGGCACATGGGTGTGCAAGGCTGGAATCGAACCTGCAATCTTACGATCATGGGTCGACCGCCCTACCGCTGCACCACGGCCGCCCGTCTGAAGATCACAAATCATTGAAGAAAAAAGGTTCAAAGCACTGTCTAGTGGGTCTAGATGACCCAGGTCCCAATGTTAAAGTGCCTAGGGTAGCACAAGGTATATATAAGTTAAAATATTGTTCTATTACTGCTGGACTCCTATGTTGAAAAGAAAAACACAACCTTGTTGGTCCTAATAAAGCTCAGATTGACCGTAAAACAGTGGACAGCTCTGGGTCATCCCATGTATGCTATGGCAACAGTAGTTGCCATAGATACGATAACTCAGAGTGACTCGGATCAATCACTGTCAACTGATTTCAACATGGCGGCGCCCATGTCAGAAAGCAATGGCGAGGGATTTTGCCTCATTTCGCGAGAGCTGGAAGTAAGGCATTTTCTATGGGCGACGTCAAACGTCGATTTGTCCATTGTTTATGCTTAGACAGTAAATTATTAGACATTTACATGTGATCTTAGCATCCAATTGGACAGAAAAAACTCAAAAAAAAGAACCAGACTTCAAAAGGTCAAAAAATGTGCTTACCTACAGTGGATGATGCATGCATGTGGACCGCAGGAAATATCAAGTTCCGACATTGCTCGATGTCCTGTAGAAATATTTTTAGATTGTAGACTGCTCTGTGAGCCCACAGAAATAAAAGGTTCATGCAATTTTTTCTCTATGGGCATGCTGTGAGCACGAGGTCATAGCAAACACTAAAACAACACTAAAGGTATCGTAAGATTGAAGTAAGTGAGAATTAGGCATGTCAAACAGATTTTTCCTTTTTTCAAATAGACAATCAGTCTTGTTTGTCTGGGTATCCTACGGGCATCCAATGGACACTTACACACTCCCTTCACACCCCATGCGTGCTAACTGTGTGCGCTCAGTAAGGGGCCAGTACGCGAACCTCGCTAACGACTAGAGTGTAGCAAAAGGGCACCGTACAACAGTATCACCAGTACATCATAAGTGCATCTAACTTACATTAGCCTTATGAATACTTGACAATACACTTACAACTCGCAGGACAATCAATTCACTCTTCTAATAAGGCTGTGCTCTCCCTAAGATGTGGCCGCACCTCTCTACAACCCTCCTTGGGCCCTGACAATCCAAAAACCTGCAGCAATCGTACGGGTCAACTCCTTTATGAGAGCATGTGATAAAGGCTTCAGTATTCATGACCCTTTGCTAAGACCAACTGTAAGTAGGTCCTCTGTCCAAACTTGCTGGATCAAGAAACCTCACAGAAAAATCATAGTTAGTCTTTAACTAACATAGTAGATACTTTTTTAAAGTCTCCATATCAAACCACGAGAGAATGTCTACGGTAGTAGACATATACTGGTGGATTGTGTCATCTGAAAAACTCAGATGTTATTTATACATCCTTTGGTGCTTTTTGATGCCAAACTGCTTTCTCCGTACCAATAGTTTCTATGCAATTGACCGTCCTGTTATGCGTGAGTGTGTACAAGTGTGTGTGTTGGGAAAACTAGAGGCACAACAGGAGAGATGGAGCACAGCACACTGTGTGGCCAATGATGTCTGCAGATCATCATGTATCATAATCACCCGCTGTAGAAATTAGAGCGGGGATGTTGAAATTTCCATCATGTCTGTTTTCTTTGGGCCTCTTGCACCTAATCACCTCAAACGGAATGCGGCTGTCAATCATCGCGTGACTCCTGTCCTCAATCTATATTTCCGCCCTCCCTTGAGTGCTGGGGGGGGAGGCTGCTGGCCGGACAGACAACGGAGGTGCATTCAGCCCTGAACCTGCATTCAGCATCAACGCCCATGCTGTGTGTCTATGTAGTGTGTGTTTTGTTTATTTTGACTCCTTCCAGTTTACTTATAGCTCGGTGTGATTAGTTAAGATCGAAAGCAGCCAAATGAAATAAATAAATGGGAAAATAAATAAAACAAGAGCTGGTGTTGTCATGAATTTTAGATGACAGAGTTGTATTGATTGGACCGTGTTTGAAACTAAACAAGTTATATCCATAGCCCAGAGCACTGAACACGCGCTGTGTAATAATTATTTATGATATATTTTGGAGACAGGGGCCAGTGATGTTTTGGCATATTAAGTTGGAGCAGACTGCAGACTGTAAATCACTTGAGAAATCTTCAATACTGACCACCAAGGCCAGGTCGAAACATGGACTTTCTTAGGGGCCCGAATAGCCGGCGTCCCCCAGGAGCAGTCCGACGCTCAAGTTAAAGTGGAGTTTATTCACAGAGGATGAGATGAAAAGTGTATTTATAACGGGTAGGGAATAATCATACCTGATCTGACTGGAATTTTAATCCACAGATCAGATTCCGACTTGGCTGGTTCAAAGAGGAGCCGATCAAATGTACAACCGTGGCACCGTACATACATAAATGTGCCACATTTAAATGGAAATCAAATGGAGATAAATGATCGCTTCATTTAGTGTGTCACCCAGCACCTCAATACCCCACTGTCGGGACTTTGAAGGACACCGACACCGATTTGCAAGATTTTATTTTGTGTTTATGTGCTGATAAGCCCCTTAGAAGATGAGACCTGGACCTGTGGGTGACAGGTGAAGCACTTCACATTTAACCAGCTTACACTCCAGTGTGTCTGTACATACAAACAGGGCATAAGTAGCTCGGAAATCAATGGAGAAGAAGTGATGCCAGTCGACCCCCCCCCTCGTCATCGCTAATCCATGTTTAATATCGAGCAACTGCAGGAAACAACAAGGGAGGGAACCTCTAGATTTTCCAATTTTGAACAAATAAAAGATTGAGCAGTAATGTAACACTAATCAGGAACTGTTGTTTACAGAGCTGCGACCTCTGACTCCATATGTGATGCCGTTTTTCCCATGAGGCCTCGGTGCCTAAGGATGTTTGCGTGCACATTTGTGACTAGATCACATTTTCTCCGTGCTTGTTTAGCAGTTTCTCCTCGTCCAAACACCGATCACTCTCGCACATTGCAGCACAGATGGCGAGCTTGACTTGTCTGGCAGGAAAATAGCCACAGAAGCGATGCAATTTCCTAGGATATTCTCATCAGGTGGAGATACCTAATTACCTTCAACAACTTTGGGATTACCCAGTAGACAAATGTTTCCACATGTGGATAGCATGTTGGATGCCCATCAACTCCAGCATTTGAAAGTGCCCTCATCATTGTAAGAAGCACAGCAGATGTTACCTTAACAGATGTTTTTTGAGTATACGTACTTTTTTTTTTACATTTTTTCTTTATGTGGGACAAAAGGTTATTATTGAGGTTAAAAATCCAAAAACTGCAATATCCTAAAAACAGTAGGTCAATTTTGAATTCCGAAATGAGGCATTTAAATTCCCATTCAGACTATATTTTGTTCCATTGTATAATTGTTCCCAGTGGTTTTTTTAATGGATGGGGGGGTGTCCTTACTAATGCATCAATGTATGACGAGTTGATGTTGGAACGTGTTGGATTGTTGAGAATGGCTGCCATAGAAATGTTGACCAACATTGACCAATCACGGCTTATTAACTTTCTAGTTCCAACATGGTGGCGCCCATAAAATGTTGACTGAGTTATCATTCTTATCATTTTCTTTGAGTGAAGTCACACTCACTCAGTCTAGCTCTTATATTCAGTCCATATTTGTTCCACCTTAAGCAAAATTGCCTATTGAAATAAGTCGTCTCCAAGACTTAAAAAAGTTAGGAAACAATGGGAAAAAAGTGGAAACAGCGTCACAAGTTGGTACGCTAAAGCTTACTTCCTACACGTTTGCATTTTTGTGCTTTGCCTTCATCTGCTATAGGAGTGGAAACAAAACAAAAGAGAAAAAAAAGCTGAAATTATCAACTTGAACTGAAAGCAGTAGTGAGATTTCCTTTGTTAATTAATTCCATGCCTGCCATTCACCTACACCAAGAAATTCTAACACTTGCGTGTACATCGCACTTAAGAAGAGAAAAAAAAGCTTGAAAGCTGGAGGAAGAAGGGTGAAGAGATGGGAGGAGGAGAAAGATGGGGGGTGGAAAATATAAGAGTATTATTTTCCTCCACCTCTCCCTTGGTTTTAATTGCAAGGTGCAAAAGTGAAATGGCTGTGCCACATGATAGTGTTAGAGGAAACAGGGGTGTCAACGAGAAGAGGGGGGTGTATGAGGAGGAAGAGGGAATATGGGGGGGGGGGGTTGATGGGCAGACAGTGGAGGGGCATGGGGTAGATCAGTGATGGGAAGTGTTGTGGACCCGGCGTGTGGAGGTGACAGACAGGAAAGCGGGTCCCTGAGGTGCTCTCCGAGGAGCGATAGATAAAGATTCTCCGGGGAAATTTCTGTCATTAGCCCTCAGACACAGTTCAGTAATTCAGCCGTGTCAGGTTACTGTTTCTCATGTGGCGGTTGGTGGGGGGCAAAATAGAAAATACAAATTATTAGAAAAGCATCCCTTGCCTATGAGGGGCGAAAGCACATCGGAATTCTCGTCAACGCTTGTATTTGGCACTTCCAAGGAAGGCAATTATGAGCAATTGCGAAGTCGTTGGGAGATACCGATCAGCCCGCTTGAACGATAAGCCAGCTTTAATGATTAAATGAAGTTACTCTGTCTCTGTGGAGCATTTTAAACTTAATGGAACCGATATTGCTTGTCGCTAGTATATTGTCGCTAGAGCGCGATAAATGTTGACACCCTGTTTACCATTCAAGCAAACCAGTAGGACGTTGAGGATCCAGTGACAGGATACAAAGAGAGAGCATTGGTGGTGACACCAGAGATATGGCAAGAATATGAAAACAACACAGTCTGACTGCCCAACGTATTAATCTTGTCACCAAAACCAGCCAGCGGTTATCTCTTCTGTACAAGAGCTTCTCCTGGAACAATGAAGGCTTTTCCCTCAAACGGCGGTTGCAAGTTTTGGACGGTTTTATTACTCTGTTAGTGGCATCAATTCTGAGCAACAAAAGGAGCCGATGCTTGTGTGTCACCTCCGAGACAAAGCCAAACCAAGACAAATGAATTCCTCGGGATGTAATTGTTGGAATCGGGGGAAGGAGAGAAAGGGCCCATTATTTTTCGCTTCCACATCATCTTGACACAACAGCGCAGGTACAACAAATGTGCCCTTTCGGAGACAGGGACACGCGGCAGTGACAGTCGCGGGGCCAACATACGTCTGAGGAAGACTGTTTTCATGTGGAAATGACTAAATAATAGAAACATTGAGAAATTTCCAACTTTCTAAAACCAACGAGGGATATTTGGTCCTTTATTTTTTTTTACCCTCTCAAGCCGTCCTCAAAGGGGAACCATAATCACTCAACAGAGTCTGAATCGTCCCTGCCACTATGGCTGCAGTCTATTATTCCTGCTGCTCCTCTTCTCAGTCATTATCATCCTGGGTCAGAGGTCAGAGCACACCTATCCCAAGTGGACATTTAACTTCTCTTCTCACAACAAAAGATGCTGGAGATATCCAGAAAGAATGGACACAGCTCATTCGAATGGCTTCCTTGTTGCACATTTTGGATGAAAAAAGGAAATAAAAAAACACTCAGTGTTGTCCCTCGCCTTTTTCTGTTGAGTTGACCAAATCTTTCCTCCTTACTAAATGCAAGAAAACCCGTTCAGAGTAACGGTGACCTTGAATAGATATCCTGCACCTTTAATACAAGCACAGCTCCCACTTTATGGAGGCCTTTGTATTATTAATACTCTGAGAAAAGGGGAGGTGAGAGGTTGCTGGCTGAGTTTATGGATACTCCAGAACCTGGCAGGCCACAGGAGTAGACCGAGGGTGAGCAGTGAAATAACTCACTAACCACAGAACTTCAGTTAAAAACAGAAGGGTTCTGTTCTGTTCACGGGGCCACACAGCAACAAATACACTTCTTTATTCCTTCGGGATCATTGCTATGCAAATATATCACATCCTTCTTTTCCAAAAGCCTGTGCCAACATAAGGTTCAACGGCTGGGATTTCTGTTCTTTAATCTTTGTGTTGGACCTCCGGACTCAAATAGAAAAAATAAAAAATAAAACCCAGAAAACAGAACTATTACGCCCCAAGTAGCCGGCTGGGATTTGGTCATGCGCTGCTGAAAGTCCTGCCTGCGTGTGATAGGACATCGATCAAATGTACGACCCCAGGCGCACCAGGGCTAGCCAGGCAGAAGCAGACTTTGCTTTGGACCAAAACTCCAGGGCACTCCAGGCTGTGGAGGATGTATAGGCCAGAGGCGGGGCTGTGCCACAGCGCCTCCAGGCCAATCTGTGAAGACGATTCAAGTGTTGGAAATTGGGACAACCTGGTTCCAGAGGCATGACACCACCAGTCGACTCAACTCTCCACAAAGTCAACGGAAAGTCATGTCTGTTACAAATCATTCAGATGAAAGAACAACAATCTAATCGTCAAGCCAAATACTTTGGACATTGCAATGTAAAGTGACCGATCGAACAAGAAAATGCACAAAGTGTACAAAACAGCTACCCAAAGAGAGAAAGATACAATATCTCCCTTTTATATGAATCTGCGCTCAACTTGAATGAAGCTATTTATAGCGGTAGCTTTTGAGCTGCTGAGAATTATGTAAATTCAAATAACACATTCTCTATATCAGAGGGAAATAATGAAGACCTTAAAATGGTGTTTTCTGCAACAATGAAAAGTCTGTAGAAATTTCTCCTCAGACCCCGACCCTGCAGAACAAAGCCGTGTTCGTGGTAAATTAATACAAAAAGCGGAGGGTTCAGCTGGAATGCACTGATGAGGTTGAACGTCCTGCAGAACTTTAAGCAAGAACAGTCTTTTCTCAATCTTCTTTTTATATACAGCTTTTTTTTCTTCAACTATGCAAAGCACAAAACCTCCCTACTTTTACCCATGAAGTCCGCTATATGAAAGAATTGACAGAAAATTTTTTTTTTTTTTTGGAATTGAGAACCCTTCAATGAAATTCATTAAATAAAATGTGCAATTTTTTTAGATATAAATTTTTTATACGTCGGGTGATTTTCTGTTAGTTTAAGATGAAAAAAATATATACACAGAGTTAAAATACAACCTTATTTAGCCACTGTCGGAAATTTGATCCACCCATTTGTAACACGGTGTAACTGCTTTGCAAAAAAATAATAATCAGCAAATTTTAAATTCCTTTCATACAGTAAGAAGTCATTTACAAAAATAAATAATTGATGAGTTTTTCTCACTATAAACAAGCTTAGATTTTTCCCGCCAAATGTGTCACGGATGCAGCCATTTTGAAATGAGCAGAAAAATCCCTCTACTGCCCCTAGTGACCTTATAATCCACTACAGGACAGCAAAACGTAGACCAAGACACATTCAGTGGGTTTTTGAGGAAAGTTTTAATCATGCTACTGAGATAAGGGTCTCAAAAAGTGTGTCAGAAATTATTGTTATATTGGGGTTAAGGGTTATCATGAAGATCAAATGGGTAAAGCTCAGAGGGCTAAAAACACAAGAATTTGATTTTGCTAAAAAAATAAATACCACAATTTTCAGATTTTTGAGGGCAGAAAACACAATACTACACTTGTGATTTAAATAGAAATCAAAACCAACCTTTGATTGTGACCTTTTGGAGCTAAAGATAAAGAGAACAAAGCCTTGATAGAGGATGAAGGATGTTTCTAGAGAGCTGTAAATGACCACTTTTGTCACTTGGGTATGACATGGGAGCTACTTGATCCTATCAGTGTTTGCATCCCACCCTAATACACATGGTAATTCTCAATGGTTTCTGATAAGATGCCTTGTCTTACCTATTTGCTCACTTTTAGAAAGGTACAGGTAAAACATAGTTTCAGATTCAATTTTTACCTAATTTCCCATCATAAACTAGACACATTTTTTGTCAACATGCCATTCACTCAGCGAAAGTGCCAATTTTGACATAAACTTCAAGTTTCTAGAAACTCTTTTCCTGCCAAAACAAAAAACTATTATTCTTTTATCAGCTATACAGCTCAACGTCTTTATTTTTCTCTTCTTGCCCTGCTTTTGTATTGTTCCCTAGAGAATAAAAAAGGAGAGGAATTGCAAAAAAAAAATTTTTTTTTTTTTACAGCTGCAAAGATAAAAAAAAAAAAAAAACTGGCTTTCACTGTACTAAATAAAAACACCATCACTGTTTAGTTTGACCACTAAACAGTACACTACATAAGACACTAAAACCCTAAAAGGTCAAATATGTATTAGATACTTATGCTCTTTAAATGTTCTTAAATTTTAGTTTACACCATGATTCTGTGATTAACACTGTTGATTTTCTGTGTTTGCATGTTCACACGCATTCACTGCTTAAAGTGTGGATGCCATGCTTTGAACAACTTTGTCAAATAAAAAAGCCTTTTAAACGCTGATTCTATTGATACCAATAGTTAGCGTCGAAAAAAATCCGAAGCATATGAATAATAGACATCTTTCGAAGGAATCAGAGATTTGGATCTGCCGCTAGAGCGCAGGCTGGAAGTGAACCCGATATGACCTGTGACGTAACGAAAGGGAGTTGCCTTTCGCAGTTCCGCTTCGGACAGCATGTAAACAAAACAGGTAGTCTCCGTTTCTCTCGTGTTTAAATCGGTTAATCATCAACATGCCAAGTCGTTGTGTGGCAGCTGGATGTAGCAATACATCTAGTGAAAGTGTATCTGTGTATAAAATTCCCAAAACAAGAAACGCTGCTGAAAAGGGGAAAGTTCAAGAAGGTGGACGGCGAAGGATTTTTCCCTCCAGATCTGCAGGAGAGAAGTCTGCGTTTTCGAAGGGACAAAAACCGGGACACAAACGAAGAATTTTGAACGGAGAGTTGGGAGGAGGATCTTGGCTTCTGAGTCGAGGAAAGGCGGGTGAGCTGGAAGCGAGCGAGCCGTTTTCTGGGTCGGACTCGGAGAGGACGGCGCTGGAGTCGGGAGCGGAGGCTGCTAAGCTAGGCTAGTGTGCATCACGATGGATCACATTGAGGCGAAGTAGTCGTGTTTTCTGTTGTCCTTGGATCCAACTGGAGTATTTCAACGCACTCAATGTTTTGCAAGAGAAGCAACAGGCCTGCAACGTTTTTTTTTCTTTTGCTTTTGAGGTGCCGGTACCGTGAGTAAACTGAACTGTGTGTGTGTGTGTGTGAGCGCTCGCGCACGAGAAAAGGTTTCAAACTGGTTCAAACAGGTAAAACTGTTAATGTTCCACAGTTGTTAATGGTATACAGTGACTTTGTTAACTAAAGAGTAGTAATATCTGGGAAACTTTTATTATTTTGTGACATTTATTTTGTAAATTGGGTTGAAAACCAGTGTTTACCTTTGTTTAGATTAGGCCAAAAGGGGACATTTTGAGTATATTTTAGGGGAAGTGGAGTAATTTAATTTTATACATTTTTTAGACTTACTGGAGTCTAGCCGAATCTTCATGCTGGCTATCGTCATCGGCATCACTAGACCTACTACTTTCTGCTATACTATATCCTCCTCACTTTCGCAAAAGGGTTCGAATCGATACGGTTGCAAAAGTGACTCATCATCATGATAATCTCCGCAACTTTCCTCTTCATCTTTCTGTTCATCTGATGATAAATCGCTAATAGAGACGGTAGCATCACTCTGTGCTTCGCTATCGGTGCTAGCCATGTTGTCTGCCTTTCGTTACGTCACAAACATGGCGGCGCGAAGTCGGCGGAATGTGCGAAGCCGGCGGCCGTCCTCGTTGTTTATATCGCGTTTTTCGCTATTTATTCTTTTTCGAAAAATATTAAAAACAATTGCAACATGAAATAGAGACTATTTACTATATTTTGGCTTATTAAAATAGGCCATGTCACCCACACTTTAAGGCTATTCCAAAAATGTGTTCATAAAGTTGACACTACCGCCGTATGGAGGAGCTACTTTTCAATATTTCAGCCTCATGGAAGCATTGACTATATATCTTATTTACCCATGGAAGATGTTTAGAGATCAGATTTATTTATTTTGAAGATCACTAGAAAAGCATTGTTAGTCACCTCTCCATGTCTTGGTTCATGTTCATGACATCATTCACAAACTCTCCCAGTACGGTGAGCTTCACCATCTACTGCAACTGTACTTCTGTTTTTCTGTGACCCCGTTTGACGACCTGCTGTCCCGCATTAGTCCAAAAAAGGGAAAAATAAAAACAGGAATAAAATTAGAGGAACTCTTAATTCTAGATAAAAATAAGAAGATGTCATAAAGTTCACGAGAAGAACGATCAGATTCTCCTCCATGTTGGTTTTGGACTCCATCTACTGATTACTTCATCCACTGGCCACCACCAAAGCTGTGTTTCTGATTTATTTGACGTATGTGAATTCACCGGCAACGTTCAAATATGTGAACGTTTTTGCCGCCACACCACTGCCTCACACCCGACGGACAAAAGGTTCTGCAGGTCCTCTGACCGCGTCTGTACATGACGGGGAAACTGGACGCCCCTCACACGTTCGGTTGGAGATACATTTGAAAAGAAATACCCAACTCTGTCACAAGCTGAAGAGCAAGAGGAAACGAAAAGGTCCCACATTTCCATTTTCTCCCTCTGCTTTGTTTACCGCCGTGCTGTTTTATATCTTTAAATCCACCATCCAGTACTCTTTGTCGGAGAAATCCAAGTGACCCCAAAAAAAGTCTTCGGTATTCATTAGTTCCCATGGAAAGCTAGTTAATTAACGAAAAGCTCAGTTTTAGGCTTTTGCTAAATGGCCAGGTACTATAATCAAAGTGAGAGAGCTGACAGGCGGCGACACAAGCTGCTAAGCAAAGGAAAGCATTTACTCACGCAGATGTGGACAACAGGGAAAATAATTACGTTCAGCTTGACCAGTCTGGGGTGTCTGTGTATAAGTGTTGCTTTTAACAATGAGGGCTGGAGAACGGCTCAAATCAATTGTCGGTTGTTAGGTGGAGAGAAAGAATGAGAAAGAATGAAGCAGATAACCAGCCTACACCTCCTCTGCAAGAAAAATAAATAAATAAAAGGACCGATAGCGACCCTTTTTTTTTTTTTTTACTAGGCCCTCCTCCCTGAAAACTCTAAATGGCTCCTATTGACAATCAACACCTTGAAAAGGTTATAGTTGACTTTCAAAATCTTTTTTTTTTTTTTTTACCATCAGCTTCACAGCTCAACATCCTTCTTTTTCTCTTCCCGCCCTGCTATTGTATCGTTCAAAAGGAGCATAAAAAAGGGAGAGGAGTGGCAAAAAAAAAAAAAAAATTAATATGGCAATTTAGCTAAGTAATTACAGCCTTTTACTCTCAATACCAACCACCCACCTGCTTGGCAGGGAGAGCTAATAATTCAATTTCTCAGTGACAGTAATGTCAGTTGGTGGACCTAAAGGTCATATCAGTCACCTGAGAGAAAAGGAAAGGAGAGCCCGGTGACACAATCACGCAAGAGCAATTTAACATCAAAGCTAATGGGAGGCCTGCTGCTGTGATAGGCAGAGAATTACAGAGAGGCGGAGAGCAGAGCAGCTCCATCTCATGATGAACTGAGGTTTGGACGACAGAAGACATTGTTTTTTGCAATTTTGCATCTATACAGCGGTTCAGCATCTTTCGGTTTAAAATTTCCACTTTGATTTGTCGCAAAAGAACTACCATATTTTTTCATCCAATGAGGCGCATCGCTGACGCTTAACTATACAGACTTATTATGAAAAGCAGATTTTTAAGTGAATCCGACAATTATTTTTTAATTAAATGGATGAATTTAGGTAAATATTTAGGATTACAACATGGGAGCCGGTTTAGCTCGTGCTGGTTTGCGGTGCCTTCCGTCCTGTTCCCTTCTCTACTTCTGTGCCGGTCCCAAGCCCGGTTCCTTTGAGAGGGTTGCGTCAGGAAGGGCATCCGGCGTAAAACATTGCCAGGTTAACCATGCGAAAAGGCTGATTCGCTTTGGGGACGAGCCAAAAGAGAAAGAAGATTTAGGATTACAACATAGAAAAAAGTTTCTCTGTCATTTTACCTTCAACAGTGCCATGTACTTCTCAAAATCACTTCAACATCAGTAGACACAATCAATCCATAAGGCACTTCGGTTTATAAGGTGCACTTTCATTTTTATGTAAAAAAAATTAAGGCTTTTGAGTGCACCCTTTAGAGCTGGAAATATGATATTCTGATTTCTTTAAAGACCCACTCCGCTGAAGATGATGCTTTTAACATGTTTTTGTGGTATTTTTCTGATGATGGAGGACATAGAGAAAAAAAATTTAACTTGGAATATGTATTTCTTTATTCATATCATTATGAATCAGGAGCAGACAAAAAAATGTGGCTTAAAGAAGATCATATTTGTGATGTATAAAATACGCTGGGCGGAGCCACAAGTTCCAAAGGAGAGGGGAAGGGGGGAGAGCTTCCCCATGCAAGCAGCCCCGCCCACAAATCAGATGCGAAATTCTAATGAACTACTGCCGCTCTGCAGAAACTATGTCCTTTTTTCTTGGCAAAAATAATAATAATAATAACGGCATAATTATTATCAAAAAGATAACAGGGAACGTATTTACCATAGATCAAAAAGATGATCGGACTGGGACGTTATTATTTTTTAGGAAATCCAAAAGGTCTTTTTTTGGAAAAACATCCCCTACTAGTGAAGGTGTTTAGTTCTAGAACAATAAAAAAAAAAAGTTGACGCTTCATAAAGCAAGGTGTCAGAAGAGGGAGCGGTAACGAGAGGGCAGCAGAGCCTTTGAAGTAATTGACTAATACAGTAGCTGGTATTAAAGTCATTGAGTGCTAAAAGAGAGCAGGCAGCGGCTTGACCCTGAGCCACTTTGGACTAATCTAGCATTCAATCCAGCGTGTAATGACTGCTGGAGCTGTCAATCCTCTGGGCTCTCTTTCTGTCTCGCGCACACGAGCGCGTGAGCGCACACTCCCACCAGCACTCCCCCAAACCAGGCTGCAGGTGGATGTCGACTCAAATGTGTTTTTGGAACACAAAAAGAGCGGGTCCATCTGAAAGAGTTTCAGGGGATAAAAACCGGGATTTGGAGCCACTCCGACCTTCTAGAGCATCGGTAAAGACGGGAAAACCCCAAAGTTTGTTTCAAAATCTGCGCTTTTGCTAAGTGTTCAGTGGAAGTCTGCAAAAGACAGGAAGCGTGCCATGACGAAAACACTAAACTTTGTGACTTAGCTTGAAGATGGTGATTAATATCCTTATTAGGATTGCAGAACAATCGCCTTAAAGGAGGGAAGAAGACTTTTATATTAAAGCAATCAATTGCCTAAAATCCTAGGTGCTTCGCCAAATAAGAGTTCATTGTAGAGTGATTCTACTGCTGCAGGCGGACCTGTATGTAGGGTTCTTTAGTCATTTAGTTTGTTAAGGTGATGGGTTTCCACTGCTCTTGAGCAGGGAACAGGCCAGTCTTTGTACATTTGAAAGCCTTAGATACATGCTGATTTCACAAAACCCTTTCAAGGTTTAAAGCCCATGTCACACACCCACTACTTACATTTTGCATATTTTCCACATATGAAATTTTGGTCTTGATTTTGGTCATGATTCATGCGTGAGAATTCATCATTGTTTCTTGCGTTTGTCATTCGTCGATGTGCGCAGATGTGCGTCGAGGGCAGACAGGTCTTTATGGGAATCCAGTTTTGAGATGTTCCAAATTTTTGGTTGGTTGAGAATCATGCAGTTTACGTGTATTTTACGTAGTTTATGTGCAATTATTACGTAAATCGTATACAGTAGTGCATGATTTTTACAAGGTGCATTCACAAATTTGTGACTTTCCACAATCATTCCACGTATGTCTAATGAACTTTTCACACATGTACCACTAATGTTTAACTCTTATAGCACATATACAGCACACATTACATTCAAATTACATATTTGACGCATGAATCACTAATGAATTGCATATAAACAGCACAATAATCACACATGGTTCATGTGCTACGTTGATTCATGCGCGTGGTGTATTCGTACTTCTTCAGAGGTTTTAACATGGTCCATTAATAATACATCTGTGAAAATTTCAAGTAAAGACCACAACTTTTCTCACTTTTTCCATATGTATTCCCGTACGACCAATTTTCCTACGTGCAATATGGGCAAAATGTACATAGTGAATGTGTGACATGGCCGTAAGAAACTGATGTTCAAATGTTTGTGCATGAATTACCTAGGACGTTTAGCTCCTTGTAATGCCAATGAGGATGTTTGATAAGTTATTTTTATTCAATTGCTTAGGAATGATCTTGAACATATGAAAATGGCTTGTAAACCTCATAATGTGAACGGCCTTTGCCCAAAAGAGGCTGGGATAGGCTCCAGCAACTTGTCACCCCAAAATAAATGAAGCGACTTTAGAAAATGAAATTAATTTTTGTAGAAACAGTAAAGTTGTGTTTAGAGATTTCTGCAGTTATGTACATATTTTCAAACAAAAGTATGCCCGCATATTTATATTTAAACAAAGTCTCTAAAAAGTTGTTTTTTAATCTGACCAATAAATTATTTTTAAATAGTATTTCATCTTAGAAGAACATAACCACTAATTTGAGCACAGGTGCTAGGTCACCTTTGCACAAATAGTTTGCGTAACTGAATGAAATGATCCATTTGTGTTGGTTTGAATGCATAAATATGCGTGTTTGAACATTACTTGTGTTAGTTGTATTACATTTTTCTGAACATTTTTGGAGCCAACAGGTATGTTTGTAACATTTAAATGTGTGTGTGGACAGGCCCGCCCCTTATAGATTTGCATTACATCTGAACCTAACCGTAATTACTATAAACATCCAGCAACTTGTTGCCTTAGGCTGCATCATGGTTTTCCCCCCTTTCTATAGGTCATGGTGCCTCTGTCAGCCCCCACCCCTCTCTGCCCTGCTCCGGAGGATTCCCAGCTGTTGCCACTCACCTCATCAGCCTGCTGCCTTCTTAAGGAGATCCACAGACAGTATTCGTCGCCAGTTCGTTGCTCCTCCATGGTGCTTGTCTGGTCGCTTATGTTTATGTAAGTAAGATATTCCTGTTTAGTAACCTTGCCTTACGCCTCACTTCCAGGATTCAATCTTCACGAGTGTTACCTGGGATTGCCTCCGGAACTGCCTGTCCCCTCTACGCTCTCCTCGCCTGCTGTTCATGCCCTCTCAGCCTCCACCGAAGCCTTCCAGCCATGCAATGTCTTCTCGCCACCTACTTACAGTCTCTAGCCAAAGACATCACCTCCAGAAGATCACCTTCAAGAGCAAATAAATCTAATTACTTACCTAATAACTCTCCTGTGTTCCTTCCGCGTTTCAGCATTTGGGTCTGTCTCGACTCTCGACGTCTCGAAAAACATGACACTATAATCACACTCCTATCCCCCCCTCTCTAACATTCCTCTTTCTTCACCTTTATTTAACCAGGATAAAAACTCATTGAGATTAAAAATCTCTTTTTCAAGAGCGTCCTGGCCAAGAGGCAGCAGCACAACAATAACACACAACACTTACATACACTCACACTCAATCATAAAAGACAGTTTTAAATAAAGCATTTACAAGTTGAAAGCTTTGTCTCACGTTCATTTAAAAGTTTTTTAAAAGAGCCCAGGGAGATCAATTCTTCTTCCCTCCTTTCCTTTTCCGTCCGGTCCAACAAAAAACTGTTACAAATATAGTTGCTATAACTAAAGTTTAGTCTAAATTACAAAAGGGGTTTATTTAAACATACCTCTGGTAAGAAAAATGGTTTTACAAAAAATTCTTATGTAAAAAAAAAAAATTCTAGTCACTTGAGCTGCATTCACAATGAATGCGTCTTGTGTGTCAAAATCACATCGGATGCCTTTTATTCGACGTGCGTCAAATTCTCTGATCGAAACTGTAGCCTGTGGGAGGAGCTACCACCAGATGGTTTTAGCCAGATTGCTACATGGTGCATTGTCTGTGTACATCCTTTTAAAATAGATGGAAGACATAGATAATGGTTAGAGATCGGGTTAGAAATCTAGTTTATTACATTGGAATTCAGATTGCGTCTGTACATTGACTTAACATTGAAACTGGACACCTGTAACGCAAAAATCCCGTTCAGTGGGAACGCAGTTTAAGACATGCTTTCTTAAACTAAGATTATTTTCCAATTGAAAACTTTCTTAACCTGATTGTTTTTCTTGCAAGAAAGAAAATAAGACGAATGTTCTTGAAACTAGAATCTTTTTGGGTTGTTAGGATTCAGTTCTTACAGTTTTGATATTGATGCAGTTTGAACGAACACAGAAAATTTGTGTCTCTTTTCAAAGCATAAAAATACATCATAAAAAATACTGCCAAAATAGTCGGGACCAATCAGCTAGTTGGCAAAATACTGGTGGTATGAGTCGACAATTGAGATGAGGTTGCTAAAAGTGCACATTACAGCGTGTTCACATGCATCTTTACACAAGTGCACTTCTTGTGAGAAGTGCCTAAGGAATCCATCAAGCGTTGGGGAGTTCTCTGCAGCGTCTGCACCTTCTCACCACACAAAGCGATACCTGTCACACAACCTGAGCAGCCGCTTAGAAAAGCAAGTGAGGGCGAAGGGAAAGACAAAGAAACCAAGGTACTTCACAACACTGTCATTGCCATTCATAATACGCATTGACGTATAAAGAGGGCCATTAGGGGCCCCAACTTGGGAGCCATTAAATCATTTTAAATCATTGTAACATCCCATTAGTGTCAGTGATGGGACCACATAATAGTCTGTTTTAGAGGGATAACCATGAGACGCTTCATTTGGACTGAGTCACACTGGTCCCCCGTCGTCCTCTGCGATCCCACTCCCTATTTTCACCTCAGAACAGACGACAGTAAAGGGTCACCAGTGGTTTGGAGTGACAAGCCTGACACCGGGGACCCAAAGAGACTCCTATCCTGTTAGTTAACGCCGCCTGGTTGCTGCACGTGGAAGGTGGCTGACTAAGGGGAGCACAGCAATGCCGACCTGATAAATTAAGCATGATGCAGGTAGGCCGTAATAGGCCCATTATGCTGCCTTTAGCTGTACCGATGGAAAACAGGGGAATCAAACTTGGGTCTGCGTCTTCTTCTGGGAAAAGACAGTGCCCTTACCTGCGATGTGATCCTCATATTATGTATGGGAAGTCCTTAAAGTCACACCAACAGGATGAATGCAGCTTCCATTTTAATGACAGACATCACATAGCAATACCCTAACAAAAGGTTTCTCTGATTCAAATTTAAGACCAAACATCTTCCTATTTGACAAGAAGGTGAGAATACAATTTGAAACAAATCCTTTATTACATCATAAACACCCATTTTTGCTAGTAAACGTGGAAATAAAAAGGTAATTTCTCAGGGAATGTGTTGAATTACTAAAAAAAAAAAAAAAGTTAAAATGTAAGGGATAAAACCTGTCACTATCAGAAATGAATGGATGATGTGGAGGTTGAACCGTCCAACGCTAAGTGGAGGACGGTTGCTTCCGGAAAGTCCATTAGCTTCAAAAAATGCACACCCAAAGACCATTTTCCCATCTATACCATGGTAAGATAAAAATTATACAATAATTAGTATTGTATTCTCCGCACCCTAAGGCACACCTGATTGTAAGGAGCCATTTAAAAGACAGAGATCTGTTCTATGGTCTTGCTGTTGTGATGAACTGTGGAATAACATGGGTCCACCCATGTTTAAAGTTTCAGTTGCTACGATTACCAACTGGTATTTAAGTCAAGGCTTATACCATGGTCCGGTGAATGCTCGATTCTGATTGGCTGCTGGGGGTGCATTAAAAAGTGATAACGTACAGTGATAACCGCATGCCCCAAAAAGAAGTTCCGGTGACCTATCTTAAACCTTCTGTATCATTGCGTCAGCCTGTTTACTTTAAAACAACCTTACTGTCTTAGCTGTAAAACGTAAACTTTCTCTCTGAACGGATGCTTAATCCACCCATAGGGACGATCAGCCGAATCTTGACTGCAGCGGTGGTGTGCCTCCTTGTGAAGTTACCATGACAAGGCCCCGCACCACGTAACAAATAGTCAAGAATTAAAGTCTAAAAACTGGTTAGTATTTTTTTCTTTTGTAAGGAACCATGGTATAAAAAGGCTTAATGGCCGACGAAGTATGCATTATCACTTTTAAAGGCATTTCGTTGAAGCAACTGTCCTCCGCTTCGTGTCGGACGGTTCAGGCTTCCATGGCGTGCGTTAAAAAGTGATAATGCACACTTCGTCGACCATTAACCCTCACATAATGCCCTTCGAAGTGACCATTATTAGAAATGAACAAATGACATGAAAGCCCAAATCATCCGACGCGAATCGAAGTCCATTAATTTCTGATAATAGACACTTCAAAGACAATTATTCTGTTAATACCATGGTCACTTACAAAATAAATACATCTTTAAAAGCTTTTTAGTACTTTATTCCTTTTGTATTTTTGGAATAAATCGCTTTTTTACAAATTCGGAAATTATTTAATACGTCGTGACGCGCGCCATGGCAACAGCTACAGAAGCCACACCGACCATGATTGTCATGACAATTTAAATAAAGCATCAGCTCAGAGAGAAAGTTCACCCATTTTTGTCTGGATGATGAAACAAAAGTGCGTTTTAAAGAAGCCAGCACAGTGATACGGAACATTTGGGCTACGTGACCAGAAACTTCTTTTATAGGTGTACATTGTCACTTTTTAGTCCACACCCAGTAGCCAATCAGAATCGAGTATTCAGCAGGATCATGAAATATCACTTTTTGATGGACCCCTTGCAGCCAATTAGAACCGAGTTTTCCTCCAGACCATGGAATAAACGGACAGATGTTCTAGAGACCTCACAAACTTTAATGTTTTTAAAATCGACAAAATGTAGATCATTTTTTTTCAATCTGAGTGTGTGTAGTTTTTTTAGAACTGGCTTTAATAGAGTTTCTTGTCTCTTGCATCAATAACAGGAGTGGTGGTGGAATCAGGCACATGTGGAAATGTGTCAGCCCATTGTAGGGTTGGAGAAAAACCTGAGGTGAAATATGCATCTCCTCCCTTCACTCTCTGTTTCTCCCTGCTGGATGATAAATAGAGCGTTCGGTGGACCCTTGGTGTGCCCACGGAGTTCTTCAAGGAACAAAGCCGTGATGAATGGATCAATGCCAGCGGTACAGGAAACTGCTTCTTCCGGCCGATGAAAAAGATTTGCCAATGACAATTGGGGGACAATGGTGACCCAGGGAGTGGGTCTTTTGGGTACGGCCCCCCCAGAGGAGCCCTGGGGATGGAGCTCGGATCACCATTAGGGGGAAGATTAAGTGGCCCAGGCTTCGTTCTTGCACTTAATTATACATGCAAGCCCTTCTGTACGGCCCGCTGCAGCGCCTCAGAATGAGGCAGAGTGCTTCTTTGTCTAAGCCGCTGGTCGCCACTTTGATTGCTTATTGGCTGTCTTTCCTGACAACCGCCGGGCACAGACACAACTCCCATTGGCCGGGGTGTCAGGGAAGCCGAAAGGGAAGGATAAAGTACGGAGAGAGGAGAAGGAGAGTTGGATAAGACAGCAGGGGAAGATGTGCGTATTTAGTTTTCATTAACCGAGAGCTTCAAGAAGATGGGGGAGGAAAGAAAAAATGTCCTTGTCAGAAGGAGAGTCTCAAGAGGTGCTGGGAGGCGTGCCTGTGCCATCCGCTGACACTCAGCTGACAAATATGAATAGAGCAGTTCATGCTTGAAAACAATGGCTTATGAATAATCAACAGGATCCATGAATCCCTCTCATAAACAAGAACATCACAGGGGCTGGAGCGGACAGGAGATGCGAACTACAAAAGCTTTTGTTGTGCGCTAATGACACGCTCCGGTACTCAACTAAATCTAACGTTTGAGGCACGTTGGACTATGTTTAAACTTTTTCAGTTGATCTCAAAGCTGAAAAAAGTGGACTTACATTCTTAAAATCGTCTCGATCTATTGTAAAAAGTGGTCCCAGTGGTCTTTTAGTTATGATTATGCAGTTTTTAGGCTTTTGTAGAACATAGTTTCTGCAGAGCGGGAGGAGTTCATTAGAAATTCCAGTCTGAGTTGTAGGCAGGACAATTGGCAAAGAGTAAGCCCGCCCCCACTTCCCCTCATCCCTCTGTTTACATTCTCCTGGTCTCTTACAGCTCCTCCCCTAACCTAACATAACCGGTGCAAAGAGGTACGTGGATCTAGTCGTCTACGAGTGGATGCAGCAGAATGTATCGGCCCAGCATATTTTCTACATCTCAAAGACGATCTTTTTCCAACAATTTTAATAAAGAAATACTCAGAAAAGGAAATGGTAGCTTATTTTTCTTCATATATGTCCTCCATCATCAGAAAAACTACATTTTAAAAACACCCATTTTCATTGGGGAGGCTAAAAAACTAGCTTTCCATTAAGTTCTCACTAAATATAGACCTATTACAACATAAGTGTGTTATTCAGTAAAAAATAAAACTCTGAAACTACTTTTTTTGTGTTAAACGCAGCAGCAAACCCACTTTTAGATCAGGTTGCGCAAAGGACAGTGTCAATAATTAATCCTGGAGGCAACTCAGCTTCAGTGTACTCATCATGTTTTAAAGGCAGAGCCGGAGATGACATTAATATGTAATGCGACTGCAAAGATGCTTTTGCCCAGTTTCATGACAGAAAAGAAGGAAATCAACGTTTATGTCCCGAGGCAACCTCTGTTCAAACTCTGCTGTCAGATGCAGGAACATTTAACAGGGATTACAAAGTGTCAGCAGGTTAATAGCTTATCAATACATGGCCTGTGGTGTAGAAGCGGTCAAGTCCCAGAGGTCTAATTCAGGTAATGTATCGGAAAAAGTTTAGGGGGTTGGGGGAAACATGTGAGGCTAGAAAAAACAATATCAAATAGTTATAATTTTTTTATTTTAGTTTTTTATTAAAAAGATTCAAAAGAACTTTCTGGAAATAGAACATTGAAGCAACCAGTAACTAGCGATAAAGAGAAAAAATTGGTTATTAGATGCATTGATTACGATCCATAAACGATTCTTAATCGGTTTATGAATTTTAAATAATCGAAAAATGTATATGATGTAAAGTAAAAGTAAAAAACAGAACGAAATGCGGAGCAGTTTTCATTCTGACATTTTTGAAGAACCCACAGACATGGCTGATCTTGCAGATTTCGTCATCCGACTGGTCAGGATTTCGCTTAAAGCGACCATTTGGAAGCATTTTGGCTTTTACAGTGGTGACGGTCAATTGGCTTTGGATAAAAGTCATGTGGTGTGTATGTTCTGTTCCAGCAAAATTATATACGGGGCCACAACAAGTTTGTGAAATCACATCCTATGGTTCCCTCCAAAGGAGGAGGAGGAGGAGGGGAGAAACCATTTGGGTGCTCCTGGCCTGAGTGTGTCTACAACATGTTCTGCTGCGAGCTCTTCCAAAGGTCAAAGAGAAAACTTTTCATGCATTACGAAGTGTTTCTAAATACACCATGCATCGGTGGGGTCAGGGAGGGGCAGCTGGTCTTCACCCGCCTGGTCCTCTCAGGGCGGCCAGGCTTGTGGGTATCCTGTCGACTGCAGTGGTGGTCGGGCGTGCGGCGCTGGGGGGTCGATCGGCCAGAAGAGGTTACTGCGTGGCAACGGGGGTCAGGGGCGTTCCAGAAGATTGAGAGCATCTGTGCGAGAGTGCATGGGTGGGGCAGACCTGGGGGCTGGCTCACCGGGATCCTCTGGGGCTCTCCCTAGTAGTAGGGGGTGGGGGGGCTGTTATTGCTTGGGTCGGGTGCCGGGGCTGGCCTGCAGAGACGGGGCGGCGGCTGGGTGGTGGGTGGTTCGTGGGTTCTCGGGGCCCTGGCTTCATCCTTGGCCCGCGTCTCAGTGTCCGGCGCCCGGTGGTCCCCATGGCTGCCGCGTGGTACGGCTAAGCACGCCTGTCCTGTGGCCTGGGGGCCCAGACGCCGGGTTTGCCTATGCCGCAGGGGGGGCCCCTGTAGTGCTTATATTCCCCACTATATCCACCTCTCCCCCCCCCCCCCCCCACACACACACACACTAAATGTAACAAAAAAATAAAAATAATTTACACTCTGGTTTTTCTAAGTTATATTACCTCTTTCTGTGATAGTTAAATCTGTCCAACACAGAAGGCCTTCAGCTCTAATCCGTTTGCTCAGTTGTTGGACAGAACAAGTAAAAAAAACAAAAGAAATAGTGTTTCTAAGTCGAGTTGTTGCCTCCTGATTTGTAACCGAATCGTGAAGTGCCTCAAGATTTCCGGTTTAGTGTAGCCATTTGAAGACCGTGTCACAACGCTTGTGTATATTGTACGAATTTTCCATGTATGATATTTCAGTCTTTCATAATAGATATGTTATATTTCATAGATGTTTCTTGCATTCCTCATTTGTCGATCTGTGCAGATGTCCATCCAGGGTTTGGGCTGACGGGTCTTTACGTGAATTCGGTTTTGAGCTGTGCAAAATTTTTGGATCGCTTAAGAATAATGCAGTTTACGCGTAGTTTACGTAGTTTATACGTACTTATTATGTAAATATTACGCAGTTATGTTTTTATTTTTGTGAGATGCATATGAAATTTTGCGGCTTTCACGTATGTCTAACTGATTTTTAAAGCATGTACCACCGATGTATAATGTATTCTCAACGCATATTGCATATACGACGCACATATCAAATTTAAACTACGTATTTGAAACCAAGAAACACACTAGCACAAATAAGTACTTCTTCCGTGGTTTTAACGTACTTCATGCATCAACATACATCTATAACTTTTCAGAGCACAACTTTTCTTACGTATGTCCACGTATGAACAATTTTCATCTGTGCAATACAGTGCAAAAATGGTTATGTGACACAACCTTTAGCAACGACACGATTCATATCAGAATTTGTGGTTGACTTTACGATTCATAATCAATATAGAATTCTGAATGATCCGATTCACTTACCTCAAATCAACCCAGTGCCGGTTTAGTTTCCCAGATTCTTTGTACTTCTTGCAAGATATTCAAATGTAAATAAAACAAAATTGTGTTCAAACAAACAAGTATACAAGAATGAATAGTAAATCCATTCACATATAGTTTCACATTTAACATTTGTTTTTCCATATAAAAACTACAATATCAATTATAGAGCGATTGATTTCATTTTTCATCATGGTAAAGGTCTCATATAAATCCATTTGGTAGAATCGTAAAAATATAAATCGATTCCTCGATTATGTAGGTTAATCTTATATCCCTAAAAAAAAAAAAAGTAAAAAAGAGTGTCGGGTTCCTGCTAAAAGGAAAGTTTCCAAATGGAAGTTCTTTTTTTTTTTTTGGCTTTGGCATTGGAAGTAGAGCAGCTTTTTAATGTTGAGAGGTTAACTAAGGCACGTCATTTCCAGAACATAAAATTCAACGCAATTCTGCATTAACATTTATGCCCATAAGCTATCTATTATTAATTATCATTTGAGAATGATGAGCTGAAAGTGACATTAATGGCAGTAACAAGATTGATTTACTTGGACTTAAAGGCAGACGCACGCAGAGTCCATCACTTCAGTTGACGGTGCACTGACTTACACCCATTTCTAGAAGATTTACCCTAAATAGAGCTAAAACCAAAACTGCCATATGTCCTCATAACTTATTCATTTCCTCTAAAATGAATCAAAAAAGGGAATTTCTTCTTTAAAGACAAATATTCAAAAGCTGTTTCTTAGGTGATTTGGAAAATGAATGAGCATAATTGTTTACATAATTAATAAGTTGATTATCACATTACAGCGTATGAATTATGTCGCTTTAATCATAGTTCAAACCCAGCACACAGTGTCGGAGGATTATTTCATATGTATTACAATCGTAAATCAAAGAGAGCAGCATTAATCTCGCCTCACCGTAGGACTAATCACTTTCTTGAATTCCATCATCAAACACAAATGCGTGTTTCCATCTTAACCAGAAACCCCCGAAGCCCAATCAATAGGGGAAAATCAATTAGAATGTGTTTGCATGTATGGATTGACAACTGGAATGTTCGGCTGTATCGATCCCCCCCCACTCTGATCTTCATAAAACCCATTTGCTCTATTGGAAGTTTGCAAATCCAAGCCGATAAGTTGTTCTTTCTCCTGGCGTTGTGGGTAAATATGTTTGTGGGACCTCTTAAAAGATGACCCGACCATACTAAAACACCAAAAAAACATCATTTTGAATGGACTGACTGTGGTTAATTATGAATGATGCAGTCACTGCAGGCCCACAGAAGAAGACATCCCCAGTCAGCAGTCAGATGTAATTACCAAAGTCGTGCGAGCTCCGCTGTGTGCCGTCCATTCCTGACAGCTAAAACTGACTGATGACCTTCCTTGGTGCAGATTTCGTCACACTTTCTCTGTAAACTTCTTAACGCCCCCCTCAGAGACAAGCCCAACGTTATTTACAGTTTGAATCATCAAGCCGCCGCTCGTCTTTCCTATCATTCACAATCAAGGCTTTATCATCCTGCGCTGCCTAGCAGGGGCCAAGAAATATGACTCCCCCATCAGCGGGTGGCAAGAAGGGTTTGTCTAGAAGTCAGGAGGAAGAGGAGGAGAGGGCTAATTTGACACAGCTCGCTTGGCTTGCCATAATTGCTCCGTTACTGTCAGTCCTTGAGAGGCCTTCTCGCTGTACAATTTGGACGCAATTACTGGCCGTTTACTGGTGGCCGTTATGCCCCCGCCCTCCTCTGAAGACTCCACCTTTTCCCTGCTGTTTGAACGGCGGCTGGGATGTGCCACGCCTCATCAAACGTGGATGCGGCCCATTAAAGAACACTGTTAGCATTTCTCTTTGACTTCTCCTGCCTCTAATAAACATGCAGTGTTCCATGAAGGAGCATTGCCATCCTCGTGACATGATATTTATCGTCTCCGCCTGTGTGTGTATGTGTGGATGGGGGCGGGGGGTCGCGGAGGACAAAGGTGAGGGAGGGGCAATAGAAATGGAAATATATTAACAACAAGAAAAAGGAAAAGAAAGAGGAGTGGAGCACAAAGATGGAGGTGGTAGAACTGGGCTTGCCCACACCCTGGTCCTCAAGAGCCACAATCCTGCCTGGTTTCCAGCTCTCCTCGATCATCTTTATGCTGATTGGCTGGCTCAAGTGATCCCACACGCTGATTGAACACACCTGGTTCAGGTAGTCAGCATCAAGCAGTCCTCTTAAGGACCAGGGTTGTACTGGCAACGCTCGTTCAAGCCTCTACTTCCAATGACAAGTCTGAGTAAATGCGCTTAAATGCACGTTTTGGGGTTTGTGTTCAGCCAAAATCCTATGACACCAATCGGAGTAGAGCTGTTAAAGAGATAGCCCGGAGCTAAACTTGCGAGATTTGTGCACCTCTTCGACATTTCGCAACAACTATAAGCGGCGGACATGCGGTAGTGAACAGTGCTCGTCCAGTCTGAGCACAATGTGCCTGAACTGCATTGGAGAAAGTGATTTTATTAGCTTTGGGGCGGCCGTGGTGTAGCGGTAGGGCGGTCGACCCATGATCATAAGATTTCAGGTTCGATTCCCGCCTTGCACGCCCATGTGTCGAAGTGTCCTTGGGCAAGACACTGAACCCCACCTTGCCTCTGGTGGGAGGTTGGCGCCAGTGTTCGGCAGCGGAGCCGCCATCAGTGTGTGAACGTGTGTGTGAATGAGTGTGTGCATGGGTGAATGGGACTGTGACTGTAAAGCGCTTTGGGCCTTCGTAAGAAGGTAGAAAGCGCTATATAAGTATACGCCATTTACCATTTACCATTTACCATTTTAATTGAAAGCAGCAAGTCACTGAACTGTAAAGTTGATTTAGTTTGCAATGTAAAAATACATTATTATTCCAGTTTGAGTTCAAAGAGTTTGTTGGATCCCACTACTGAACGGTGAATGCGGGGAACATATTATATAGTTTTCTGGTCCACAGCATACTAACACAGAAAAAGAATCACACAAACTCCAATTCACAACTAGGGGACACTTAGGAGGCCACCGTGGTACAGCGGTAAGGCAGTCCCATTAGAACATTGTAGGTTTGCCACTTTTCAGCTTGGATTTGCAAACTTCCAATTGTACAAATTTGCCTTTGAGTTGTGGGAGGGTCTACCAGTGCAAAACAACCCCATTCCACCTTCCCCTCCCCTATGCTGCGAGCTCTCTGTTTACATTCTCTCCTGCTAGCTTACAGCTCCTCACAGGAATATTATCAAAAATTTCACCTTTGAGTTGTGGGCGGGACCAAGAAGCCTTTCATCATTTCCTATGATCTCTTTTGCTTAAACTCTGTCCTACTAGCTTACAGCCTCTCAAAACAACAAGCTAACATTAGCGGTGCACATAAATGTCGACCAATATGGTAGCTATTTAGCCGTACAGTTTTAAGCTAGATAGCATCTCAGATGAGGAAAATAAAGATGTTCATGGATCTATTTTTCTACAAGTGGATCCATCCCAACAGAGCAGAGCAGGAAGCTTTGCGATGTTTTTTCGACATCACAAATACAATCCTATTTCAAAACTGTATTTTTTCGTTTGCTCCCGATTTAAAACAATTTGAATAGAGAAATACTCAGAAATGCAATGATGAACTTAATTTTCTTTAGATATGTCATTCATCATTGGAAAAACACCACTAGAACATATTAAAAAGAGTGTTTTCATCTGAGTAGATCTTTCAATTTTTGGGTTGGAAAATATAAAACAAGCCCACATCCTCTTCACCTTCTACCAATAATGACTAATGCTTTTGCAAAAATATTCTGATAGAACTTTCATAAAAGAGGATGCAGGTAGCCCGGGCTACTGCACTTTTTTTCTAATCTGACAAATGACCTTTTTCCAGATAATGTGGTAGATGAAGATTTGAGGAACAGCATTAGTTTTTATCTTATACAACCAGTTAGTACTTAGTTAGTTAGTACTTACCAGTGTCTTAGTTTTACATTGATTATTTCTGTGATGTATTGTGATTTTAATGCATTTTTCTGTTTTGTGAAGCACCTTGAATTACTTTGTGTACGAATTGTGCTATACAAATAAATTTGCCTTGTCTTGCCCTGCCTAGTATAAAAGATATTTACCGTTTTTCAACCAACACTTCTACATAACAAATCTACCTATTAACATGTACATTGTCCAGCTCCTGGGGAACATTGTCCTTATTTGACATTAAAATAAACAGCAGGCAGGACATCAGTGGTGATCTAATGGCGTTTCTGTCCTTTAAACGTCTCATGTTTCTTCCTTTGGCTCTGGGGTGGCCGCGTGTGGAGCTTAGCAGGCCGCTGCCACCGAACAAGAACTTGCCATCCATCACAGCTTTCTAGGCACCCCCAAACATTGGGTGGGGTGGTTAAATATATACTGTAGGTATAGACAAAAGCTGGCATCCATGGGCACACTCACCAACAGTACATATGGCAGAACACAGATGTTCAAGCATCCGTTGACATAGGCTTCACCCCTAAGACATGGAGACAATTAATGAAGCCCAATGCAACTGCAGTCAAAGGCCCAAAATGTCCGCTCATTAGCAGTCCACCTCCTCAGAGGCTATTATGAAACATCCAGATATTAGAAGGCTAGAAGGATTTGAAGACAAGCAAAAGAAGCTGTGGTTACATGTGCAAAATGTCTTTGATCAGATTAAAGATTGGACTAGAATTGAACTGTTAACATGGGGCCCAGAAAAACGTCCAATTACAACAAACGTTTAAATACGCCACACTTTTGATCGCAATAAATCATTTTGTCACGCGCAGAACTGTCTAAGATACCGGAAAGAAAAAGAAGAAGAAATAGCGAGTTACGTAGAATAGAGCGAGATGATTTTCTAAATGTGCTTTCACTATCGTTGTGATTATTATTAAGTGCTTGTTTGCTCATAATTTTCCAAACTGACGCTGAAGAAGGGTTAGGATTAGGGTAATACAGGCTAACAACATTTAGCTTTGGATGGACTTAAAATCCATGCGGTTAATGCCGCAATCTGCATCTTGGCTGCACATAAATATGTGGGAATAACATCAGCTTTTGTTTTGTCTGGACACAATTGTTAACGCAAGTTCACATGATTGTTTACATGGTTTCTCAGGATTGTGCGGAGCGGCATTTCCACATTCAAAAGCCGCCTCCGCCAGCTCACACAGCATCCCAAAGCCGCTCCTCTGCTCGGAGGCACGGTCGTCTGGAGTCCGACAGCTCACTTACGCAGAACAGCCGGACGGACAGCGGTCCAAAGCCTCCTCCGGAGGACACATCATAACAAACACGCCGGCCAGTCCTATTTGCAGTCCAAAGGCTCCTCTGTAGCGCTGGTTTTACGTCTATGCCTGACGTAAACCAGCGCAGAATTGACCCACAATCAGAATCAATTGTTTACATGCACCATAATCGGAACTGCAATCGGCATAACCCACCTAGCTCCATCGGTCTGATCAAGGCACAGTAATCCAAACGTTATGTTTACACGATGCATCTTATTCTGATCAGGCGGTTATTCCCATTACTTTAGTCCATATAACCAAAGCTACTGATTGGGGGGGGGGGGGGGGACACACAGAATTAGCCAAAAAAAAAATAGACAAATCAACAATCATTTGCACTGGTTTTAAAGTTGTCTGAAGTGGCTTTCTTTGTACATTTGCATTGGTTTTAAATCAGCAGGAACAAAAACTTTGAATAATATGTAGAAACTCAGCATAAATAATACAAACAAATGAGACTTTTCATGTTTGTGGAGACAGTTGCTGGCATTTTAACAAATATTTTGTTGCTCATTAATTTGCTTAATTGAGAAACTGCCTATCAGTTTCTTTTTTTTTTCTTTTTCTTTCTGCAAAACGTTCACCGTGTCTGTTCGACGACATAACACAAACCAAGGTTATGTTCTCACTATCACATAATAAACAAACAGAAAATACACCAGGGCCTGATTAAAGGCCTTTACACTACAGAGCACAAAAGAGGCGACAGTGTTTGTTTCTCTGCCTGCTAGATGAAATTGTTTCGGCTTGTTTTTGACAGCTACAGACATGCTGGCTATTATTTGAGGCTGGCTGCAATAATTAACATACACCGCTAACCTGAATAAATTATTGCCTCCTTCTAATGTGTAGACAAGTGCGTGTGTGAAATGTGCTGCACGTTCAAACACGCTTTGTTCTTCCTGATTAATTTGTGTGTGTTTGTAATGTTTTTATATTGTGTCAGCACAGGCCTATATGTTTTTTCCCTCTACACAATAAAAAGAAATGGTCATTGTATTGTGTTGCAGAAACGGTTTATTGGTGCCTAACACTTCATCTCATGAATGCAAACGATAACGTTTTTCACTATTTCACTATTTTTTTTCACATTTTCCACTTCTGTTTTTCAATTTTAGTTTTTTTCTAACTTGTCCTGTCCAACATGTGGGCAAGACAAGATTTTATTGTTGTGTTGGACAGATCTTAGTGTTACAATAGGGGCTTGTGGATCTTCAGACAAACAAAGTTTATATTTTTATGAACCCTTTTTGTATTTAGGCTAAGATTAACTTATAATAATTATGTTAATATGCATAAGAGAGAGGGAGAGAACGGGATGTTAGAGATGGGGGATAAGGGGTTAAGATGGGGGAGATGGAAGAGCAGTCGATGATACAGAATCATAACGGAAGAGTGTCAGAAGTATATTGCATGACTACACTGTTTTCTTGTTGTTGTTTTGAAAAGTAAACCGCGTTATAGCAAGGGATCACTGTACATGAAATCCTTCCACCTTTATCCACCTTTGTCATGGTAGGGAGAACACGTCAATGTAAGGGTGGGGTCATCTAAGATAGCACAAGGGTTAACAGAATTAGGGCTATGGCTAGACTAGTGTTTTATCTTAGACTGCACTAAAAACTATCCAGATGTTAATGCTAAGTAGTGCCTAAACATTACATTTTATATTTCCATATAAACCCGCATGAAAAGAGTTATCAATAACCACAGCTTTCCGGTCTTAGACAGGAGCAATCAGAGTACCATCTCGAAGCTTGACCTTGGAAGGTTTGTTGGCCAGCGCCTTATGGTTAAGCCCTTTTCCAAGAGCTCTCTCTGATGGAATGAGGCACATGGGTTTCCCCCTCCTGTGGGTTCACCACATGTGTAAAGGACAGTAGTGGTGGATGTCATGTGGGTTGGGCGATGTTCAAAGGCAAAGCCTGTCGTGGTTTAACTTGGGTTGAATATTTCGTCACCCACATTGTCAGCTCTAGAAGAATTTTCTATGAGTTGCCTCAATTTTACTAAAACACAGCCCTCAACTTGGAGGCAGGTATGTTCACTAGTAGAAAAGTTTTTGATTCTCTGTGCCAAGTTTGTACTGACGTATACGGTACTACCGGTACCATTTAAAAATGAGGATCTCAGTGCTTTGTTTCAGACATGTTAGTCACTTGTATTTGATTCTGATTTCTTGTACTGTTCTAGCCAATAATTTTACCTTTCCAGATATTGTGGGTGGGCTCATATAAGAATGGGTGTGGTCGTGAGGGTGCATGGAGCTTTGGTCAAAATGCCAAAAGCGAAGCGACTGAAAGGTTGGATGTACTTCACAGCAAAACGTGTACAATGCTACACAAAAAGATTGTCGTGACGATGAGCGGTGAAATTCGTGCTTACTTCAGCACGTGTGAAAACTGAGATGCAGAGCTGCAGTCTAGACTGTCTGACAGAATGACATAAAGGTACATTCAAGCGCTCTCCTTCACTCCGTGGACGCTAGTTTGTCACACCTACATTTTCTTGGAATCAATCGGCGTGTTTTTCGTTTTTGAAGCATCAATTTAAGGACTGGAACAGTTTAAAAGTATTAGTTTGGCACAAGATAATATCCTAAACAGTATCCATCCCTAAAGTTGACTATTGGCATTGTACATGTCCATTCGTCTTTCGGCCCAATCGCAGCACATGATTAGTTCCATGCTCAGCGTGACCACTCAGTTTGGGATAATGGTCGATATCTACAATTCTTATTGATATGCATAGGTTGTTTGGTCTATTGGACAGCTTGATTGTAAGTGGGGTACAGATGTCTGGAGTAGATGTGCTAGTTTTCCCATAATTCCTGTTTACACCTTTACTGTATAAAAGAAAGATCTTTAATTTCAGTTAAACAACATACGAACAGTTGTCTACATATTTGCCTTAGAAGTTGTACAAATATGACCCTCCTTCCTAAAAGAAAGCCTGATGTAGCAGCTCATGGGGTCTGATTTTTAAAATAAATGCAGTTACTGCTGTTTGCATGCAAATAAGTAGTTCATGCAACATGAAAACCATAGTTCCTGGTGCGTATGACATGTGTGTTTATAGGCATGCACACTCTCACATATTTATATGTGATAGCAAAAAGGGTAGGGTGCAGGGCGCTCGTCAGACTGGGTAAATCCCATTATTGGCTCTTATCCCACAGAGTGAATTGAGAGTCAAGTAGGATGCATGTGGTAACCACAATGAAATTACAGCTGCTGAGAGACCGAATGCTGCTAATGCACCCCCATTGTGTCCTCAAGTGCATCTAAATAAGCAGGGGTAAAAGGCAGGCTGCACTAGGACGGCCAGGGTTACGGGTTGTGTGTGTGTGGAAGTGATGATCAAAATGGAAAGCTGTGATGGAGGGCTGCATTTAGGCCAAATGGCAGGTAACTTTTTGGGACCACCTGATGCAGGCTTGTCAAATGTGTGTTTATGAGGTTTATTGTACGTAGTGTCAAGGCCAAAATGTCCTGTTCCATTTTCAAAAATAAATGACTCGCTGTCATTGAGTAGTTTCAAGTAAAACATGCAAACAGTGGTACCACAGAGAAAAATGTGTAATTTTATCTGTAATAAACCTGCGGATGGTTTCCTTTATTGGTAATACAGAAGTAGACATATGCGTTGTTGCATCACAAATAAGCAATACTCTTCGAATACACACATATTATTAGCTAGAAATACTTAAATAACATTATAGCCATACTTTTAAAATATCCCATCTCATGGGGGATAACTGTAGAATACAAGCTCCCCTTCAAACCACACTACAATATGACCGCATCATGAAATCATCAAAAGACTTGGTGTTCTTTGTCGTGGTTTGTTAGGCCTTGAATGAGTTCTTGTTGGCTGGTGTTCCTGCATTTAGCTCACAGATACAAACACCCCAGATGGAGAAACTCTGACATCACCAATGCCCCACCTCTTCCATTCCCAAAATCGAACAAAGCAGGAAGAACCAAATGTTGCAGTTCCCTCAAAGACCACTGGAGGCAGAACAGAGAGGGAGGCAATTCTTAATTGGTCTGTGTAAAAAAAAATAATTCCAACTATACACCTAAATTATCCTATGCAATTACTTGGCTAAGAAGTTTTTTGATGATCATTGAGTATTTACTATTTACATCAACTTTTTTTTTTAACAAAATTAATCTCTTTCTCTATTTCAAAGTCCAATTATTGTCATCTTGCTTTATTGCCAAGAAGACCTAAATAAAATCTACATCATGCTGCTGGGTAAAATCAGGCAGAACATCAATATACACAGTCTTTCCATTTGTTTCTGCCAAATGACATTTCCATTCAACATTCATGTGCATGGTCGATGAAGCCTTTGGATGTATTCCTCACATCTTGACAGATCAGAGATTACCAAGAGATTATCCAAAATAACTTTCAGGCTTTTTTAGCCCTACTGTCAGTTTATAAAGTGTTTTTTTTTAACTATAAAAGCTTTTTCTGAAAAGCCTCCTAGTATTAAACAACTTTATATTGGGGCTTATAGACACAAACATGCAGTTTTTACTGCAATGTTTTGACAGCACCCACTGGTCACTTTAACCAGTTTGGTAAAGTTTGTGAGACAAAAGCCTGAAGATTAAAAAAACATAACTGTAGAAACGAGTGGAACAAACTAGAGGATCAATGATTGCATCCTCCAAATGGACTGGAAAGTAATTTTTACCGTGCAAAATTAGGAATCAGCAATGCACAGTTGACTACTTCAGATACAGATGCAGCTCCAGAAAACTGGAAAACTTGCTATATTCCAGGACCAGGGACACAGCAGACACAGATTGGATGGTGCTACAACTGGCATGACAAAAAAATAGTTTAGGAGGGGAAAGCAACTGGCAGCTTAGGATGTTGCATCTGTAAGACTATGGTCATATACCATTGCACAACGACCAAAATGCAAGTTTTGCAGCAAAATCAGCAGCAGGTGACTGCTGTCGTGAGGAGGCCGCAAAGGTTTGAGGAAAAAGTTAAAAATTCGGATGAATTTTTTGTCAAGCAGGTGGCAGGAAGGCAGCAGCACGATAACTGACAGATAGTCATAAAAACAAATAGGTATCAAATAGCACACCATAAATAAAGGTATGCATTTCTGTTACCTCACAGTTGACTTGAAGATATGCCTGTGAAAAACATAAATCAGTCTAGAAAATACAGTTTGAAGAAATCAGCATACATTTCAAAAACAAAAATGAATTCCATATATGTTAAAGACCAATGAAAATTGTGTTTTTGACATTGATTTTTTTTTACCTGATGGAGAACATTTATCAAGAAAATTGAGCCTAAAATCTAATTTCTGACTATTTTTAGTGAATATAATGAATCAGGAACAGACGGAAAAAAAACTGCAGTTTGAACAACACCGTTTTTGTGACGAGGAAATTACACTGCTCCCTGCTCCGCTCCAATTCAATTCAATTCAATTCAATTTTATTTGTATAGCCCAAAATCACAACAGTTGTCTCGATGGGCTTCGAAGTAAAACATGAACTCAAAAGGATCAGGAATACAAAGAGTTCAATAAGAAAAAATACTAAAATGAACTAACAAACTGACTAAGCTATACTGGCATCCCTGCCCTTAGACCCCCCTTCGCGGTAAGGAAAAACTCCCCAAAAAAACGGATTCCGGAAAAAACGAAGAAACCTCAGGGGTGCCCACATGAAGGAGGGATCCTCCCCCAGGATGGACAGGCGATTTACCAGAACTCTTAGAGAAGAATTAACTTATCTAACTTTGCAACTACATATTTAAAGTCTAGCAGACGAGCTTCATCCAGCTGTGGTTGGGGGGACAGTCAGGGGCGCGAGTCGAGCCTGAGACAGGAACCACAGCCAGGTGTAGGAGCAGGAGCAGAGACGAGGTACTCGGTCAGGTACAGAGCAGAGATGAGCCAGAGGCAGGAACCACAGCCAGGTGTAGGAGCAGGAGCAGAGACGAGGTACTCGGTCAGGTACAGAGGAGAGACGAGCCAGAGTCGAGCCAGAGACAGGAACCACAGCCAGGTGTAGGAGCGGGAGCAAAGGCGAGGTAAACGGTCAGGAACAGGAGCACAGATGAGCCAACTGGAGTCTGGAAGCACTCCCACTCCCCAGGAGGAGAGAGGGAAAGAGTGACAATACATGAATCGCTCCATTCCGATGCATCCACTTGTAGAGTCACTGGATGGTGGTGGGCGAGGATCCAGACGCAGGGAAGAAGGCTCAGACACAAGAAACAGAAAAAAAAAGCAAAAACCAAGGGAGCAAGCTGTATTTACAAATACTGCGGGAACGTACAAAACCAACCAAAGCATACACCTTTTCCATGTCCAAGCTGGTATCTGGCTCAAAACTGTGCAGAGGGATAGCTGCAATGTTGCTGCACCAGTAATGTTAGGTTGGGGTTATGAGGGGCTGTAAGCTAGCAAGAGAGAGTGTAAACAAAGAGATGATGGGAAATGAGGGCAGGCTTACTCTGTGCCAATGGTTTCGCCCACACATTTTTGGATTTTGGCTAAAAACAGCATCATAAAAATAAAAAAAATAAAAAAACCAGGAAAGCTTTTCAATGAAGATGGAGTGGGGCAGCGTCAAAGTACATCATAGGACAAAAAATATTTCTCAACCTAAGACTAAAACTCTCTTAAAAAGACAAGATAAGGGGGGAAAAAACAAGGGAAAGAAAATGAGGACACTGAAGAGGGACACTTAAGCAGTCAGTGGAAGATTCAAAACAGAGATCCGGACCTCGCCGTCATAAGTGAGATGTGTTTGAAAGGTCCAAGCAGAATAGGAACAGTTAGTAGGAAAAGGGCAATCACTTACCTTTTCCATACTCTGCAATGCTTAACCCTCTTGCAACCCCTCTCCCTTCCCCTCAGCACAGGCTCTGCCTCATCAACCAAAGCCTTTGTACAGTCAACAGGGCTGTTTTTATTCATGTAACATTTATCCTCAGAGCTGTCCATCAGGCGCAGCGGGGACGGCTGATCTAAAACAGAGCCTTGCGCTCATGACAGGAGGATAGAGCCGTAACTCTGGAATACTAACCTCTGCTGTTATTTGGCCCGCAGAGAGCCGGAGAAAAGGGGGAAAAGGAAAAGAGATACACAGCCTAATGACAGCTACAAACACAGACGTACCTTTGTTCCAGCCCTTTAAAACGCCCAACTTCAGTAGGATTGCTTTAGCTTCTGTGGGCCCAATCAAACTTGTGTTATTTAGACTTCAAACCTGGCCTCCGCAGAGGCGGTGGGGGGAGGCGCGGGGGTACTAGGTGTGCGTCTCTTGCTAATAGCTGCTAGCGTGATTCGGTTAAGCTGCTTATTTCTGACATAAATAATGCATCCAGACAGATGCGCTTGACTTTGTTGAATACGAAGCTCGCGCGTGATTGACACCGAGGTTTGTTGAGCGCCGAGTTGATTCTACAGCCTCACCTTTTGAAAACGGGCCTGTCTCATTTAATATAGCCCATGTTAACATAATTATGACAACCAGCACTGATTCATCCACCAGTCTGCGTAATATCCGTGACAAATTTAGGCTACTGTATTTGGAGCGGGTTGGGGGAGCAGCCGGATAAAATTTAAGGGTGGGGGGGTATCAAAGGCAACAAGATTGTCTGCCCGTTTAGCAGCTTAGCCAAATCTAATCAGAAATAAGAAGACTATCTTAAGTTTAATTCGGGATACTTTCATGAAGACGCCCAACCTACCCACCCACAAACCCTGCCCCTGTTAGCCTTCTTTTTTTACACTCATTGATTCCAATCAATCAACCTTAATTAAGCGAGCACCTATACCCATATAAGTCATAAGCTAATAGGGTAATGATATGGGCATTTAGCTAGTGCTTTAATCTGGCAGCTGGCACATAATGGCGCAGTCGGCCATGAAAATATTTATACGAGATTACTGAAAGCATGCGGCCACATGGACGCAGAGATTGGCATTTCACAGTGTCTTACTGTATTAAATCTTATTTACAAGCGGTAACCGTTACAGATGGGGTGGTGGGGAAAACACATTAGGTTCAATGGGGCCAGCAGCATGTAATCTAAAACAATAAAATGGAGATGTGAGTCAATCCAACCCATTATAGGAAGCACACGCGGCTCATCTGCAAACAGATGAGGATCTCCTTTGGTCCGCCCAATTCCATCTCTGAGGGCCTCCACGGATCCGGATGGGAAATGAGGCTCATTTCATTTTTAATCCCTCGTGAGTTTTGGGTGCTGCAGATTAATTTGCTGCACACTCGTTCAAAGCCAAAACCCTACCCTAAAAAGAGGACTCCTTTGAATGGCTTTTGGAGAAAAAACGAGAAGAGGATCTATTGGTTTCGAAGTGAAAATTCTGTTTGTGTCCGGCTTGCCCATTCTATCACCAAAAAGTTACATGGGTGGGAATGGGAGCTTGAATCTGATCCAGCAGGAAGCACTTTGTCAACCAGCTGGAGTTGTTATGATGAAGTGGAGGCTGTGAAGAGACGTCCGACGCACAAGGCTGTAGATTTATTCCGATTGAAAGAAACGGCTGGTTTTAAATCTTCTGCCACGATGACAGGAAGTGTTTGAAATGATTTAAAAAACGTCAATTCTCTGAGTATAACAAAGATCTTGAAGTGTGTATTCCTGTGGGACTGGATAGACTCATCAGACAACATCCTTGCAATAATTATGTTCTAGTGTCTATGAGGAATTGTAGAGTTTAATACCTGACGGAAGGAAAGATCTTCGAAGGCTCAGCGAGGTGTTATCCAATGCGAATTGTTTTTTGCTGTGCTTTTAACGTGTTCTTGTGACATGTTTTCATTATGGGGACATATATTAAGAAAATGTAGCTTAAAATTGTGTTTTTTAGTAAGGGATGATGGGAAGTAAGCGCAGGCAGACTCCACACCTACAACTAGGGATGAATTTAATGAACTCCTGCCGCTCTGCAAAAATACATTCCACAAAAAGACAAATGGGTTTTGGATTTAAGTTAAAAAAGGTGCATAATTATAATTAAAAGACCACTGAGGACGCTGGTAAAACAAACCAAAGTTTAACCAGAGTGGGACTTTAAAGTCTCTGATTAAAGGAGCTCATTGGTTTCATACAGAGGACGATGAAGTTGATTGTCCATGATCGATTCCAGTTTCCGTAACATCCTCCTCCTGTCACTCACCACGGTCACAGACTCTGTAGGGGACATCCCAAAACAAAAATGGATCTTCGCACCAGTTTATCAATTCTCTTCCTGTTCCTTTCCCTGCATCCGACCCCCCAGCAGCTCACTCCATAGAAGAGGGCAGATGCAACCACCACACAATAAAAACCGCTTTAAAGGCCCTTTAACATGCTTCACTGTAAACTATATCCACATATATAATGATATATTATTGCCTTTGCCACACCAAAGAATTACTTTTTTAATTAAATATGAGTTCTTCTCACAGCTCTCTCAGACTCTTCCTGGAAGAGGCTGTTCTTCGCTTATCTACGTAGGAATTTGAGAACCCAAATTGGGTTGGGAGGGGCTAGCACGAGTGCAGGTTTTTAGATGAATAGTTAGAGATGCATGAATGGATCATAATCCCAATTTGTTTTGTTTTTTTGTGAAGAATGAACATTATAAAACAGTTGGTTTTGCCTGTATAGGCCCCTTTAAAAATCCTGCAGACTCAGGAGTTTTCTTCAGCATCTCCTGAGATCTATGGTTGCGTCTCTGTTTGAACAGCTGATCGTGTAAACTACACGTCCAGGAAACCCGTCCACAAGAAAAAAAACCATGAATCTATGGTAACAGGTAGCCAGGTAGTGTCTTCATGTGTGCACATCGGTGCAAAGTGGATTTAAAAGCCGCATCAGAAACATGTTGATCGTTTAAACGGTTGAGGTCAAAAAGCGTGTGGTATTTAGATGTCGCCGGCGACATCTCTGGTGTTGAAGGATCTAGAAGAAAAAGTTTCCAGACTTTTTAAGTGCTGCGACTGATCACAAGACCTGTCCTTGTAAACTTGGGGGCCTTTGCTGGTAACAACAGCCTGTCTCTGCGCATCTCATCTCTGTTGTGTGATGGAGGGAAAGAACCCCAGGTAAACCCAGCAGTGTTTGTTAGAGTCCTCTCCCTCCGTCTCCCGAGTGGTAATTATTTGATCTTGTTTGGTTCATTATTCATCTTGAGGGAGCTGCTTGTGACTTGTGGATAAATGCCATATGAAAGGCATCGCGCGCAGAGGATGCATCCTCTCTTTTATCCTGGCTCCCACAACAGATCAATTAGTAAAACTAAACAGTTAATTATTAATCGCGTTGCTTTGTGTCCCCGTTCCGTCACCAGAAGACAACAGTTCATGAGAGGGAAAGGGAAGAAAGAGGCGGATGAGGTGGTGGTGGTGGGGGCGATGATTGAGAGGGGCTTTAAAGCGAGCTGATGCCGTGTGAACATATGAAGCAAAAAAGAGGGGAGAATTATTAAGCGTGTCCATCATTCCAGGTAACTTCCAAGCTAACCCCCTCCTCCCCCCAAAATGACGTGCACTCATAAAATGGGGTCAAGCAGTGGAGGAGTTCAATGTCACAGCCATCATATATGTTGCCCGTTGGGGTGTGTGTGATTAAAATAACACACAGGGATGTTTCATGTCATGGTGAGCAATCAGACCATATTTGCAAAAAATATTCAGATCAGATGAATTTTAATGAGGTGTACACTCGAGGGGGATACGGTTGCCGGAGCGCTGGGGATAGCAGGTGGAGGCGAGCATGTCCTCTTATTTGGCAGTATGTCAATGTACATAAACTTTTTTTTCTTTTTCTTTTTCACTCTGATGGAAAAAAAAGAAAAATCCCAATCCAGGGGTCTACTCAGTGTTCAGATTGTTCTGCTGTTCTGAGCTGGGGCAATTTGAATAAATTATTCCAGAAAAAAATAAATAAAAGAAACTACTCTGTGGGGTTCATTTTGGAAGAAATTATATTATTGCTGGAAAGGTTAATTTTGAAGGGAGCTTGAATGACTGCGAACTGGGGTGGAAGTGGGGGCTGAAGGAGGGAAAAAGAGACGGGCGGGCGGGCGGGCGGAGGACTGGTGGTGGTGTTCTCTACACGAGGAGCAATGGGCGTCAAAAGGAGAAGCGAGCGAGAGAAAGGATGGAGGGAGGGAGCAAGGGAGGCAGTTATTAAAAGCGATTGCATTGCCTCCCGGATGTCTCAGGAGAGCAGAATCAGTGGAGATGTTAAACCTTGCTTGACACCCCAGTTGGATAATTGTGGGTGTGGGAGCTAATCAGCGGAAGATGTCTCCTCAATTTAAATCTTGTCAGTTAGTGAAGATTAGGCCCTCCTGTCCCGGCCACCATTAGCTTTGTTGCATGTCAATGCGCCGGTGACGGAGTCCACGCGGTCCAGCAGCAAGGGTGCAAAAAGAATAATTCAAAAAGGGAAGTAGATTTATATCAGTTAAAGCCAGGATGGCATTTCGGAAAAAAAATAATGCAAGGCATCAGGAAAAGGTATTTGCTTCTGGGACCTAACAGGAGACGACCCAATGGTGTTTGAGGATTTTTTTTTTTTTTTGAAGACAAAAACTAATTCGTGTTTTCTGCTGTAAATCTAAAAACGTGGGAGCATTTAATATTTGACCCTGCATAGTCAGGTAAAAATAAAAATCCTTATCAATATTAGGGATGCCACAATCCTTGGTTTAAAACCGAACTGTATGTTACACCATCGAACCAAATTGTGGGGAAAGCGTATCTTAGCATCCCAACTACACACCACTAGGTTTACACTGAAAGGGTCAAAGGCGTATTGTGATAAATTTAAGATTGATTTATTGTTTTACTAAATTACACAAGGCTCAGTAGTGGGGGACGAACGATTAATCGACTTAACCAATAAATTGATTTATAATTCTACCATTTAACATAGTGGATGTGTCTAAAGCAAGTTGTTATTTGAATTGACAAAAACCCTTACAAAACATTGCATCCCTACAACATATCGCATGAGGTATATGTGGAAAATGTCAAAGACATATTGTGCTAAACTTTGGAAGAACTAAATATTTATTCTTTCGTTGCATTACACAAGGCTGAATAGTAGGGGTGTAACGATTACGTCAATGTCCGTGACAAACTTGATCCATACCGGAAAATACCATTTGGATTGAGAGATGGTAGGTTGATTTTATTATAGTGTAAACATGACCAGGTATTTATGTCTGAGTCACATAGGTGGAATTTTTGGCTAAAGATCGATTTAAGTCAGTGAATCGGATTATTCAAAATGAACCAATGTCGACTATCGTCAACCACAAGTTCTGACAGAAATCAGATTGTTACACAAAGGTTTTTGTCATTGTTACTCGCTTGTTAGCAAATTAAGAAAAAGGTTTATTCCAAATTTTCAGTTTTTGTCTTTGGAACCAAAAACAAAACCCCAAAAATGAGATTCGAACCAAATTGTGAAGATAGCGTAATATTGCATCCCTAAATTTAGTGTAAAACCCACAACATGTTCATACCAAGGTTTCAATGTGAAGCTATGGGATAAAAGTGGCTGGAGGAAGTCATTCGATCCTGCCATCGAGGCTATTAAATGACTAATAATGTGTGACAGCGCGATCTCATTAATAAAAATGTAGGGGGTATAATTTTAACCCTGGTTAAAAGGAATGGGGGAGGAGGTGGCTAATTCCAAAAATTGCACTGTAGTGAGTTTTACAGCTCAAGTCTAGATGGCTGCAGGCCACAGATTTGCATCCCTCACCCTCCCCAAATTGTAAATATTTGTACCAGGTTTCACCCGACAGCACAATGGTGCCTTTCAGTAAAGCGGGTCCCGTAACCTCGCAGCGATCGCCAAGGGTCAGGGCAAATAAACAAGCAGGCCGTGCCAAACGGAGGAGCCCTGGTGATTTCTGGGCCCGGGTTTGCTGCATACCGGGCCCTCTGTGCTCTGCTCGCCTCCCTCCAGTCTGAGTACTGACAGATGTTTCAAGCTGAAAAGGGGGGGGGACCAAGAAAAGGGAGAGAACGAGTGCTTTCCTTTTTCTAGCCTAACATTTCCACTTTTTTAAAAAAATGTTGCCCGCCTTACTTCAATCAGTGCGTCCCGGTATCGTCTGACACCTTCAGGGAGCAAAACTACAAATTATGCACTAATGTAAATTGATGATAGTTATGTAAAAGGACTTGAAATGAATCGTTGAATAATGTCAACGAGCCCCGAGTGTGTGTGTGTGTGTGTCGACAAAAAATGAAGCGGAGTGAAATTCTTTAATGTAAATTTATCTGAACTTACATGTTAGTTTATGTTCATCCTTCACATTTGTACGATTGTGGTCTAAAATTAGCGAGAAGCAACAAGTTTATTACTGTTCTGGTCTGGCGAGGCGGGGATTTTGACTTTACTTTACAAAATAAAAGAAAAAACATTTTGACGCCTAAATGTATTTCCAGTAACAAAAAAAAAAAAAAAGAATTCACTCATGTTTTTGCTCTTAAGAAGATGCAAAATTTAGGTAATATTTGTATCATTAGGGGTCAAGGGGTTAAAATAATCTTTATCTGGAGCTATTTGTGGGTTTGCTTGTTACTGAACAAAACCCCAACCAGAGCTGCAAATTCCCTGTATGGAAAATTACATTTTTTAAGTGTTTTTGTAGCCTTTTATGAATAAAAATGTACATTTTAAATATTTACAATATTTGGTCTATAACAGTGTTACATTTTTCTATCATCGCTTTTACTTTAGACAGCCGGACTTACAAGTCCCTTTCAAAATAAAATACATCCAGTGTCAACTAAGTAACATACTATTTTTTTAAAGCACTAGAGCCTAAATGGAGGAATAAAAGAGCCACATGTGGCTCCTATAGGCCTCAGGTTGCAGACCCCAGACAAGGTCTGGGTGTGTGAGAAACACCAGCCACTGCTGCTGCTGCTCCTCCTCCATGCTTTCATCCAGCACGTCAAAGCCGGACGAGGGTCTGAAAAATCTTTTTTTACAACCACTCATGTCAAGCTATTTTAATTTTTTCAGGTGCTTAGAACATATTTTATTTGCTTTATTTTGTCTTTTTAAAAAAGTGTATAGAAACAGTGCACTGGCACTAAAGCGAACTTCCGCATTACATATTCCCTTTAAATCACAGTGGCCGTGAAGGGCCCAGTTAAAAGTATCAAAGCCGAGCGGCGAGGAGACAAGAGGCTGGCGTTTAATCTAATCTATGTTCTAATAGTTGGGCAGACATTAATTATTGATAAGACTGGCAATTGATTGGTTAATAAGATAATGTAATTGAGAAATGAAAATCATCAGAGTTGAGTATGTGTCTGCGCTTCGTCTCGAATGTGAGCCACACGAGGGGTGGGGGGGTTCTTAGGGAATTGCCTCTACATGGTTTCCATCATTACAGCCACACTATAAGAGCAAAGTGGTGATTAAAAGGACTTGATTGATTTGACTCTTACTGGGATAAGCTTTCCTCCTTCATTCGCTGGGATCTAAATGAAAAAAAAAATTTTTAGTCCTAACATTACTCTGGGGAAAAAAATGTAAATAAAAAGGTTTTCAATGTCCAAATAGAAACCAGTAAGGATGGGTCAACTTACCTGCATCCGCATTACTCTAAGTGGACCGGCAGCGGTGAAACCTGCCAGAGACGGTGTGTGCATGTCGTCAAGAGGTGGCCCCACTCTCCCAGTTTTCACTCGCCTTTTGTCCTCGCTCTTTACTGTACTGCTCACACACTCACACACTCTTGAGCTCTAACCCACCCGGAGAGACGGAGACAGACCCTGCCGCCTGACACAAAAGCTATTGACTTTACTGTCTGCTGCAATGAATGATCTTCCTCAGCCAATTTCTGAATTTAGAAATGAGTTCAATACTAATAATGACAGTGGAGAGATTCTTCAGAGGAGTGGAGAAAAGAAGGGCAAAAAAAGAGAGCGAAGTGAAAATGGAAGAGTTTGTTTAGATTTAAAAGAAAAAGTTGCCATTATTGCTATATTACAGAAAATGACACCAGTCCTTTTTCTCGTTCTCGTTCATATGAATTTAATGTGGAAAAACTTTGCGTTGTGTATTTTTTTAATATAGTTTTTTAAATCAAAATTTCTTTCAAATTTCATGCACCGATTTTTACACACACCTTTTATGATCCCACTTCTGATGGGATTTTGTGAGCGCGCTCCGTAATCCACTCGTATATTTCATGCTCCATAAAAGGAGCCCCCATTTTGTGCCTCTAAAATCTTAGAAAAAATAAAAATAAAATAGGCATATAATTTTTTTTACATGGAATGTGTTTGGCTATTAAAAGAGAAACAAATAAGTGTGGTAAATATTTGTAATTTCAATATAATATATATTTCATATATATATATATATATATATTTCATATATATATATATATTTTTTTTTTTTTGTGTGTGTATCTCATGGGAACTCTTCTTTTGGTGCACTTGGGCAGGCAGTGGTTTCATCGGGGTGAAGTGAGTTAATCAGAAACCCTGTGCCCTGTTGAGGCGTTAATTCACCCCCCCCCCCTCCGTTACAGAGAAGTGTAGATTAATAGATAAGGGAGGTCTGGGCGCGGGTCACTGTGATATGGCCTTCCCTGTGTTCGACCGCTTGTCAGACACCTGCCTGGATTAAGCCGCCGGCTTCCTTCTCCGTTGCGCACAGGTGAGAGGTCAGCCATTTACCGAGTTCTCCAGGCTTTTGCTCCGTTTTCTTCCGAGGTGGGGTGGATCTGCATAAAAGCGCTGGAGTCCGTCCGCCGTACGCAGGAGTTTGCCTGCACATTGGGGGTGGGTGGGAGGGAGGTGAGGCGCGATCAGGCAACGTGGGGATCTGCCGCAGAGGATTACGGTTTAAGACTCCGGAGGAGATGAAGAACCTGGAAAGGAAGTGGGTTTTATTTTATTTATTCGGTTTGTAGAAGGGATTCAACAGGATTTTTTTTTTTTTTTTTCATTTTTTGGACTTCATTTTTTGTAGAAGATTGGAGAAGTAAATCTTTCCCATACACACACAAAAAAAGCGGGAAAGAGATGAAGAAAAAAATGCAGGAAACTCTACAAATTTGACTTATAACAAGCAAAATTACACCCCGCTGTCATTTAAATTATGGCTGCCCTCTATAAAGGTGTCTTTTAGGTGCATTAATTGAATTCGGCACTATTTCCCAATAATAATCTGTAAAGTTCAGCCGTCCATCCTTCATGAGATCCCCGCCGCGTACCACAGGAGTATCTATTTCAGTGGCTTAATTTATTTTCATGATTCACCGATAATGACGGCCATGCAGGCTGTACATCAGAATTAACCTTCATTTCACTGAGGTATATTACGATGACAGTCCACGACACATTTCACCTACACAAAGGGCATTTTCTCTCCCTCTTTCCCCTCTTCTTCCTCTCAGTTTCTCGCCCCCCACCCACCCCCCATGCCTACCCCGGCTGTATAATCATCCTCGGCAGACCAAGATTGTTTGATAGCCGATTAATTTCCATAGGAAATCAAGTGGCCGGCTCTTCCTTTTTCTTCTACCCCCTCCGTCGCCAAACGCGTACAGACGGCTCTTCTCAACAATGCCAAACAGCGCTTACGCTTGGTGACTTTTTCTGTCAATTAGGTGTTTTATTTAATCTCATCTTTCCTTTTTTTCTCCCCCTCTCTCTCTTTGTAACAAATTGCATTCCCTGCCTAACGCTTCAGATATCTCCAGCCCGGTTAATTTATTTTGGATGATGCCGACGTAACAAAAGTGCTGTAAATTAATCAGGGGACATCAAGCAAAAGTGGTGGGGTCCTCTAATTTTCATGCAAAACCAGTAAAGTGTCAGATATGGAATGTACCATTCGCCATGGTCGCAAGTAAAAAAAAAAAACAAAAAAAAAAAAAGAAAGATTTCGTCGGGAACCCGACGCCGCATCATTTCTGCCCTATTTTCTCCCTCATGAGCTCTTTGTTCTTCACCCCCTCCGTAGGATCCCCCCACTAAAAAAAAATAAAAAAAAAGGGCCCCTATGCAAATGGCGATAATAGATTTCGCAGCCGAAACAGCATTTTGGCCTATTTTAAGAGAAGGAAAAACCACAGAAACATTCAATTTGTGGCATTAACCAGGGTGCGTGGCAAGGTTGCCAAAAAGTGATAAAGAAGTGACTGAATTGCTGCTCTCTGCTTGAAGTTCTTCCTTTCATTTTTTAACCCCCCCCCCCTCCTTTTCTTCTTCTCTCATTGACATATCATCTGTAATGAGGAGGGCTGGTAATTAGAATATTCTGGAGAGGTGAGCCCTGTTGGAGCTGGCGGATCCTACGTCGCCCTCCTTTTTTTTTTTTTTTTTTTTGGGCATGGTGTCTTTGGAGTGGCATCACAGACGGAAAAACAGCTGTTCAACAACGCGGCTCCACGGATGCACCCCCTTTTTTCACGGCGTCTGCGTGTGACCGTCCGGGGCTCCTCTATCAGCAAATAAATATAATCAATCTCCAATTTACATACAAATGGGCTTCTCCTGTTCATCCTAATAATCTGCGCGGCATCCTCGGAGAGGGAAAATCATATTCACATGCCAATTTCGTATTTACCATTAGATGGCTTCATTGATCGTTGTTTTTTTATTTTTTTTTATCATAACTTTATTTTTTTGCCACTTCATTTTATCATAGGATATTGAAGGCTTGTAGGGCTGACATGACGCATACGCTTCATTATTTTCCGCACAGGCACGATTATGGTTATTGACACTGTCACATCTTTACTGCTGTGAGCTGCAACGCTACGACGAAGACGGGGTGGGGCGCAGAGGGTGGGGGGCAATGAATATCATTGAAGCCATTAATGGGTGTAAACTGCGGGGGCGCTACAAGTCCGTAATGCGGCTCATTCGTGTCATGTCAGTGATGGGGGGGGTTACCGGAGGGGCCGTGACGGAGTCCCAACGCCTCTGTCAGCGGGATCAGTGCCACGGGCATCCGACACATCAAACACGGAAACGGAAGAAAAAGGAAAAGTCGAAACAGAAGACTCACATTTACTCTTGGAAAACTTACACTAATTTCAGGCTAATTAAAACTTATCTCAAAGGAAATCTAGATAAAATAGAAAGAAAAATGCTGACAGGACTGAGGTTTTTTTTTTCTGCTTTATGAAGAGTACAAGGCAAAAAGATGATCTTAAAAGGGAGGCATGTCAGCTCTGAAATGCCTTTTCCCCTCCTTTTGCATATTTATCGCCAAAGAAAAAGCCAGTAGGTAGAGAGTCGGGAAATCCGGGAAGTTTCGTCAAACAAACTGTGTTGACACTTCACGCGTCTACAGCTGATAACATGTTGCCGAAACGAAATCTTGAGGATTGGAGACAAACATTGCTGCAACCTCTTCCAGATCAACAGCCGAAGAAGCAACAGCTGCTAACATGTTTGGTAATGAGGCAATTTAGCTGCCATCTCTGGCAGTTCTATCAAAAACAGCAGCTGGGAGTTGGCTGATCTTTGGAACATGGCTTCTTATCTAATTAACATGTTAGTTTGTAGCGTGAGAACCTGAAGACGTGGAACTTTTACACATAAACACCAAGATTTTTTTATTTCCCATTCCCCTTTTTGGTCCGTAACAATTACTAATGTATAAAACGCTCAATAAAGCCTTGATCACGTACGGGCGCTGCGGGTTTTTGGGGTCCAGGGAGGGTCGTAGACAGGAGTTGTTGCATTGTAAAGGTAGCGCAAGTGCTTTCCAGTTACCTTAAAGGTTGAATGGCCACCTCGAAGGACATCATGAAAAGGGAACGCACGTGGGGTAAGTATATCGTGACATATTCGCAAGGCTAAAGTAAGTTGCACATATGAAGTAAGGGTGATGCTGTTTTACCGTCCTTACATCAAACTTTAGTCGATGGTAAGGTGTGAATACTGGCTCCTTAGTGACCGTGCAGGTGATACCTGGGCCGAATCCGAATTCTGCCCCTACGGCTTCTCCCACATTTATTCCTCCAAACAGAGAGCTATAGAAAAATAGTGTCCTCAAATTTGGACACTACTCCCACTTACCAAAAGTCGCCGGTCAGTCATGTTTGCGCAGAGCTGCAAGCGCTCGTGGATACATAACAACAACAGTTTTATAACTCTACAAAAGGTCAGGCTAAAACAAAAAGTCATTACTTACATTTAAATGCAAACTTCTGTGCATCAGAGCACAATCACGTGAAGAAAAGCGCTTCTCCTCCGTGGCACAGCGTGACGCGGATCACCCTCGGGTTGGAGAGCTCGGCATCCCTTCGCCGTGAGGGTTAGCCCTTAAAAACAACAATTTTGGACAACCCTACCACTCCAAATGCCCCTACAGTTGGAGAAGTAGGGAGAAGCCGAAGGGGTAGAGGAAGAATTCAGATTTGTCCGTAAGTGACCGTAGGAATGCCACACAAACCATGCTCTGATTGTCAGGAGTACACGCTTATCACACTACTTGGGCAGTGCACATGTTTTGAGAGAGACAAAAAAGTAAAAAATTGCTACCCTTAGTTCCCCCCATGAGTTGTTTAGGTGTCCGCTATGACCTGTCAGCTGCAGCATGCCCGTAGAAACAAATGTGCACAAACGCATTCACTCTGTGGGCTTACCAAGCAGTCTACGCCCTTGATATTTCATGCGGGCTGCATAGATATTTGGCAACTTTGTGCTTGCATATGCACTCGTAAGGGCAGTTATGACTAAATGATTGGAGAATGTGTGAGGCTGTTAAATGGATATTTAATGGTCAACTGTAAATTATTAACAAAAAAAAGCATCGATTACTTTCTGAAATTATTTCCCAAAAGTGATCTCAAATTGGTCGTCTTTTTATCAGGATACAGGACGCTTCTTTGCATTCTAATTTGAAAAATTCAAGACAAACATTCATGTGGGAATTGTACTGTAAGTGCAAATGAGTTTGAGTTAACAAGTGGGTAACATGTTTGCACTTTCTCCCTCAATCTGTCTTCAGAACCCGCTAAATTCCCTTTTGTGGTGGTGAGATTGCTGGAGCCTATCCTTACATTGGGTTACATCACGAACACGTCACCAGCAGGGCCACACATACACACCTAGGGACACTTCAGAGACACCAATAAACCTATGAAAAAGGTTTTTGGACTGTGGTAGGAGAAAAAAAACACGCACACCCGCGGAGAAGGGCGGAAACTCCACACAGAAAGAACTCAGCTGGGATTTGAACCCTTCCTTCTCTTATCTTCTTAGTGCTACAAAAGAAAAGAACAACAAAATACTCATCTTCAACTTAGTTTCTAGATTTTGAAAAGGACTCTTTTCCCGGTTCCACCCATCCTAAAAATACAACTTTTTTCTCTTCCTTTAATGTTTGTGCTCCTTATTTGCATTTGAATTGTACACTGTGCACTTTTATGGGAGGTTTGTTTTGTTCTCTTAAAAAGCCCAGCTCCCTTTACAGTTTTTTTTTGTTTGACAAAAAAAAAGCGACTATTTTTAATTATTATTAACTGGTTCATAGTGACCTGATTAAAAAGTACTTGCAAAAAAACATTGTTTTGATCAAGTATCAAGGCTGTACACTGCAAAACTGAATACTAAGACGGTAAAAGGATCCTTATTGTGAGACAAATTTTCTGTTTTTCAAAGGCAAAATAATCCAAGTTAAAAAAAAACATGAAACAGTGACCAGTATTATTTCTTAAAATAAGAATTCTTCTCATCTTACCTGTTTTTACAGTGTTAATATAAGGGTGGTTCAAAGTGTCTCTTGGGTTTTAGTATTTCAAATTTCTGCTGCTTTTCCACTTAAAAAAAAACACCCCAAAAAACTGATTAATCACAAGTTTCTCCTTCAGATCAAAAGCAGCGTCGCCGGCTTGTGAGGCGTCACAAAAACAAAGTGAGACGGCGCCGAAAGATCATCAACAGGCACTGACAAAGTGGTGCTATTAAGACGAAAGGGGGATCTGACAAAATGTTTGTCTGAGGTGTAAACAGGCGAGTCAACAGCATGCAAAGATGTAATAAGGAGACGGCAGAAACAGATGACAGCATTTAACAGGTTGTCATTATCAAACAGGATTTTTGAAATCAACAAACTTCACAAGAGATAAGACTTAATTTAGAGGGAAATTTAGCCTAAATAAAAGGAATTTATTTCTGCTAAATAGATCCAATAATTAGGGGTTACCCGCGCTTGAAACAACAAGAAGACATTAAAAAAAAAAAGTAAGACTGCTTAGATTTATCTATTTTCTCGCAAGCACCTCTAATGCTACATTTACACTGCAGCATCAGCACACCTCGGCGTGTCAAAGTTGTCGACGGGCTTAACCCATCTTACTTGGATGTCTGTCACTGTGATGGTTACTGGATTCTGTTTAGGGATGTTCTTTTCTCAGAGAGACCAGCCACTGGGCATTGCTGTTATGTGCTGTCTCTTTCTCCCAGATACTTATCCAGTACTGTTCAGTTTCCAGCCTTTCGGGTCTGCTCGGCTGTTTTGACCCTGCCACTGAGCAAACGCTTTCGCAGGTTCAGTCGCTCCCTCTTGAGCTGCACGCGCTCCCTCCTCTTTCTTACACGCGCGCGTGCGATTTCAGCACAAACACATCCTCGTTCTACAACACATGCTTCAATGTGGGCACATGGGGGCTTATAGACAGGTGCGGCTTATGTATGTACAACATTTTTTATCCTTTAAAAATGTAATGGGTGCGGCTTATAATCAGGTGCGCTCTAAAGTCTGGAAATTCGGTAGATCTTTTAGAGCTTGTTGTCTCAAAAGTACCAAAAAAGTGTGGGCACCCCGGCTGTAGAGAGTCCTAGAATGCGTGTTCAGCATATGGTGTTCACACTGAAAAGGTGCCGAATGTTTTAGAACGCGGACAAACATGAGTTCTTGAACGCAACTTTAGGCCCCATGGTTAAACTGGATGGGCTGGAAAGGTGTTCTTGTTTTTTTTAGTGTTCACTAACACATACTGACAAGCTTTTGTCTCAATTCTGATAAATGAAAGACTTGGTGTCATAATTCCAGCCAAGTACAAACAAAGATAATTCATTTCTCCGTCATGATCAATTTTCAAATGGATGCCACTTCTGTTAATTAAAAGGGAGGCCATCTATACATTACTACCAAGTCTGAATTCCTGATTGATCAACCTGGTTTAACTTTAAATTTGCGGCCAATTGCCACAAGTGTTGAACGTGGAGCCCAAAAACAGTTGTAAAAACTAGCAAACGTGAGAGTTTTGAGCCTGAAACGCAGGCTTACATAGACTTTTTATTGGAAGTGGTTGCTTAAACGTGCATTGCTGAGGGCGGTGTTTTATTTTTTCATCATCGTTGGCAATGTTTGTCCCAACTAGAGAGAAAAAAGAAATTCCCCTCCCAAAAAAGAACATACCTGAGAAATAATGACGGTACAAAACATATATGTTCTTTAAAATCCCTATTGGAACAAGAAAGAAATGTATGCATAAAAAAAGAAAAACAAAAAAAAAATCTTAGCACCTAATTAAAATGATAACTGCGTTTTCATTTTTCAAACTCTCATATCCTGAGGGCCAATTGGGATGAGTGCTGCCCCCTCCCTTCGTGCAGCTGGAGTTTCTTCCTCTCCATCAGTCCGTCTCCTCTCTCCACCTCTCCTTCTCTCCATCTTTCTCCCACTCCACTGTGGCTCACTGAACTGCTCCTACAGCAATATCCCATCATTACCATCTCCCCAGCTGAGCTTCAGCCCCGCCATTATCATGCCGCATTATTAATCTTCTTGTCTTATCAACTTGCAAATCACAAACCGTTGAGCCTTATGGCGCAGTTTGGGGTGCGCCGTTACTCATTTTGTAGGTCTACCTAGCCTGCGAGTCTTTTTTTCTAATCACCTGGCCATCGTCACTCTTCCGCTGATGCCCGGCGCTCCTCCTTGTCCCGGCGCTTGGCGGCACGTGAGGGGGTGGAGTGCTTTGCTCCGTCTTCAAGCTCCCTTTTTCCTCTAAAATTCTGGCCCTCAGAAACAGGCCCCATGTTTAGAGTTTAAACTCTCACATCAGTAGATTGGGATAAATCTGTCACATCAAGTCTTAAAAATAAAAATACTAGAGATATTTAACAACAGAAGTAAAACTAATTTTGAATTGTTTAAGTACTTGTTAAAGTGACCCAATGTGTTGTTATTCCAGGTATTCCTCATAAAACGTGTTTGTTACAAGAACCCATTACATTTTTTAAATATATCTATACACACTTTTATATATTCATACATGAATACCCCGCATTTCCAAAGGTGGGGTCAAAAGCGACCCCATGGGTTATAATTCTTTAAAATATTTGAAAATAAAATTCATTATATTTTTATATTCCTTATGTTTGTCATGCAACATGTTTGTTTCATGATGCTTTTGCATTTCATAGAACAAAATAATTAATTTTAGTCGCTTTTCTATCACTACCTCACTTTTCCAAAAGTGGGGTCCAAAGTGACCCTATGGATTGTCATTTTTTAAAATATTTGAAAATAATAGTATTCATATTTGATATTCCAGATATTCCCCATAAAACATGTTTGTTACATGAGCATTTAAAAAAAATATGTTTACACATTTTAAAAAATGCAGCTTTTGTATCACTATCCCACTGTTCCATAAGGGTCAAAAATGACCCTTAGTGTTTCCTAAAGGATTTCAAGGGTCGGTCATTGAGACTTTTGCTTTTTATCAACTGTGACTGTCAGTGTACATTTACCGTCCCACCACACAGGCGGTCATGCAAGGGTTAAAGACTTTTTGTGTTTTCTGGTGTCTTTAACTTGTTCTTGTAACTAAGATGATCAGATCAAAGATGGGACTTTAAGAGGTTTAACTATTTATTTTAGGAAAAGTTGAATATTTACATCTAGTCTTGTTTCTTTTTGATTAACAATAAAAAAAACTGAGAATTGTAGCTTTTTTTAAAATAACTTTTCTACTTAAAATCCAAATTTTTATTGGATATTTGTGTCACTGTTTTTAATGTTTCACTATCGTGAACCAATCTTCCTTTTGCTTACTTGGATTTAGTCCCACAGATGACGATACCAGCAACTCGCCGTGGTTTGAATTTCTGCCTTCAATTTTCTTCCGTGCGTCTTGTTTTCGCTCAGACTTTCTTGTTTCCTCAGCCTCATCCTGTTATTCCTGCATGACAACACAAAAAAACCCAAAACATAAACCCGACTTCAATGAAAGACGTTTGCTGGAAGGAGTCAACGGCAAATGGGATTCATTTTGCGAATGGCTCGGCGTTAACGCCAGTCGTTTGAGCGCTGACCCAGAGCCCCTGACTCATGCATCCCCCGATGTTCCTGTCATCTCTCCTGCTCTGTCTGCTGATGTTAGTATTCCAGAGTTGAGCACAGAGGGGGTGGACAGAGAAAAAAAAAAAAAAGAGACAAAGTTTCTTTAAAGAAACACCATTGACCCCTGGATCCTGCTCTCACTTGAGTTTGCTTTCCTCCAGGGCTAAAATTTTCACCCTGGAAATGTGCTGTGGCTATGGCTACGCAACATAAAAAATTTTTTTTAAAAAATCTGCAAGGAATGTGCGCTTCTCCTCTGTGTGCAAGAGTCTGAATTAGCATTTCCTTTGAAAAACTTTGCATTAAAAATCACAATTTTTTCCCCCCCTTATCTCCACATAGCTCATTAAGCACCATACAACAGGTACCTCGCATAAAATATTTAGGAGAAGACAAAGTGTTTCATGTGCTCCTATGGACCCTGCTATTACCCGGGCCATTCACACAGCATCCGCTCCAAACAGCTCACCCTTTGATCTTCATTAATATCATTTGGCTAAATATTTCAAATACTCTTTCATATGTTTGATTAACATCTTTCAGAATTATTCAGTAAAACAGAAATTAGCTTTGAATGTTCGAGTGCTAATGATGAAATTGCGATCACCCTCCCGTCGCTATGAGGCCGGTGGCATTCAAGGAAAAAAAAAAAAAAGACTGGTAATTTTCCATTTGATCAGCAATATACCGCAATACATAGTGGACAGTCTATAAAACTTCATGTATCAACTTCCCCCCTCGCATTCAAATATGTGCTTAGAAGCCTTGGGTATTAATATTCGTGACGGGTGTATTTTAGAGCACATTTCAGAGCGCTGCGTGCTCCACATTGTAATTTCCAGGCTTATCTAATCAATTCTGCAAGCTCCGTCGGCCTCATGTCTGGTCCTGTGAAAGAAATCAGCTCGGTAGCACCTTCAGAACACTTATAAATAATGAAAAACATCTTTTAAAACGAAAGAAGCGCTTAGGGAAAAAATGTTGATTAGAAAAGTGCTTTTTATCCGTGACTTCAAATCTTTCACATTCCGAAGATGCGGAGGACTTCGGGCAAACTGCGACGAATAAAGTACTTCTATCTGGTTGGGGAAAAGAGGAACAAAAAAAAAAAAAAGAAAAGTATTAATTCTTTTTGATAAAAAAGTGCTGACAGCACAGAATGAGCCAGGTGGTATTTGGATACGAGCAGTAAAAATGATATGAGCTCGGAAGATCACTTTCATCTTGGGTATGGAGCTGTCCTTGAAAAGTTATCTGAACTTGGAGTGAGATGTTGCACGACTTCATCTTCTTCTGCTCGTCAGTGAACTTCTGTCAAAACCCAACTTTTATCTGGTTTGTTTCGGCTGTACGAAAAAACGCCGTGGTCGCAAACGCCCCTATGGGTGCTCCAGGTTTTTGGGTTGGAGGGTTGGAGATGGGAGCGACATATTAAAGGTAGCGTAACGGTGTCTAGGAGTTCCATTTAAGTTTTGTACTTTAAGGGATGTCATGAAAATGTGACAGACCATAGTTGTGCTTGTATCGTTGAGTATTTGTTAGGATAATGTAAATTGCACAAACGTATCACGTACAGGTCTAATGCTGATGTCTAATGCTCTTACACCTGACTCTAGTAGCTAGTGAAGTGCATATAATGGCCTTTTACTGACAACGCGCTGAAGTTGCACTCACGGGGTGTACAGGTAAAATGCAAGGGCCCATAGGATGTCGACCCAAACTACATTCTATTCCAAAAGAGTGAAGTCTAAACTACAATCATAAAAGAGTCTAAACTATGACCTGTTGCTCGTAGCATGGACGTAGAAAAATGTGCTTCATTCTACAGGCTGTGGTCTACGATCTTAAAATCTCGTGCTATGCACGCAGGTTTGCCCTTTTTTTTGTCTACTGACAGTCTGCATCCATCTGTAAGGACAGTTGTGACTATTGGGGAGAAGTTTAAGGGGAAAAAATGGAAAAAAGCTTTGCACAGTTCGTTTACTGTGTCCTATTTTGTCGTGCAGGGCCGGGTGGAAGGTAAGAACACGAGCAAATACCGGCTTTTTATGCCCGTCTATAAATTAGGAGTGGTGGGTTGATGAGGAGTGAAGGAGAGTCGTGTCTCAGATCACAGACAGAAAAGAAAGGGAAAGAAACCAGCCTGCAAGACGATACATCACACATGGACACAAAGATACACTGAGGTCCGGATGACAGTTATTGTGTTAGGTTCTAGGAAAGGAAAAAAAAAATTAAACAGATTACGGGGCAACACACCCAGCTGGCATTAAGCCACTGTGCACCTCCTCAGGTGAGGATTTGCATTCTGCCTCTGGTAGGTCGACCGACAAATTGCCCAGGCAGCCGCAGGAGACGGAGGGGAGAAAAGCAGCTTGGAAAGTATCTCATTCGTCTGACGCTCTCAGCGGAGCCAGCCCGACTAACACACCTTACTTCCATGCTGGCGGGTGAATGGAGACCGGAAGGCCTGGCGGCCATGGCCGGACCGTCCCTCCCTGGGGCCAGGAGTGGCTCGAAGACCAGTGTCCCCCCCCGAGCTCGCCCTGGGCCCTTAGCCCCGGGGCTATCATTCACAGACAAGCCCCTGTTTTTCCAATCAAAGATACCAACTGAGGGAAATGGACCCAAAGTGCTACTTACTGAGCTGAATTATTCACAACCTGAAATGTCTAGAAAGAAATTAAGAAGAAGAAAGAAATCAGAAAGACAGCTTTTTATTTGTTTTTTTCCAAACAGCATTTTTTTGTCTGCTCCTGATGCACACTGATTTGAATAATGAAAACACTCAGAAATAACATTTTGTGCTTACTTTTCTTCATATATGTCCAGCATCATCAGAAAAATGCTGCTAGGACACATTAAAAGCACCAAAAACACAGTTTCGACATGGACTCTGTTTAAAGGAAGCTGGATGGAGTTAAGGTATGCTGCAAAGATTAGAACATGTAGCAAAGTTATAAGAAAAAAATAATGAAAGGGATACGAGGAGAGGGTTCATAGAGGCGTGAGATGATGGTGGGAATTAATGGAGAAAAGTAAAGGGGAACAGGCTCCCTCCAAAGTGTCAATGTTTCTCCACACAGGTGCCAGTCTGTGAGGCACGGCACAGAGCTTTAATGGATATGAGTGTTTGTGCTCACCAGGTACAGTATGCATATTCCCAGCCTCCCCCTTATGTTTGTTGCCATGCTGTCCTCTCTCGATTTCCTTAATGAGGCTCGACGCGTGGCTGCCTCAGCACCTGCCGTGGGTGGCCACAGGGTTAATCCCGGCTGGCCTCCTCCGTTACATCGTCCTCATGTGCTCTCTCTCTCTGCGCGATGCCTCTGGGCTGCTGACGGCAGCAGGCACCGACCGGTGAGGAGGCTGGGGGGGGGGGGGTTGGGTGGTGACAACCCCCCTCCCTCTTTCCCAGTACGGCAGAATGAGTTGTTCGAGACGCCGCTTGATACCTGACAATCGGACGGCTTCATAAATTACCAAATGAAGATTGATTGTGCACTCCCCGCGTTGTGTTGGGCCTCCCGTCAGACAAAGGATCAGTTAGGCGAGGAGAGGAGATTACATGTTTGTTCAGCCAAACAGTTAGACGGCGACACGTGGAGATCCGTGAACTGGCACACACTCCCCGGCTACCCTTGATTGTTGTCAGCCTTAAGGTAAAAAGTGATCTGGCTGCTTCATGCTCTACCAGTTAGATAAAAACAGTCAGTCAAGTGGCGAGTCACCTGGTCAGTCACTCGAACTGGCGATGCAGACTCCATTACAGATCCTGTCAACGAGGCCAAAGGAATCTGTATTATTTATGGAGAGGCACAAAATGTAAGAAAAAGTGTGTGTGTGAGGCCTCAAACCCAGACAAGTGTAGGAGAACGCGCCTTTCAGTCCATCTTGTCCGTGCACACATGGATGGCGCGTACACAATGGAAAAATGTTAGAATGTATCATTTCTGCATGGGCGACCGTAACATCAATGTGTGCTTTACTCGACGTAGCGCATTCGTGTCTTTCCAAACCCAAGTGGGTTAAAAAAAAAGAAAAAAAGGTAGATATCTGTGGAAAGGCCGAGGCCATTTTATTCGAGATTGATGCCACTCTTATTGGACATCAACCCACCCCGCCCGCTGCCTTCTCGCATGACAGTAAAACTGTCCACATCAGCAGAACATCTTTGACGCACACTCAGAAAGTTAATCGACTTGAAAAACCACAATCAGAACAATGTCCCTCTTTTTTTCTTTTTTTTGTCGACACACCTGCATCGTCTCCGTCCAGAAGCGGTAACCTTGCCTTGCAAGTTGCTTACTCAACAGACCTTGTTATGGTGTGGCAGCTTTACAACCCTCGCCTGCTGAAAGGTCAGCGCCGTCGCAACCGATCTCATTCCAGAGGGGGCTCGCCCGTTATGATCGGGCCATTATCATAAGCTCATTCACAAATTGGTGCAGTAAGGGATGATGGGACGTGGGCCATGGGGTAAAAAGATAAAGGGTAGCAAAGTGAAAAGAGAAAAAAACGCAAATAGATCCAGGGAAGGAACCCCTGCTTCCTGTAACCACTTGTAGTCGTGGATAAACCCCCCCAAAAATGGGAGTGTTTCAATAGCAGCATGAAGGAGAGGAGGTGGAAAAAAACGGGGAGCACACTTCCTTCATAGCTTTTTTTTTAAATACATGTAGAGGCACTAAATTGACTCGAGGGCCTGTCAGAAAGCCGAGAAAAGAGCCGAAGAGAGGTGGAAGAGAGGAAAGAAAAGTCAAATAAATCTGACGGATATTCCCTCCCATCAGGAGGCCAAAATGCCAGACGCGGCGTAAATCATGACGCGCAGGCCGTCCATCCAGTCCGAGGTGACATTACCCCCACCAGCTGTCTCCGCTTTACGACTTCGCCAATCATCTCATCAAGAAGCCCCAGTACGGAGATTGATGTTTATTCAGATCCGGCCAACATATTTTACATTACACAAGCAGCAAAAGAGACACTAAAACATTTGGCCGGCTTGGCTAAATGAACCCTGAGATCATTTAATGTGCGGAGAACACGAGAAGATAGAGAAGGTTTCGAGCCATTTCCTTCATTCATTCGTCCGTCTTTTGAGCTCAAACTGTGACCAGGAAAGTTTTAGAAAGGGTCAAGTTCATGGGTCACAGTGGTTTAGCACCCCTTAATACTCTTTTTTAAATATTCATATTGTGCACGTTGGAGTTTTCCCACCGTTGCTGTAATATGCCATAAAGGGCAGCCATTCAGCGCTTGCAGGCTGCAGACTCCTGATGTGTGCGGTAATGTCAAATCCAGCCAGTTGTGTTTCTGGCAGAAAGTCAATACCGCCTAAACGTAGGTCTACCTGGAACTGTAGTCTCTTCTCTCCCAGTTTGACATGTCCAGTAGGCTATTCTGGGAGCGAGGATGGCAGAAGGTGGAATCCAAAACATCATACAACGTCCGCTGGTTATGATTACAAGCAGGATAAAGGAAAAGCAAAGAACCTTATTTTCCACACTATGATGCACTTAAAAGCCTTACTTTTTTTTAAGAAACAACAGGGCACTGTACATGTGAAATTAATTCTGGTTGTGCTTGTTGAAACTATTTTGAGAGCTACGCAACGATCTGCAAAGTTGCAAAAAGAAAATGGATAAACGGATAAAAATAATCAAAATGAATCAACTTCATTTTATTGGAGCCGGAAGTAAAAACCATTTTCTGTGAGTTATGTCACACTCACTCTGTCCAGGTCTCATATACAGTCAATGGTTACACTATAAAAATAAAATCCGCACTGTAGGAGTACAGAAGTTTTAAGCCAATAAAACTCCTCACTCCGATGGGATCAAACGTTTTATCCCCTTTTTTTCAGACAAACATGAACATTTTCACATTTTTCTCTCTTGTTTAAATCTTCATGGAAAAACAAGTCCGTTAGTATAGAATGAAAAGAAAGATCGTGATTGACGTGACTCACAAATGATGTAAATTTGTGAGTTGCACGCATTCTGTAGAGGAGACACGACGCAAAGAGATTGATTGACATGCACAACAGCCAATCAGGACACAGAACACAATCCTTTGTAAAAACAAAAACTAACAAACAGCAAGACCATGAAATGAAATCAAACATCATTTGCTTAGGACTTTTTCAACTTGTGTTACACAAAGGGCTTTACATAAAAAACAAAGTTAAAGTATAAAAACAAAAGGCAAGATAAAAGGTGAACTGTTCACTGGCTTCACCTGGCCAATCAAAACTACTGGATTCTATCATGTCCCAAAAACATGTTAAGAATTAAAGCTTGCTGTAAAGTCAAGAAGGGAGCGCGGCGAGTTTGTACCCGTTAAAAACACTGATAACGGCACGTTTAAATAATTCCAGAGAGCGGCCGGCCAATAAATTTCTGAGCAGAGGTTAATTTAGCGTGGTGAGACCTCGCTGCAATAACCTTGTTCGATGCCCCCCCCCCTCCAAACGCCCTCAGGGCCCGGTCTAAAATGTCACCCAGGAGGAGGGATGGAGGGCTGGAGGGTTTAGTGGGATGAAATTATTTTACCTCGGGATGCAGTCGTGAAAAACAAGGTAATCAGGACGGACTTCACGCTGACAATAGAGCTCTGCGAGCACGTTTAACCGAGGAGGAGGAGAAATTAGATTTTTCCTGTGCATCTTAATTACAGGAGAAAACGATGGGGAGGGAAGATGCAAATAGCGACGAATATAGGAAACAAACTTAAAAAATGAACTACTTACTCCAATGAAAATCATGTTTTTGATGTTTTAACGTTCTTGTGTTTTCTGACGATGGAGGACATACATAAAGAAGCTCAAAATTGCATTCCAGAGAATTTCTTGGTTCAAATCATTGTGAATCAGGAGCAGACCAAAAAACGCTGTTTTTAAAAAAGATCGTTTTTCTAACGTGGAAAACATCCTGCTTATTTCTCCAAGTAGGAGGGGAAAAGGGGGCGGGGTTGCTCCACAGCAACAGTCCAGCCCACAACTTCTAATAAACTCCTGCCTCATTGCAGAAACTAGGTCCTAGAAAACAACGTTTTTTGATTTTGGCTAAAAATGGCATGATCATAACTATAAGACCATTGGGGACACTCTGACAATAGATCAAACAGTGATCAGAGTGCGTATTTAAGGGTGAATTTGTTTTCCCCAATAATCCGGAACAAATTTTTAAATACACCAGAACAGACACTTGTCCGGAACCAGAAACCGCTCTCGGACCCATCTTTCAAGGTGGTCTCGGTTTGTTTCCAATCGAACACAGCTCCAATTTGCTCTGAGTTTCTTCAGTCGGAATGCGCTCTGTGCTCGCAGCAGAGCAACTAGACCAAACGGCCACTGTCCCCAGGCATTACGGGATGTAAACAGAACAGGAAGGTAGTAACCATGACGATGAGACACAGCAACTCATTACCAACTTTTTACGTAACGCACATTGGTTCTCACACTATTTTCCCGACAAACTATGAGTCATAAATACCTTCTTCGTTGTCTGCTTAGAAACCGCCTTGCAGCATGCCTCTGCCCGACAAGTAAAGTGTCGTACCAGATGTTGATACAGATGTTTAAAATATCAGTGAAATATGAAGTTAGAATACGTGAACTATCCCGACAAAGATTGCAAAGCGACTTCTATTCCTCTATTCTTTCTCTTTTTGGTGTGTTCTGCCCTCTTAATTCCTGGCCAATGATCGAACAGATCTTTAGTCACGTGGTTCTGTTTACAAGCCTTGGTTCCAAACAGAAAAGTATTCTTGACGACTGACTACAGACCAAGCGCAAGGTTCAGCACTAGTTCCGGACCAAATTAAGCGCACTCTGTCTGAACACCCTAATATAGATGAGTATTTTTGAAATGGCAACTATTTCTATTAATGGGATGACATTAGTGTCACACAGTTTGTGACTTGGTTCTGTTTCACGTGATTTTCTGGATCAGCGCTTCCCTGCCAATCCACAAGGCCCCATCTTTATCTCCCTCCCATAAGCCGTGGGTCCGGCTTTGCAATATCCACCGCCGGGATCTGAGATGTCTGTAATTACTACTCTATCTTCATCTACTCAAATCAGCCCGATCCAAACCTTTATTTCCCACAGGCCTTACCTCCCAGGAAGGCGCAGTCAATGCCTTGCGCTCTTTAATCAGACCTCCACTCACGCTGTGGAAAAAGAGGAAAAAAGACGGTCAAGCTGTGCCAGTGGCCTTTAGAAGTGGAAAGGTTCCAACAAAGTTTGCCCCAAATATAAACACAGACTGTGTCTTAATTCAAACATGGCGCAGTGTTTCAGTCAGCTGGGAGCAGAGTTTTTTTTTCTTTCTTCATTTATTTAATTGTCTTGTGGCAACTCCAGTAGTTGACAGACTTTTCATTCGAAGGTTTGAGGTCATTAGTGCCATTTGGCCTAACATGAATGGCAGCACGGATTTCACAGAATAAAGGTCTCGTTCTAAAATATGGCTAGTTTTCTACCGTTGTGTAATTGAACTACGTGTTACAGCCCCAGTGTGGAGCAAACATCGAGGCCCAAACAGAGGAGGAAGCTCATTTGCACTTCAGAGCTCAACTTCGTAATCTCTGCAGGCCTTTGCTTATTTGCTCACGGCCTCCCCACCCTCCTGCGCTAAATGGTAGCAAACCTCAAACCGCGGGTGTTCCGAAAGGCTCGGCATTAGAATTTATAAACAGTTTTGAAGCGACACAAGCATTGATACAAACATCATCAATATTTCAGAACTGATAAAAACTTCCCCTCTTATGTGCACTTAGTCGTCCCCCCCCCCCCCGTTTTGGAAATGGTCTCATCCGGCAGCCTAATTGATGGTTGGTAAGAAGCTGCAGTGGGGAGAAGCAAAAAATAAAAATAAAAATTGTCATGCACCACCGCCCCCCCCCCCCCTCTACACATTCCTGTAAGTGAGAAAACATCTCTACTGAGGCTTTTTATGCTGTATGTACACATAAAATCTGCACATTTGATCATCCTTTGACGCATTAGACGTGTATTCGCCGAATGTTGGCGTGTAGCTCTTTCCTGTCGAAAGAAATTAGTCGCGATACAGTCGTTGGTTAAAAATGTTCTATTTGTAGGTCTGTCCAAAAAAATAAACTGTTTTCATTTTGTTGCTTTGAAATAGTTAAAACAGCTGTCCTAAAAGGGAGAAGAAAAAAAACGGCTTTTATGTTGCATGTATGAGAAGGAAAAAAAACTTTATTCATGTCCTGAAAGAAAAAAAAAAGCCGGAAAGCTTCTTGTGATAAAACACAAAAAAACTACACACTGTGAGGAGAAAAAGCAGATGCACCTTAGTGATCGCCTTTGACATCATCACCACAGGGGCAGCTAGAGCCGGCCCAAAGGTCTAATTAGAAACCTGAATTCAAAGGACATAATGCATGAGCTGCATGAAGGAAATGCTAGATTATTGCAGGGCTAAACAGGAACCCACCTGCTGACATGAGAGCAACGCCATCACCGTCACCCTGATTGGAGCCCTCGCAGTGACCTCCAGATCCCCGTCTAGCCAGACGGAGAGGAGTAAAAACAAAAAAGAGGAGCCAGGAGAGAGTTTTCTATCCTGCACGCTGCTCCTGTTTTTCGGGTAAAAACAGTCAATAGGTGTCTCTCGGATGCTTGTTCGCAGGCGTCCGAAGAGGAAAAGTGCTTTAAAGGTCATTACGCAGAAAAAAAAAGGCAGCTTTCTGTTCCCGTTTGTCCTATCAGGTGAATCTCTCCTGCAGTGTTGACATTATTTTGTCTACTGTAACTCTTCAATCCTTTGGGCATGTAGTGTAATTCCAGCAGGTTCTGAGTGGAGAAAAAGGGCTAATGTGTTGCATATCGATGCAAAGCTGCTATTCAAAGCCATTTCTGTCCGTGTCAGAGCTGGTTTGTCAAATTCAGGTGTTGCCGGCGCTGTCACTAGTCATAAACATGGAAAAAAATGCTGTTTTTAGTGTTTTTACCATGTTCTTGGGGCTATTTTTAAATAATTTAAGCTTTTCTGAGTATTTCTTGCTTCAAATTGTTTTGATTCAGGAGCAGACAAAAAGCTTGTGGCTGTGACCTATGCCCTACAATCGGCGGACCACAAGCTTCTGCCCCTCCATACTGATGCATCCACTTGAAGACGACTATTTCCACGTATGTTTTCTTTTTCCTCATTCAAGCAGGAATCCGGATCAAAACGGGCTAGCTCCAATATTGCTCGTCATTTTTGTTGCACTGCTGATGTTAGGTTGGGTTTGTGAGGGGCTGCATGGTGGCGGGATTAACAGAGAACTCTTAGTTATGGGGATGGGAAGGGGGGGGCGGGCTTACTCCACGCCAACGATCCTGCCCACAACTCAGAGGATAATGTTTAATAAACTGCTGCCGCTTTGCAGAAACCATGTCCCAGACAACAAAACAGGGTTATTTCGATTTATGGCTAAAAACGGTGTAATCGTAATCTAAAGACGACTGGTAATTGCTCAACAAATAGAGCAAAAGATGGCCGGAGTGCGTCTTTACAGGGTTAAAATGGATTATAATGTGCTAAGCAAAAAAACTCCACACAAATATGCATTTCGATGGATAAGGAGCATGCAAGTTTACACACTCCAGGAGGAGGAACAGCTGCTGCCAGCAGGTCTCTGTAGGGCTGACTAACAATATCAGCCCTAAGACTATTAAGCCATTTCAATGTGGGGAGCTTGCATATTCTCCTGCATGTAAACAGCATCTTTTGAACCTTTCAGGTGTGAAACGCTGACACTGGCTCATCAGTCTGCACACCACGTTCTTCTTGTTTTCTTTGGCAAAAAGCCATAAAAATTCACACAGAAATTCCTCTACTTGGAGAACCAATGCCGAAAGAAACGCTGGAAAGGATTAGGAAATTCAGACAATTGGAAATTCCTTTCTTTTGAATTTTTCTCTCAGTCCTCCTGACAGAAACTGAGGTCAGTCTGGCTGAAACATAAAAAATGGAAATCCATATTTCTTTACGACATTTTTAAAAAAATTATATTTATGCGAAGACATCATTTTTGCAAAGACTTTTTCTGGGTATCTGCTATAAAATATTGACTACACAATTTAATGTCTGTTACATGTTTCGGACTGGGGTTAGCTATTTAACCCTTGTGCTATCCTAGGCACTTTTACATCAGGAGTTGGGTCATCTAGACCCACTAGACAGTGCTCTGAACCTTTTTTCTTCAATGATTTGTGATCTTCACTGGTGTCCATGGATTACATGAAATCTTTCCACCTTTATCCACCTTTGTCATGGTAGGGAGAACACGTCAATGTGAGGGTGGGGTCATCTAAGATAGCACAAGGGTTAAAAAAACTAAAAGAGGGGTTTTTAGGGTAAAAAAGGGATTTGGCAAAGTTCAGGATTTGTTTGATTTCTTCACATTTTCCACCAGACTTATCGTTTTATTTAATCTCACACAAAAAATGCACAAAGAATGAAAAAATACATCATTTTTTCATTTAAAACCTCTGATAAACAGTGTTTTGGGTGTTTTTCAAAGGTCTTTGTGAATTCTTTCTTGTTATGGAGGCCATTTATAAAGAAAATGAAGCTCAAAATTGCATCTCTGATTATTTCTATATTTTTGTGAATCAGGAGGAGAAAAATAAAGTAGTGTGAAAAAGAGAGTAGCAGTGACGTCAAAAATACCATGGGCGGACCAGAAATTACAAAATCCAAGCTCTCAGCATCGGGGAGGGGAAGTGGGGGTGGGGTTGCTTGGTTCCAACACAACTCAGAGGTGAATTCCTAATGAACTACTGCCACTCTGTGGAAATGATGTTCTAGAAAACCACACAGGTTTTTGGATTTTGGCAAAATACGACATAATGATAATTTATAGGCCACTGGGAATAGTTTGATAACAAATCAACAGATTGACTTCTAGAAAACACAAATAGAATTTAAGGTAGTATGAACATGAGGAATCAGTGGAATCATCTGGTAAGTTTCTTTTACGCAAAATAAAAACATTAAAAAAACTCAGCATGAAAGAGGCGATTACTTTATCAACATTAAATTATCTGTTTGTGAGAGTACCAGACTGGAAATCTTATTTCTTTTCTAAGCAGCTGTTCATGAAATATTCTCACCATCACCAACTTCTTTTTGTGTCATTTTGACAAAACAAACATTCCTGAAAAGGCTGTGGAGCTGTTCGATGGAAAACTTTTGGGGTCAAGAAGTTTCTTATTTTCAAAACACTAATACATATTTTTTATTTTTTTTATTTTCATTTTGCAGGATTGTGTTTCTTTGAAAACTCAAAATCTAAAAATGAAAAAAAGTCTTGATCGTCATTTTTGTTGCACCGCTGATGTTAGGAACGTTAGCAAGTTTGTAAAGTGTTGCCTCGATATGCAACACTTTACAAACTTGCTTACATTTGCAACCCTTTCTGAACGTTTGCATGCTACATTTCCTAAAGCGTTCCAGATTGTTGCAAAACCGAAAGGGAAAGCCGCTTTTCTTTGCGTCAGAATCAACTGATTCCCATTGTTTGAATAAAAGGTTGAAGATTCACGATACATCAAAGACTGTGTGTTATTTAGGTGTCACCAGCGACAGCTTGGGTGTTAAAAGGAAGGAAGGCCTCTTCTTAAAAACCTCAACAGTCTCTGCGGCCCTGAGGTTCTCCGGCAGACTGTTCCACAGGCAAGGACCATAATGGCAGAACGAAGCCTCACCATAAGTTTTGGTCCTCACTTTAGGAACAACTAAGAGGCCAGCACCAGAGGATCTCAGAGTCCGCGAGGGCTCATATTTTAAACCAATATCATTCATATAAGAGGGCCCAAGACCATAAAAGCATTTATAAACCATTAAAAGAACTTTAAAATCAATCCTGAAACGCACAGGGAGCCAATGCAGCGATTTTAAAACCGGTGTAATGTGTTCCCGCCCCCTGGTCCTCGTCAGAACTCGTGCCGCTGAGTTCTGCAATAGCTGTAGATTTGAAATAGACTTTTTGGGTAAACCAGAGAGCAGGGCATTACAGAAATCTAAACGACTGAAAATAAAAGCATGCATTAGCAACTCTGTGCTGGCAAGAGAGAGGAAAAAGGAACAAGCGATACATAGGACAGGGCCTTGCACAGTGGCCCCACCCTCATATCAACACACCAGAGTACAGTCTGCACAACTCTTCCACGGAAGCATAAAGACAGAAGACAAAAGAAGTGTTCCCAGAGATAATCTTTTTAGGCCCAAATGCCAGATCTAGTCAGAACATTCCTACTTTCTCTCACGCCGATTATTTCGCTGCTGCGCCTGCTTCTCCATCCCGCCTGGCTCCACCCATTTCAATTAACAAGGTGGGACAAAGTGAGTCCAAAAAAATCAATTCATCATGCTCCAGAATTGGCGCTCTCCTTTTGTGATTTCTTATCAGAGGTTTACCTTTGCCCTCTCCATATGTCGGGATCCTGTCCTGCACTGAGCTGGGCTTTTTGTCTTCCGTCAGTCCCAGGGAGGAGGCAGTCTTCTCTGCTCTGTCAGAGCTGTGACATCCTGAATTTGTGTTTGTGCAGGCATCCCACGTAACTGTGCATGCTTGTATACAGGGACCACTTGTTATTCCCCGGGTTGGAGCTTGGTGAGGCTCGTGTCTCTGTATGTTTACGGCTCTGGGGGCTTGTTGCCTCCTGACTACAAGGAAGACTGATGAATAAATAACAGGCTGCTCTCTCTAGCTAAGTCTCTCTGAGGCCTTGAAGTTTGTGCGAGTCTGTGTATTATTGTGTGCAAGTGCTGGCGGCGGCTGCAGCTTGTGAGTTTCCGCGCTCCGTGTGTACACTCTGTTTGTGACCATGCACTTCCTCAGTGTTTATGTGTGTTTGGGTCTTCGGCATCTCTCAGAGGACCGGGGGCTCCCCTTCATCTCCCTGATTCCCAGCCCCTCTAGGCATCAAGCCCTTTGAGAGGGATCCCCTGTCTGCCGGAGCAAGGGACAAACACACACGGGTAAGGAGGAAGCTTCCTCCTTTATCCTCAAACATCAGTAGGAATATGCAGAGTCCTGTGCGCGCCCGAGCGGAGGAAACACTCCTCTTTAACAGGAAAGAAGACATCTAGAAGTAAACAACGTGCAGATTTTCCAGAGAGACACAATCTCACGGCTCCAGCCTCCTTCCAAGGAGACGCTTACTCCTCTAATTGAACTCACACAAGCCAAACTCTGTTAATCCATCCCAACTGGATGCATCTGTAAACACGAAGTGAGGAATTTTATAGGGAGCGAGTTTGTGCACCAAATGAATGCAGCAAATAAAGGCCTCTGTGCCAGTAAGTGATTTCGGCGGCGGCGGCGGCTATAAAAGAGCCTTGTTAGCGCTGCGGAAGCTCGATATTCATTTGTCTCTTGCGGCTGCTTATGAAACATGAGCGGGGGGGTTATTTACACGGCATTGTTTTACATCAAGTGGTTGCACTCAATTAGGGAAGCCATGACGATGGTTTTAAGTCTCTAATACGGCGCGCTGAAAGGAACCATGACTTGCTAATAAGGGTGTAATTCCTTTTGTATTTGTATCCATGTGCTGCAGTAGGAAGGAAATAGGCGGGTTGGGGGGGGGGGTAGTGCAGGGGGTGCAAATCTGTATCATCAGTAAAAACAATGCATCAATTAAGCAATTATCGAGGAACAAACTGGGCAGCTTTCCAAACCCTCCCAATAAGGCACTGTGCCAAGGGGGCTTGTAATGTTCATTATACCCACATCACAGAGATGGGAAGAGAAGGGGAGTAAAAGGGAACGGCTTGTCTTTTCATTTGTGAAGTCGAGGCATTTGTCTGCCAGCATGGAGACGTTTTGTTCTGCCAGATGGGCTTTCTAGCGAGGCCACATGGTCGGTCAGGGCTGGGGAGAAGGTGCGCGGCGGTGCCAGAGCGCACGCGTGTTACGGGGTGGCACCGAACGGCTTCTTGGCTGCCATCTGATTAATTAAGACTTGAAAGGGGCCCAGTGGCAGCAGGGTTTTAATTGCGGTAATTGGGGTTAATAAGGTGCCATTACACGCGCTGATCACAAGTATTGTTTCATCCAGACGGGCAAATTGAGCGGGGTTAAACACTGATGGTAGAAAGGATGGGAATCATGGGGAGGGGGACTTGGCATGCATTCATGCCACTCGTTTCTGCATGTTAACACCGTGTATCCCCTGATGAGTATCGGGAGGGTAATGTGCTGGGAATCACCAGTTATTCTGCTACCGTGATTTGGCATTTTCAATAAAGTTATTGGGTGATCTAAATAAAAGATGTCAATGGTATGATACCGGATTGATAGCATTTCTTGGTCTAAATTTGACACCAAGTAATCTACTCTTATCATTTTGATACCTGTTGCTCTTCTTTCGGCTATTTTAATGATCCACTCTGATGAAAATGGTGTTTTTGGCATTTTTAACAAGTTCTTGTGCCATTTCTTCTGATGATGGAAGACATATAGAAAGAAAATTCAGCTTAAAATTGCATTTCTGAGTATTTCTTTGTTTAAATCGCTGTAAATCAGGACAGACATGATAATCCTGTTGGAAAAAGCTTTTATGTGTGTCACAGGACCCTACAACAGGAGGCAACAAGCTTCCTGCTCCGCTCCACTTTGGTGCATCCACTTATAGACATCCAGATCCATGTTTGTCTTTGTTTTCCTCATCTGACCTAACATCTGACTCAACACTGCATGGCTGGTTAGCTCCAATGTTGCTCGACTTTTTTATAGCACCGTTAATGTTAGGTTAGGGGCATTAGGGGGTGTAAAGTAGCAGGAGAGAGTGTAAAAAGATGGATGACGGGAAGCAGGGGTGGGCTTATTCCACGCCAACAGTCCTCCCCACAACTCAGAGGTGAATTTTTAATAAAAATGATTAAAAACAACATTTTTTTTGTTTTTAAATTTCACAATAAATTCATCAAAGACAGCACTAGTTTATAAAAACCAAAGGGGGATAAATATTATAACCAGATGGTACTGAGTTTCTTTTAGCGTAACTAAAGATACCAAAATATGGCAAGCATTTAACTTCCTGGTTGAAGTTATTCAAAAAAGAAAAGTGATTGGAGCTAATGGGTTTCATCAGGAAACCACAAAGTCGCATATTACACAAACGAGGCAAGCAACAACAAGTATGTGACTTGATAACCTAATAAAAGATACTAACATCCTGGTTCTTATTTTGTTGTGTTTTCTTAGACCAGGAAATCCTAAACAAATGGGAGCAGGTCCTCTTACACACAGGAGGTAACTAGATCCTTGGGTCCAGAACTGGCAAAGCAGTTTTTAAAAACACAGGGAAGGGTTAACCCCAGGAGGTAGAGGGGTTGACTTCTGATCGGAAGATTGCAGGTTGGGTTCCTGCCCTACCCGTCCATGTGTTGAAGTGTCATTGGGTAAGACACTGGTAGTTATAGGTTGGTGCCGGTATAAGGCGGTGGAGCCACCATCTGTGTGTGCAAGGGTCAATGGTACTCTAACTGTACAGCCTTGGGCTGTCAAAGGAGGTAGTAAAGCACTTTATATGTATACACCGTTTACCATTAAACACCAGAGTTTTAGCTCTAAAGTGGACATTCGTTTTTACTACGTAACTCTTCAACCATTTACACAGTTAACGTAATTCCTACGGATTCTGAGACAGAGAAAAAGCAGCCTTTGCGTTGATATGCAACATTGTATAGTAGTAAATTGTTTACGCCAGCAGTGTTAAATGACTAATTTTGTTGCAGAGAAAAATGGCTTGCATCGACATGCAACTGTTTGCCTGAATCCGAATTGCTTCCCCATCCCTACGGCTTGTCCCTATCCCTGCATTTATTCCTCCAAGCAGAGAGCTATGGAAAAAATTGTGTCTTCAAGTTTGCATGTTACTACCACTTTATGACGTCTTCAATAGTTGTTGATCATCGACATTAGCGTGTAGCTGCCAGTGTTCGAAAAATACACATTGGTTTTATAACTTTAAAATGTCATGCTTAATAATAATAAATAATAATAATTGGTACTTTATTGATCCCACAATGGGGAAATTCTTCTCCGCATTTGACCCATCCTCTGGGGGAGCGGTGAGCTGCAGCCTAACTGCGGACGGGCCTTGCCTTGCCTAAGGACCCTCACTGGGTGAAGTTCATTGCTCAGTTGATATGTTAATTGACTCAGTACCATTGTTTATTCCCTTCCGGGAATCGAACCCTGGATTCCTGCGTGGTAGCCGCTCACCTTACCAACCGAGCCACTCAGCCGCTTAAACAAAAATACTTATATTTAAGTGTAAACATCTGCGCTCCAGAGTACACCCACAAAAGCGCTTTAGAGATATAATCGTACCTGTGGGGGGGATAGTCAGCCCTAAACTGGTGCGGGTCCCAAAAAGGAAAAACCCTTTTGGACACCACTACAGGCCCAGAAGCCCCTAAAATTAGAGCAATAGGGAGGAGCCAAAGGGGTAGGGAAGCAATTCGGATTCTGCCTTTATGTTTGTAATGTGTTGCACATCGGTGTAAAGCCGCGATAGAATCAGCTGATACACGTCGATCGAAAAGTTACAGTATATCAAAGAGCGTGTGTTATTACGGTTTTGGCAAAAAACGAAAATCTCAGATGCTAAAGGTTTAGGATGGAGACAACCGGTCGGACGAAAGACGCGTAATCTGAAGCCTAGTGTACGACAGCACTGTAGAGGAAAAACCCATGCTTTTCTTCACGTGTCAGATGTGTACGAGTCTCCTTGAGTTATCATGTCAGCGGCTGGAACTACTTTTTTGATGGATGGACTTTTTAAGAGGGGAAAGCCAGAATTCTGCACCGGGCTCTTAGACTAGTTCCTGTAGGACCTCTCGAAAGTCTACAACAAACTGTAAGTGTCCGCTAATGTTTTAACGCAGGTGTCGGGCAGACAAAGTTCAGGTCCGACATCCGTCAAAGTCTGTAAAGTATATGCTTAGTCTGCTATATTTAATCAAACAAGGACAGTATGTTTTACAGATATGTTTTATAAATAATTGCTGCTATTATGTTACATCTTTCGACACTTTTAATTTTTTCCCACCTCGTCTTCTGCCGGAACGTTTTGTTTATCCAGACTCCGTCAGGAAACAATGAACTGTATTTTAGGCCCCCTCCCTTCTAGGAAAGTACTTTTGTGTCCTGGTGATTTAAGCTAACTTGGCAAAGCTCGGTGGAGTGTGTCTTCTTCACCTGCTGACAGCAAGCATAAAGATGGGGGAGAAGGGGAGAGGGGCAATGATTGGGGACAGGAAGAAAGTAAGACGGAGAAGAAGAGGGGAAAAAAATAAAAAAGAGGAGGCAAAAAGACAGATCATCCCTGGTGGTGCAGCGCTGCACCGTGCTCTACCTTTCTGTCAGTGGAGAGACAGAGGAACGCCAGGCCAATTAATCAAAGTCAGATGTGGGTGGATGCCTGGAGTCACTCAGGATCCCTGTTCCGCCGTTCCCCCCTTTCCCACCACAACACACAAACACGCCACACACTCTTTACCCCCGCCTCCGTCTGGCTCAAAGGTGTAGAATGTTTGGAGAACATACACAGTCATGTCTAAAAGCATCTTTGTTTCTTTTCTCCACATTTGGGAACCCTAACTACATGCTGTTTCTATATTACCCGTAAACAGAGGCTTTAACCTTCACACACCTCTTTAAAGATCCGCCTAAGGAACTTTTTTTTTTTTCTGTAGACCTCTATTCTGGTCGACATCTGTTTCCAGACAGGCGCAAACACTTTTTGCACACATCCTAATCAAGCAAAAGTGAAGGCATCCTACCAGGTTATAGAGGAGTCTCGTTCTTTTAATAGGCAGTAAAACAGTGAGCACCTCATTCCCTCGTGACCTCGGAATGAACAGATCATCTCCTTCGTCTCTGTTTAAATTTGTCAAAGTGGCACTTTTGCTTAAAAAGGGCTTTAAGAAACAGCTGATTTCCAGTAAAAGCGCTGTCGTCTCTTGATGCTTCATCAGACATAATGCCCACCTACACACTTCCCGTTTTTGCTTGCTATTCTTCTTCACAAAAAAACGCAAAGACAATTAATCTTCATGTGGAACGGATAGTTGATCAAATGCTCTCAGGCGTGTCATTCCTTTTATGTTGCCCCCTTTAAAGTTAGCCTTATGGGGTCTGACGCTTTTAGTACTCTATTACCTTCCATTGGAGGACAGTGTTGTTGTTTTTTTGGAGGTCTTTGTTAGGTTTTGGGTACAAAATGCTTTAAGGTGCAGGGTCAAAGGTCAAGAGGGCTGAACTTCCATTTAGCAAACCACCCCATCCTCTGGTATGAACAATTATTTGGATTTTAGGTCGTGACAATGATTTATTAGAGGGTATTAGAAAAAAAACACCCAAATTGAGAAAATGTCAATTTTTAAAAAGTTTTTAAAATGTATTTCTTTTCATTTCCGGAAATCAACAAATATAAAATATCTTGCACAAGTTCTACTACAGGGTAAATGAAAGGGAATATTTGGAGGAAAACCTGTTTATGTGGCCCTTTTACATTTTTTGGATAAGCAAATTTTAAATAAACACATTTTAGATTATAAGGCGCATTTTGACTCATATGTGATAAAAAATAGATAGGCACAAGTGCTCGTTATTTTCCCACTAACAACCACTGGAGGGCACTGTAGGTACGGGTATTTGCTACTGACAGCAACGCAAAAGAAGAAGGAGCGCTGACATTGGCGGAGATATTCCATAGCAACACCGACAATGAAGAATTCAACAGATTTTATGATTTAAAATGAGATCAAGAGCTTAGCTGTTAGCATGTTATTTACAGCTATTTTTATTATTCCTATGTTGCGCTAATATACTAGATTCAGCTCAGTTCCTCAGATGTTTCTTGATGCTAAACACGGTAGTGAAGTGTGCAAATATTCCGTCTATTGTTGTTATCTACTCCGTTAATATAATTTGCCCTTCAAGATGACGTGTCCGTTCTTGGTCCCGTATTAAATACATTTTTCTCAAAAGTGTGACTTACATAGGATTTTCTCATTTTTGTGATGCTTTTTTATTTTTTTTGGCTGCTGCAGCGTAGACTTTGGAGTAATAGTCCAAAAAACGCAGTAGATTTGTTGTTGTTGCTTTCTTTAAAACCAGTGGATCAGTAAGGTCAACAGTTAGAAAGTCTGGCAAAAACTACATGTCTTTCTTTTTAAGGCTTTAAAGCTGCTGCAATCAAAAGGAAATGTTCTCCATGAAGCTTCATTAGGTGTAGATGTTTTAATGCTCTAATGGACTTCATCCTCCTGGATACGTGTTTATGGAAAGAATGTGGGCTCAATGTGCTGTGCAGTCCAGGACAAAAAGGCGTGATGGTTTTCACAAAAATGAATAAAACAGCTGAACCTCAAACTGTCATTGTTGTCGGTTTCTTCATTTTTATCCTCCTTTACCTTCAGATGAATCTTGGCTCTAATCGGGCCTACAGGGAGTGGGCATTTACCACATCTGAAGCAAGCGCACGCTTCTCTTCTGATTTTCTGTACCATCCTGGCCCCTCTTTCTTCTTCTCTTTCACTTAGTGCTCCTCTCAGGTTCTACCAACTCCATGCTCCATCATTAGCTCCGATGAGCTGCGTAAACCAGCCCGAATACCTGCAGCATCTCTTTGATGCATACCAATGTTCAACATGCTGTCCCTCTCTTCTACAGTCAAAACAATTCTCGCAAAAGCAAATGTTGTAGTTCCCAAAATCACCCTGGCTTCAGAAAAAAGCAATTTGCTATTACATCCAGGAAAAAAAGTCCATAAAAATAAGTTTAGAATGACTTACAGCATGGGTTCAAGAACTTTTTATTGTTTTGTTATATTACCTGTAGGAGAATAAGATTTTTAATTTTGTATCAGCAATTTTTCTTTTATTAGATACATATTCAGGGCCATTTTTTTATTAGAGGGTAGGTAAATAGAATATTCTATTTAGTACTTTACTACCTTCTTAGAAGGCCCAAAGGGCTTTACAGTCACACGCATTTAAACACTGATGCCAACCTATAACCACCAGGAACAATGTGGCGTTTAGTAGTTTACCCAAGGACACTTAAACACGTCAGAGGTTGACCGCTCTACCTCTGCTGCCCCACTCGCCGACAAAGGTGGGTAGAACTATGGTCGAAGCCCGAAAAAACATACTAGACGTTTCTCTGCTACATAACCCAGTTTTGGACTTCAATGAGTTAAGTTAAACTCATCTTTTAGGTTGTGTAAGTAATTATCTATCTAGTGTTGTTGTTCACATTTTAACAAATACCTTCAGGGGGGCAAAGGTTTGGCAGAGATTTTCACGCCGGATTCCCTACCTGACACAACCCTGGGGGACCGGAATCGGGAGACTCAAACTTAGAGCATCTATTGGCTACATAGTCAGGTAGTAACGCGAAGGGTCTTTGCCAAGGGCCCACACTAGATTTAGCACATCGCAACCTCCTGGGAATCGAACTGTGATTTGAGCCATCCATCCGCTTTCTGGTTAAAATGCTACCAGGACAGTTGGACCAATGCCAGGCTGGTGATGAAAAAAAAAAACACTTTACTATACAGTCACAGGTCAGTAACATCCTCTAAGCCAGTGTTTTTCAACCAGTGTGCCGCGGCACACTAGTGTGCCGTGGGAAATTGCCCTCATTAACTGAAAAATTAAACATTTCCCATCTCCAGGATTTCAGCTCTCTGTTCATCCAAACAGGCCCTGATAAAACACTGAGGAGGTAGGAATATAAAAGATCGTAAAATACTTTTTCTTTGCGTTTATTTTATTTTATTAAAGACATTTTGATAAGAATGACTGTACCACGATTCAGCTGCAACTCCGGCTGTATTTTGGAAAAGTCCCGCCCCTTCCTTGTCCCGATTTAGCTCGTAAAGTCGCTTAGTTCTAACAAAAATACCAGCTAAAGCTCGTCTTTAGTGGTGTAGCTTTCCACAGAATCTGATGTCAGACAGTGGAACAAGTGAACAAAACAAGGAAGCTCAGAGACGCGATCTCCGCCGGCCGTTTAATGCACTACATCTCCCATGATGCATTGGGTTGTGAGAGTGACAGCGCTCAAGGAGATCTGTTGTTAAACGTCTTGAAATCAACGAATACACATCAAACTGTTTTTACATCTTCTAACTTAACTTTTATTGCATCTTTTAGAAAAAAAACAGCTGCAGTTTCCAGCTTTTTCTGCAACAATTATCTAAAAAATGCATGTGAGATTGTGGAGGGGCTGTAGATCAATACAGACTATGAGTTTCTCCGTTTTTTTTTTGTTTTTTTTTTATTTTTGGATCCTGTTGTGCCGCGGGATTTTTTTTAAGGTTAAAGTGTGCCGTGGCTCAGAAAAGGTTGAAAAACACTGGTCTAAGGTTCAACACAGACATTGCTTTTCTACTTTCTACTCATTGGGGGTTCAAATGCACACCCCTTCTTTACTCCTTCGCCATGTCCTGCAGAACAATAGCAAACTGTGAGACGGCAATCCTCTCTAGATGGAGTGGGGCCTTGCAAAACAGATAGTGACCTTTAAGAGACAATATGCTAATAAATAGCCACGGCGAGGGCCTCAGTAGTCCACACAAAGGGGCCTTGGGATACTGGCAGAGTTTTAATCAGGTACTGCTCTTTTAAACAGAGCCCATGGCCACATAATTGATCCCAAAAGGTATGTCCCCGTATAGAACTTTGGGGTGTAGTTCCACTACGAAATGAAAAAAATAGGAATAGTGTTTTGCTCTTAGGGAGGACGCAAAAGTGCAGAATTTTCATGTGCTGATACTGATGGTAGGCATCTTAGCGCTTTCTAAAGTTGGGTAGGTAATTTGACCTTCTAGTGATGAATACGCAGCAGCCTGTGACTGAACCAGTGTTGGTTTGTTTTGTTGAATTGTATGACCTCCTAGTTGCATTTTCATGCCTGAAAGGGAGGCTAATTTATATGCTAAAAGTGCTGCTTTTGCTGCAGACGCCTTTATAATTATAAGAAAATGGCACTGCACAGATGCCCAACGGTATCCCTCGCCATGTTTATCAAAGCAACAGCTTTTGCTGTTTTGAACATGTTCTTCTAGCACTTTGCTCACGATGGAGGACATATATCAAGAAAAATATGAGTATTTCTTTATTCAAATTGTTGTGAATCAGAAGCAGACGAAGAAATGCAGTTGGAAAAAGCTTGTAGAAACTACAATCGGTGAGCTACAAACTTCTGTTCCGCATCATTTCGATGAATCCACTTGCAGACAAATAAATCCATGTAAGTCTTTGTTTTCCTCGTCTGAGCTGGAATCTGGATCTAAACTGTACGGCTGGATAGCTCTGACATTGCTTGCCATTTTTGTTGCACCAGTGATTTTAGGTTGGGGGTGTGAGGGGCTGTAAGCTAGCAGGAGAAAGTGTAGACAAAGGGTTGATGGGTAATAAAGGCAGTCTCATTCTCAGTCCTGTCCACAACTCCTGCTGCCCTGAAGAAACTATGAGCAAGAAAACGTTTTAAGAATCACTGGGAACACTTTGCAGTAGATCAAAAATGATCGGAGTGGGACTTAAAGCCGTGTCACATTGCCAGTCCGTACATTTTACCCATATTTGGTCGGTCGAAAATTGGTCATACGTGAATATATGTAGAAAAAGTGAGAAAGGTTATGGTGTTTCTGGAAAATTTTCATAAATTTATCACAAATGAACTACATGCAGAAGTACGAATAAACCAAGCAAAGAACCCCGCAAATCAAAGTAGTACATGAACCATGTGTGTTTATTACTCTGTGTATTTGCAATTCATTAAGGATCCGTGAATCAACTAGGTAATTTTAACATATTATTGTGCCGTATACATAATATTAAAGTTATACATTGGTGCTAAATGCGTGAAAAGTCTATTAGACATACATGGAACGGTCATGGAAAGCCACAAATTTGCGTTTGTATCTCACAAAAAATCATGCACATTGGGTAACATTTAAGTAATAATTGGACATAAACTACATAAAATTTGCATAAAGTGCGTAATTTTCAACCAACAAAAACATTTTGAACCGCTCAAAACCAAATTCACATAAGGACTAGAAACCCTGGACAGACGCGCACACATCAACGAATGACGAACACAAAAAACCCTTTTGAATTATCATGCATGTATCACAAAAGACCGAAATGTCATACTTGGAAAATGTGCAAAATGTGTGTCACGGCCTGGACTTCAGCACAAACACAGTGTTCTTCCAAAGGTTTAAAGGAGGAGCCAACTTTCAAAGTGCTCACAAAACACAAACACAGAGAGCATCCAAAGTGGAGGGAAGTTGTGCTTTAGGACAATCCCTCCCCCTACGAGAACAGCCCTCGATTTAGCGATAAAGACGAGACAAATGAGCGTGCAACCTGCCTGCGGTTTCAGCAGCTGCCAGACCGCTGTTCCCGACCGCAGTTCGTCAAAGCTCTCGTCTGCCACCGCAGTGTAAACACATGCGAACCCTTGGCAGGGGAAGACACATCTTAGCTAAACTGCGGTCTGCACTGATTACAGACTTGCAGATGCTGCAGATTCTGTCAGAGGAAAAACATCACATGAGGAGGGATCTCTAACTTCCAGTTGTCAGGTGAAACCACAGCCGCCTGCTTGCTGGCTCGGATTATACTGGCTCTGCTGCGAAATGAGCTCAAACGCAAAGCAGGGATCTGATGTTTGGAGAAGAAGCTCGGTTTCTGCACTCAGTTTAACAGTTTTAGGATCAAACTCAAGACAGATTTGGTTCTTAAATGTGCTGTTTCGTCAGTGTGTACATTAGCGGAATAGAAGAAACCCTTTCTTGTCTTAAAATTGCATCGATGTGGAGGTTTGGCACCGTTCGGTTTCAGAAAATCTTCTCTTTATGAGGAAATAATGATCTCAGGAAAAGGGGATCAGGTAACTGCGTTACACTTTCCAGAGCTAAACACAGATCATCTTTCGCAGCTGGATAAATGCTTCGCAAACACGTGCTCTAATATGAAACACTACGCCGATCACGAGCGAGATACCGCCGTTTATTCGCTTGGCATAAGCATGGAGGAGAGAGCAGCCGGAAAAAGCCAAAGTACTTTTCAGTGCCGCTCTGAGTTCTGACGCCGAATCCAGACTTCAAACGCTTTCCTTACAGAAAAACGTCTCAGTCCGAGCAAATTATTTTCTCCGGGATCAGCAGAGTCGGGCATGCTCCGGGCCTAATGCGTCCAACTTGAATAAGTGATGTATACCTTAATGAACATCGCATACCAAACATTTCGTACCAGGTTGACGACTAAATGTTTCCTTAATTGTCAAAAGATTAATAGACGATATCAGCTCTCTCGCAATATTCAAATTACCAACGCCTCCTTTAATTGTTGGATTGAAAATCCAAGGACAGAGTTCTTTCACAATGCCTCCATCCTTCTAATGCAGCATCTTGCCTCCAAACCATCCCATAAAATCCCATCCCTTCACTTAATTGTTCAATATGAAGCCAAAGCATCTGAGGTAATTCAAATGTCTTTCTGCGATGAATATGTGCAATTGTCCTCTTTCCCTATTCTAATTTAATGCCATCTGCGGAAGGTGATTGGCTCTGTGTTGCCACTGCTGCCAACCGGGGTCAGCCTAACCATCAAGCGCTGTAATTGAGTAGTTAGTGGCAATTTTCTCCCCTAATTTCCATCTGCGAAATCCGGGCCTGGCATGGCAAATAGCACATTACACAGGCACGATTGTGACAAAGTGTAATAACATCGTTTGCACAGTTTGAAAACTTCCCCCGAACAAATGAGAATCACTGCCGTACATGTCATTTTGAAAAAAAAGAAAGAAAAAAACTCCCTCCTTCCGCCCGCCGCCCTCCTGCACCCACACTTGATCTCTCCCAAACACGTAGAGAAGACGCCACGCCGAATGAGGGCTGTTGTGACGTCCCATTAACATACAGATAATCAGCCGCCGCCGTCCTTTCAACACCCTAATCCCCCCATGAGGCTTTTGCTCTATCGGAAAACACCATGTTGACGCAGCTCTTAGGAGGCCATCTTGTTTGGCATATTCACCGTGGCACGCTCCCATCAAGGAGGGGATGATTTATTAGGGTGCGATCCTTAACCAATGCCACTCGGCGCGTATTTTCTGAGTGAAAAAGCCAGGGTGGAGTTGTAAACTAATGGACCAGCAGGTTTGAGCACTTTTTGGGTGGGAGATTTATGGCGATCGTAAAGGAGCGTCAGGGACAAAGACGCGAGGAAATATGGGACTTTCAACTAATTATTACAGCAAATCTACACACAAGCCACTGCACACACACAAAAAAAGGAGGTTATACCAACATTTTATCATGCCGACATGTTCTCTTTGTTCTGATTCTAATAGGCTGACTTAAAAAAAATATATATATATAAAAAAAGGGGGATGAAATTAAGAAATTGTTATTTGGAGCAATCCATTCTGTACTGTGGACTCCAGACATGACTTACTCTGTAACATAAATTCAATTTTATGGCTCTAGAAGAAAAGACTCCGCTTCGCTCCCATCTTCCCACTCTTTTTAAATATTTCGTAATTACTATGATGCACGACATCAAAAGCCAAGTAATAATAGTTGTAATTTAATCTATTCACACAAGTCATTTTCATAAATTCCTGCCCCTCTCTGCTTAATGTGCATTTCATACATTATTGATCATGCCCTGATGATGTGGTAATGACAACGTTGGTATTTTCTTTTTTTATGTAGACCTTGTGATTCAGAGCTTTCATTACATGTCCTTCACCGGGCCTTTTGATTATCAAAGACAAACAAAAGATAATTAAGGCAAAAGAGGGAATGGATATTCTGGCAGAATACCACAGTATTATGACCATCTTCTATATCTGTTAGGAAGACCAACCAGACCTTTGGATTAGTGTCTTCCAACCGCATTCCACAAGAACCCACGGGTACTTGAGAACCATGGAAACGCTGCTTTGGAGCATACATGGGGAACCCTTTTGATAAGAAGTTAATTCTAAGGGGAGTGATTGGACAAGTCCTCCTTCAGGTCCAACACGGTGGACTCAGAAGATAGAAAACCTCATAGGACGGTGGATTCACACTCAAAACCTGCAACATCAAAGGATTGACAGATTTACACGCACAAAATCTTTTTTTTATGAGGTATAGATTGTATTAATTAGGATGTGTTGGGTGATTCTGTATTTTTTGGCTCATAACAATGTCGCGGATGTAAAAATATTGATAGGAAAGACAGCACCTTATTTGTCTCAAATTTGATCCAAACATTGTGTAATTACAAAGAATTAATCATTAACACATTTAGCATTCTTTCAATATAGCAAGTGTTTGTTTACAAAAATGAATAACAATAATAACTAAAAAGTTTTGAAAAATAGAAAAAAATGTTCCAGACAAAAATGTTTTTGAGATTTCACAGAGGCAGCCATTTTTAGAGAGCATGAAAAGCCCCTTGACTGCCCCTAGTGGAACAATGGAGAAATACAGGGCATGAAAACATGGACCAAGTTCTATAAAATGGGTTTTGAGAGAAAGTTTTGATCATTCTATTGAGACTGGGGTCTGTGAAACGGGTGTATCAAATGTAATGTGAATGGTTATTTAGGGTTAAGAGTATCAATTACCCTTTTTTCATGCTTATTTTGGTGTATTCACTTTTTATTTTTTGCTGTAAAGGTCGGATCAAGACAATGCAATCATTGAACATAGGGGATGTTTTGCACACCGCTGAACAACAGTTGCTGAGGTGTTCATATTGACCAGATGGATATGATGCTCTTCTTACCTCTTCCAAGCACATGCAAGCATCTTTATTATTGATATCAATTTTTAGATCAGTTTTCAAATTTTGTACCAGATGTTTTGTGTTTCCATTTGTAACTTCTTTGTCCCTACACCCAGTCAGCCTGTCCTTCTGTCAATCAAACTGCGTGATTCTATGCTCAAAGTAAAACTTAAAAAATAAATAAATACAATTTGCTTCACAGTTCCCTGGTAATAGATGGTAGGGGAATTGACAAATAAAACCAGAATAGGTGTTTCTATTATCAATTAAGAATAATGAGAGGCTCTCATCCGCTGTTGTTTACACTTCAGACGTGGTAAGTTTTGGCCTAAATCAAATCTAGCTTTATTTGTATAGCTCTTTTAAAACACAGGTCACTAAAAGTGCTATGCATAAAAACATAATCAAAATTAAAAACAAAATGAGAAGACAAACAAAAGTTTTTTTTTCAAATCTGCGCAATAAACATACACATACACATATATCAAACTGGTAAAAAGAGAACATTAAAAATTAAAATATCTAATAAGTTCCTAAATTTCAACTAAAAGCTAGATTACAAAGGTAGGTCTTAAGCCTTCCTTTAAAAAAGGCTATGGATGCCACAATTCTATGTTAAAAACCAAACAGTATGTAACACCATTAAACCAAGTCATTGGAAAGCGTACCTACTGTACCATGACGTTGACGGTGTTGAACAATTGTGCTAATTTTATGACCTCATTACATCAGGTTTGGTAAAAGCAAACCTTATGGTTTTTCTTTATTTTTTTTATTTCATTCTAAGTCTTTTTTTCCCTCTGCCGTCAGTTGCTATGGTGATAAACAAATTTCCCACATGTGGGATCAATAAAGTATTTCTGATTCTGATTTTATTTGCTTATTACCAAATAAAAGTTCTTCAGATTTGTAATACGCAACCCAAACCAAACTGTAACCCAAAAATCAAAGTTTGAACCAAAACTTGGGGAGAGTGAGTCGTTGCTATAGTACTGTGTACTGTACACTTGTACTACTGTATACTTGTTGACGATGTCGAACAATTATGTGAAGTTTACAAAGGATTTAGTAGTTGTTGCTTTACTACATTACACCAGGCTTAGTAAAAGCCGACTTTTTTTGATTGTTCTTTGTCACTTGATCTTTACTAAAATTCAAATTCATACACCAAATTGGTAAAACACAACTGAAACAGAACCAAGACCCAAAAATTAGGGTTTGAACCAAATCGCGGGGAAAGGGAATTGTTGATTCCGTACTAATGACACACCACATGTGGCTTAGGTTAGCAGATACTTTTTTACCTTAGCAAGGGTGCAACGTGTGATTGACCAATAGGATTTTTTTTTTAGGAAATGTCCTCATAAAGCTATAAATATATGATGGTCCATTGGTTTTTTTCTTCTAATCTCCTGTAAGTGCATTAACTTTGATATATATTTTATTTACCATCTTGCATGTAATTTAGCTCTGCATCAAGGCAGACCACTGCTGGTCTCTAAATTTTGTTTTTCGCGGTCCACCCCATCCATGAATCCGTGGCCTACTCCCAGTTTTCACTCGGTCCTGTCACTTAACCGATAGGACCCGCACAGGTCTGGGACTGACTCAACTGAAAGCCACAGATTTTTATTAAGAAGTAGGGACAGCATTCATTTTTTAAAACCTGCTCAATAAAATATCATACGGTCGCTCCACATTCCTCAGAATTATAATGACATGAATATTTAAATTTAAATGCATTCCGAGCACGCCAGTTTTCTCTTCTTCACTCCAGCATCAGATCTCATTTTCTACTTAAGCTCCTCCATCATGTTTATGCATATCCACATGCATGATACATATCTCGTTTTTTTTTTTTTTTTAAAGCTCCTTAATGCAGGCCTTATAATTTTGCTTGACTTTAATGGGGAATGACTCCTCATTGGCAAGCTTTTCTCTTTAAGACAAAAATAAAAAAATATGATCAAATGCGCCTTTCATGTCGAACAGAGGCTGTTTTTGAAACTTCCAACTCCTTCTTCCCCTCTGTTGCCTTCGCTGCAAGTAAATAGATCAAAACAGGAGGCGCAACTTTATATTCCAGTTTTGAAGCATTCCGTAATTGGACACATTTAATTGATATCCCTCAAGCCCATAATTATAATGCAAAAAGAAATGAGAGCACATTCCTCCATCGCATCCTTCTTTTTTTTTAATGAAGGAAAACTTGATGAAAATGTTCTCAGAAAATGACAGAGGAGGTGACATTTGTGATACGCTTTAGCTAAAGAACAGCAAGTTCTGATCATTTTGATGTGAATCATTATGTTGGATAACAGAGTCCTTGTGACGACGGAGTGGACCCTTGTGAGTTTTGTTCTTGGGGAGCTCATACTCTGATCTTTCATCATCCCTGACAAGAAACGATCACTTCCTTCCAAGAGGCAGAGGAAGCTGCGCTCTTCTACCGCTCCATCATCTGCTGTACGTCTTTTCTGACACTGGATGAGTCTTTTGAAACAAAACAAACGGCTAATGAAAGAAGACGTTTAATGGAGATGTGTGATGCTCTCGTCTTTTTACAAGAAGATAATTATATGAAGTTTTGATGAATTTAATGGCCAAAATATTGGACAGTTTAAATACCATCTATCCATACATTTTCTATATCCGTTAATTTAGCTGGATGTACCCAACAGGGCTACATCCAGCTAAAATACAACAGCCATTATGTTATGGCTGCTTCAAGATGGACATTGTCTGGTGATGTCACCCTTTTGTTTTTATCGCCACCTTCAGACCTGCATGTAAGTAGGTAAATTTTCACCCTTTACATCGGAGATGCTGTTAGTGACACCTCAAGAAAACATTTACATGCAGTAACTCTTTGACCATACATGTGATCAACGTAAAACAGCTGACTTTGACGTGGAAAAAAGCAGCTTGCCTCCACCAAAAATTTACTTCACCAAAATTTAGCGGCTTGAAGGCTTGGCTGGTTAAGTGCGGGATTATGTACAGACGGTTACGACTGCACGACATTGTGCTCCATTCAGTGTGCAAGAGCGTTCACACTACCGCCTAACTATGTAGGCACGAAGGAGATTCTCTGATCCAGGTTAATATTTTGGTGCATTCACACTGGACACGATTCGTGCATCAGGAGCATCAGGTTTCTATATTAAGTAGCACTGTCTGTGCATTGAAGAAAGTCACGACCATCTGTACACTAACCTAAGTCACAACCGTCTCTCCATTGGCGAGAGTCAAAACCGTCTGTACAATGACTTAAGACACAACTGTCTGTACACTAAACCAAGTCACAACCATCTGTGCATTGATGAAAGTCACAACCATTTCTTCATTGATGAATGTCATAAACGTCTGTATTGATTAACATAAAAATCCTATAAACATAGAACAACATTTATGTCTGTACAATGATTTAAGATACAACCATCTGTACATTGACAAAAGTCAGAACTGTCTCTAAATTGACGAAAGTCATAAACGTCTGTACATTGACAAAATTCATAACCGTCTGTACATTGACGAAAGTCATAACCGTCTGTACATTGACAAAAGTCATAACCGTCTGTACATTGACAAAATCACAATCGTCTCTACATTGCTGAAAGTCACCACCATCTGTATTGAATTAACATAAAAATCCTATAAACATAGAACAACATTTGTTTGTCAGATTATTGTACAGACACAATTTTAGGCCTATGGCACGACGGAGCGTCAGGGCGTGGCGTCGCTAGTCTTGCAGCAGCGCGATTTTCTCTGGCCTCCAGCACCTTTTTGGATATTTTTTTTATTCTTTTCATCGAGACAGTAATTTAAAAAAGTCCTCAGTAATCAGTTGATTTACATTGACTGCGTAAACACTTCACTACTGTACAGTGTTGCACATCAGCGAGAAGCCGCTTTTTCTTTACTTCAAAATCCACCTGAAATGTGTTAATTGCATTAATGATTGAAGTAGTCAAAAGGATTAACACTGGGATAATGGGAATAACTTGTGCAGCAGTCTAGTGGTTATCTGGGCGAACTACTCTGTTCTTTTTTCAAACCTGAGTCAAAAAAAATTATTGATTTGTTTGGAGACCAATTTGTAAATACTTTACCAACAATAATTCCCTTTTAAAAACTTCTTCAATGTAATGTCATTTTTATAAGCAATTGTTGCATCTTTTTGATAGTTTTTTGCACCACTTGCTTTGCCAAAACAAGTCCCCCAAACAATACACACTTTTATTTTCCCATAATCTGTGTTCCCAGCTTGAAGGTCATAGCTTAGAAACCACTGACCACATTAAATGAGTTTCAATGTACGGTGTTGCCTTGCTATCATGTTCACTTCTATCGCGTAGTCTAGCGACATTTTTCTTAGAACAATTTAGCTTTTTTTTTGTTTTTTATTGAGTACACTGAGTTCTATGTCCCATCGGCTATAGAATCTTGTCAATCGGTTCCATGCTGTGTCTCCTGTACAGAATACTTTCAGTTTGTCAGAGTTGCAAAAAATCTTCTTTGACGATCAGATCTTTGCTTTCATTCTATTATACTAAAACTTGTTTTTTAGGAAGCTTTTGGACTTTGAGAGTGTGTTTTCAGGAGAAAAGTGTGAAAATGTTCATTTCTTTCTGTGAAAAATGAAGTGTGCAGTGAGGGGTTTTACATCCTACTATCCTACTTCACAGATTATTTTCAGAATGTAACACCTGCGAGAAATGAGGGAACGCTGTAAACAGACATTAAAGTGAGGACAAAAACTATTTGAAACCAGGAAGTGACACATGTCACCAATTAACTATTAGGGTGTGTGTTACATAAGCAAGGCACCTAAATCAGAACGTAACAACTTTATATCTGAAATTAGCATTTTGACAAATACATTTCCATGACAACCACATTGGGGTATGACAACACTTTAAGTATTTTTCAAATATTTGATTTTCTTGCTTCATGTTTAACTCTAAATTTGTATGTTGAGATGACGTCCTATCAGGTAAAGACGGTGACACTTGATTAGCTTTGACATTTACCGACTCCAACACCAGTGAATGAAACGACTGTTACTAGACTCAGTTGAAGGTTTGATTGTCCGTCAGTTACTCTCTGACTTGGAGGATTTCAGCAATAAAATCTTTGTGATTTTTTTCCCAAATTTGTTTTTCTAAAATGACAGAGTATTAGGTAGAAACATAAAATATTTACATCTAAAACATCAGTCAATTGGAACCTGTTGAACACAAAAAGTTACGACCCTAACAAGCCAGTATTTTTTTTTTGTTCCGCCCCACTATCAACCTGTCAGTGGGATTCACTTCCACTAGAGAGCTGTTGCACTTGACTGAGGTTACAACGGAAGGCAAGGTTAAAATTACAGATACGACACCTATCGATTCATCCAGAGCTGTCACACATACAGTATATATGTAAGACCCAAATAACTGTCTCCTCACACTTGCACTATTCTTGCCAACTGTGATTAATCTATTTCTTTTTGCGTTTGCCACCTAAAGCCCATGCTGCTTCGATGACAAGTGTCCACAACGGAGTACGGAGGAAAGGATGGCAAACCCCCTTAAAAAAATTCCACCGTGCTCCTCAGCTGTCACAGAAAGGGACAGACAAATCTAACCTGGGAAGACAGTGAGTGGGAACAGACAGAATGCAGGTGATGCAGGTGTAGAAAACCTGGCCTCTATATCAAACTGAGTGTGATAACAAGCAGTCTAAAGAAGGCTGAGCACAGCCAAAGACATAAGATCAATTTCAGTGCTCTTGATCCCTTGACCCCACAACCCGGAGTCTCTCAGAGAGTCCCAGCGGAGCGCCGCAGAGGCTAGGCCACTTTGAAGTTGCTTCTGGGAGGCTGGCACAGTCGCTCGGCTAAGAACTGAAAAACGCTGCGGTGTGTGTGTCTGCGTGTGTGCCCCCCCCCCGGTGCGTGTTTGTGCCTGTGGAGAGGAATGGGAGGGTTGGAGGTAAATGACAGTAACGTGATCACATCCATGGATGAAATGGGAAACGGAGGCAGATGGGGGTACTTGGCATTTCCTGAGCCAGCTTGTTTGTTGCCGCCTAATGAGCTCTCGGACTCCATTAATGAGAGGACTGAATCCATTATCATCATCATTTCAAAAGAAGTCCCGGCTCTAAAGAGCTGCACACATTACCAGGACTTACCCTGGTTGCACCATTTGATCAGGGGAGGCAGCGGGGGGTTGTGACGCACACACATGCGCATACAAACAAACCTTTCCTTGTTGGTACACACTTTACAATTAACTGATGGGAACACAGGCTGATGCACGTTAGAGGAGTGATTAGATATATGGCTTAAAAACAGCGTTGAGGAACATTTGCAAAGATATACAGCAATAAAAGGTTTTTAAAAAAGGGAGAAATTTGTTTTTGCTTTTTTATATCTTCCAAAAAAATATACTTTAACCCTCCTGTTATGTCCTGGGTCAAATTGACCCAATTTAAAATTTTAAAATCTATTTACTTTTGTGTGTTTGTTCCCTTTAAAAATTTTCCTGCTTGGCTTATTTAGTGTAATCAGCAAAAACGGTTCGGTTACTCTGTTTGCAGTTTAAATGGAAACAATCGTAAAAGCTCTTCTCCTAAAACGAACATATTTAGAGTGTTAAATTCTTTATCATGTACTTTTCTTTGCATTATTTGTAGTAAAACTAAAACTCAATCTCACTTTAAAGTTTTATAATTTTAGATTTTAAATAGAAAAGGTAGGAAAAAGTTGCACATTTCATTTTTGTTACTCAAAAGGAAACAAGATATAGATGTAAATATTTGTTTTTTTTATTTAAAAAAAAGTAACTTTTCCTAAAATAAAATGTCAACCCTTTTAAAGTCCCACTCTGAGCATCTTTTTATTGTAAAAGCATACCCAGTGGTCTTTTGTTAATGCGTATGCCATTTTTTAGCTCAAATTGCAAAAAAAACAACAAGAACTGCCCTTCTGGGACATAGTTTCTGCAGAGCGGCAGGAGTTCACATGGCGAGCAGTACCGAAGCTATACATTGATCTAGTGGTCTACATGGGATGCATCAGAATGGAACGGAGCAGGGAGCTTGTGGCCCACCATTTGTATTTTCTACAGCAATACAATCTTTATCAAACGACATTTTGTCGTCTGCTCTTGTTTCACAGTGATTTGAATAAAGAAATACTCAGAAATTCAATTTTAAGCTTAATTTTCTCTATATATGCCATCAGAAAAATGCTACAAGAACACGTTCAAGACACAATTTATTTCGGTCTTTATATCGAATCAGAAATGGGATTCATTTGAGCTGACAAAGCAGATTTCCTTTTCAGTCAGACAACTCTTGCAGAATAATATTTATTTACAACATCTTTAGGTTGACATTCACAATTTGATTCACAACTTCGTTTTGGCATAAGGCTCCGTTCAATTCCTTGACACACTTATTTTTTCCATACACTTTTGGGTAACAACCCCCAACACCAAGATGATCCAGAAGAAGAAAATGTGAATGTGAATGTATAATCAGTGGGTAAATGAGATGAGGTGTGTTTTCGGCGGCATTCCATTTTTTTTCACTTCATTTCATTTCATTTCATTTCATTTTACTTTCCAGTATGACTGCTATGTGTTTACCCGGTACCATTGACCGTTTGGCCGCTCCCTTCGAGAACCACTCTACGAAGGGAACATTCTATCTAGTGTATCTGCTATGTGTTTACCCGGCACCATTGACCGTTTGGCCGCTCCCTTCGAGAACCACTCTACGAAGGGAACATTCTAGCTAGTGTATCTGCTATGTGTTTACCCGGCACATTGACCGTTTGGCCGCTCCCTTCGAGAACCACTCTACGAAGGGAACATTCTATCTAGTGTGTCTGCTATGTGTTTACCCGGCACCATTGACCGTTTGGCCGCTCCCTTCGAGAACCACTCTACGAAGGGAACATTCTATCTAGTGTATCTGCTATGTGTTTACCCGGCACCATTGACCGTTTGGCCGCTCCCTCGAGAACCACTCTACGAAGGGAACATGCTATCTAGTGTATCTGCTATGTGTTTACCCGGCACCATTGACCGTTTGGCCGCTCCCTTCGAGAACCACTCTACGAAGGGAACATTCTATCTAGTGAATCTGCTATGTGTTTACCCGGCACCATTGACCGTTGGGCCGCTCCCCTTCACCAGGGGAACATACTACCTGAAGGAAGGGGAAGAATGAAGGGGAGCCAACAAGATTACACAACCTGATTCAATTTTTTAACACCAATGCAGTTAATCCTTCTCATTCGCGGCTTCCACCTGACTTAACATATTCTTCATTCAAACCAGACCTAATTTTTTCTTTAAACCGCTAATATTTCATCAGAATTTAACCTAACATATCTCTGAAAGGCGGAAGAGGACCACCTTCCCATTGCTTTCAGCGGAAATGATGGCACATGAAGAGCAGCAGCTGTAGCAGCGCCTATTCTCAGGGAGTGCAGGGTGTAAAGGTCTGACGGAAGACCGCAGAACAAGCAGACGTCTTTGCAGCACCAGATCAAGGACTGCGGGGTGACGTCGTTCGCCGGAAACGAAGAGCAGACAGGGAAGTAGGGGTTCGTAGGCTCAGGATGTGATGCATAGATAAAGACAAAGCATAATTAGTCTGGGCAAAAGAATATAGAAATAACCCAGAAACCGCTTAGTTTTTTAAATTCTTGATATAAATGGAATAACAGTGCTTTTAAAGAACAGTCCTGAGAAGTGAAATTTAGTTAGTTATTAAGTAAAAGTCCCTTTATGGATTCATTGCATCATAAAACCGCCAGAATCACAAATTCCAGTAAAGAATTGATAGAGAAATATAGAACCTGCAAGAAATCTCAACACCAATTTAATGTACACTAATGTAAGAGATGTAACCTTTAACAATTCCAGAGGGACGCACCTTCAGAAGGTCATCGAGGAGCAGGTGATGGAAGGGTAACCAAAGACCAAAAATATTTGTAGATGAGGAAGATCATCATCCCAAGTAGCAATGGATCGCAGCTCGGCCGGTTATGACATCAGTGGTCCTCAAATAGGTGGACAACGAAGCACAGACTATTGAAGTTTTAATTAGCCAAGGGCATCTGGATACTGCAAAAAAAAAAAAAAAAAAAAGACGAACTTCCGATCCACGAGGGATCGTAGGTTTAAGTATTTTAGCTAGACTGAACATTAACATTTAGAGGCAGAGAATAACGAGCCTCTAAAGGAGATGCCTCTAGCCGAGTGCCATCTGCTAAAACAGGGCAGAGAGAAGACTAATGGACACAAGATTTAACTCTTGAACTAAGTTTGAGAGAGTGTAAGTGATAATTTCTCCGGTCAGGGTTAAAATTGCCCATGGTGTTATTAAACACTACCCAGTCAACCGATGACACATAAGATTATCATTTCACATAGAAACAGCCTCAATATAATCTCCATGGCTGAATTATCTCATAAATTGTAATAAAATCTCATCTAACTACACGATCCCTTACACACCATTAGAGCTGTGAATTCAGGCAGCCGGACAAACACAAACCACTCTTCCTAAATCTTTCCCCCCAAAACCAGAAGGTGCAGCCTCAGAAGAACAAGTGGGGGGGCCTGGAGACACGACAGTCATTACCATAACAAAACCACTCCAAGCATAGAGAGGGAAAGATCGAACGCAAAACACAAAATCCAGAACTGGAACATGTAGCCCATGATCGAGCTACCCAGAACAAGAACACAAGATGAACAGATTAGCGTGGGAACAAAGCCACAGCAAATTTCAGGTGGCCCAATCATTGACAAATCATATTCAACCAAGAATGAATAAACAATACACTGCACAAAGCTAGAGATGACATAATGGGGAGCGCAAGCATCAATAAACCATCCAGAACTATAGAAGAAAAATAAAACCGGATGGGTGGAGGACCATACAGTATAGACAACGTGGAAATACATTTTTTCCACTGAGATTCAAAAGATTAGGGATACAGAGGAAATTTGGCCACCCAGAAATCATCAATAACTCGCAAAATGAAGGGGACCCGTCGCCTATAAATATCCATTGCAGGGCTTCTGATAATAAAGTTGATATTATCAAGACTGCCACGACAGCTGAAAGGTAAACCGACAAACACGTCGAGCGCCAACTGAATGCCAAGGGACACCACTGAGAGGCATAGAGGCAGAACAGTGATAACATCGGCGATAACAGTCATCCTCAGCCTTATATCCCGTTCGGAGGAAAATCGTGGAGACACCATAGGCAGACGAAGAAACTTTTATACTAATCCTGAAGGCGCATGGGAAACCAGGCCACTGATGCCCAAAAATGAACTGCGAGGCGTTAACATGGTCCAGATCAAGAACGTCAACCTGAACACTTCCTAGGGGCCACCCTCAGTGGCGGCTTTGAAAACGATGCCCCGGAAGAATCCATCACATAGCCCCCACAAACCTCCAAACCAAACCAGAGAGAGAATAACAAATTAACTGTCCAGCCGAGAAAACAAGGCCGCGACGAGACTGACACACTCACTAATGCGGCCGACGCAAGTCCCTGAATCCAGGGCAGGACCCACTGGGGTACACAGAGCGTAAAAAACAAAACAAAACAGGCGTAGCAGAACCATTTGCAGAACGGGCGGGGGCAACGAACGAGGATCGCCGAGTGAATAAAATGAGCCATAGACACTGCATAAGAGAGACCAGTCATAGGAAAAATGTCCACAGAGCAGAGACAGGTCCAAGATACACTGATTCACATTCTGACCAACCAGCAGCTATAACACGAAGAAAATAAACAGAAGAACCGCCATAATAATAAAGCCAGCATCGAATTAAAGATAATTAATATTTTACACTCAGCTCCCAAACAAAACAGCCACAAAAAAAAAAATGCTAAAATCCACAACAAATTCAGCCAGCATGAGAAACCTGTCCAAACGAGGACCGCCAGCCTCCACAACCACAGAAAAGACCCCACGACCCCTGAAACGACAACCGGAGACGCAGAACTACGTCGCAGAAAAGGAATCAGAAGTGCATCATGATGGACCATGAGACAAAACTACAATTCCCAAGATCCTTAGGGGCGTGACGTCACCGAAGTAAACAGGAAGTAACACGCAGCCTTAGAAAACTACACGGGAAAAGGACTCCATGAAGCTCACCGTAGATTACAGGGGTGACCACGGCAGACGAGAAGACCCGGACCGCTCCTGATCGGGGAGCACGGACATCCCGAACATTGCGGAAAGCACACCCCCTGCATATGCACGCGACCGCGGCGAAACGAACGCGCCGCGCGCCGTCAGCCACCCGCCGATCGCCGCAAGGAGAGCAGACGTGACGAAACGAAAACCCCACATCAGAAAAATGGGGATCATCCATCCGAAGGACGGGGGGAACACAGCAAGACGCCGAAAGATAAGGAGACCCGCGGGCTCGGAGACCGGCAAGAATGAGCGCTGAAAGTAAGAGAATGAACAATCGTACACCTGACTTAAATAGGACGCTAAGCAGGTGGGTTAATTAACTGACCCGCCCTAGGGGAGTAACCTGCAATTCTGCCGAGTGTCTGCCCGAAATGCGATAAATCGCTATTTCAATATTTGACAGAAACAGAAACAAAAAGATCTTTTAAAATCAGTCTTATATTTGGATCATTCAGTCAAAATAAATAAATAAATGCAATTAATTACTAAACCAAAACTAAATATAACAAAAAAAGTGACAAAACCAAACCAAATTTGATTGCCATATGTACATTTTAAAAACACAGTTAAAACCTTGATACTATTTGCATTTTTCCTTTTTTCTTTTTTGCCCCAGTTTGAAAAAAAATGTAAAAAAATCAAAGAACTTTTCAAACAACCACATTCCTAGAGAGAAGGCGTGAATTTGGCAGGATTCTAAATATATAAACTCATTTTTCATCTTTTCCCAAAAGCGCATTAGTAATTAGAAGCCTAAAATGACAACAGTGACCCAGACTAAGAGGGAGCTGTGAAGCTGAGCTGCACTGGAGACATGTTGAAGAAATGCAAGAGAGGAGGGCAAAGTGAGGGACAGAAGAAAAAAAAAACAACCCTCAGTTACAGAAAATATGAGGCCCTCGAGGACCACTAAAAAAAAAAATAAGGCTCTGATTCATAAATAAACACAGGAGTACATGGTGATATAATGACATGCCAACAGAGAGGGACAGATTCTATTTCCATTGCCTTCACCACCTTTTCCAGCAACATCAAAGGACCAATTAAGGTCCCAGTGAAGCTGGCCGTCAAGGCTGCAGTGGAGGTCCTGTCAGTGTTAGCCTGCCCTCAGTGCTGCTGTCTCTGTCTCAACCTCTCTGCTGACACCCATGACAAGGACCCCTAACTGAACCTGCCCGCCTGCCCGCCCATCTGCCTCAATTCCACTTCCCCAATATATGCATTTCTCTGCCTGTCTTGGCAGCTTCTTTTATTCAACATCCACTCCCCTCTTGCTTGCTTTCTTTCTTTCTTTCTCTTCTGCAGCCGGACTCTTCTAACGGCCGCATTTTCCTTTTGCTTTCTCTAAGCGATCGGCGGTTTTCGTCTCTGTTAAACGCTCCTGCACCTCCCAGCGTGGCATTCCCCGAGATCTGCCGAATGGCTGTCTCATCTCGGAGAACGGCGGTACAAGGAGAAACATGCACCCGCCGTTTGAGTTTGATGACTTCTTCACTGCATCGCTCACCCTCCTGTGTTCTCCTCATCTAGCTGCGGAATTACTGAAATGTTAACGTGCCTTTGCTGCCTTTGATATTTAAGACAAAAGGGTACAGACGTGCAGGCAGCGCACACAGATACAACTGGAACTGAAAAGAAGCTTTAATCTCACTGTTTGCCATGCTCCAAAGCTTTTCCGACTCCTTTTTTTTAATCTCTTTGGTTCATCCTTCCTCTTTGCCCTTTTCCACTAGGCAACACCCCCCACCCCCACCCACCCACACTCACACACACACACACACACACACACACACATTTGTGATGGCACCAAAAAAGGCCCGGGTACCAATTAATGAGTGGATGTTTTTCAAACCGCTCGCTGCGATTGAATAGAACAGAACCTTAAAAGGCCATATCATAATCTTATTGTATAAAAACCCTGCAGGAAATGAGAACTAAAAAAGAAGAGAAACATATCATAACATTTAAGTTAAAGGAATTAGACATAAAAACAAAAAGCCAAAAGCTGCATTTCCAAAAATGACCACTGGTAAATGGTTTCCAAAGGGAGCAATTTGAAAACTGCGTTTAAAGTAAAAAGTCGTCTTGTGGACCTTTTTAATGTAGGCTCCTTCAATTCTCATGAATGACAACTGGGACGCTGGTAGTAAAAGTAAACAGTATAGAAACACACAGATGTATGCTACATTACATTTATACTGACGGAAAGACAGACTTACAGTATATAAATAGTAAATGTTGTGTACTTGTTTAGCGCCTTTTTGTCCTTTTTTGAAGGCACGAAGCGCTTTACAGTCACAGTCCCATTCACACGCTCCAAACACTGGCACCGACCTGTAACCACAAGGAACGATGTGGGCTTCAATGTCTTCCCCAAGGAGACTACGACACATTGGCAGGTAAGACAAAAAGACATTTTTATACTTCTAAAAACAGAAGGAAGGAACTTTAGAATATATACATGTCCACATATGGACAAACTGATGGACAGACTTTTAGTATAAATACGTGCTGACAGACGGACTTCTAGTATTTCAGCAGATGGACAGACTTCTCGTATATATACTTGTCGACAGATGGACAAACAGGCTTCATGTATACATACATGTCGACAGACAGACTTCTACAAGTGGACGAATGGACAGACGTTTAGTGTATATATCTCAATGTCGACAGACACTTCTCAACATGTCGACGGATGGATAAAAGGGGGGACAGACAAAGTATCACAAGCTGGACGAATAAAGGGTAATCCTATTTTCTAGTATACATTCATGTTGAAAGATGGACTTGTAGAATATATACATGTCGACAGACAGATTTCTAAACATGTCGGGGGATGGACAAATGGATGGACAGACTTCTAATAAATATACATAAACAGACGGACGGACGTTTTGACTGTATACATGTTGACGGATGGGCAGACTTCTAGTGTACACACTCCAACAGACGGACTTCCAGTATATTTGCATCTCGCCGGATGGACTCTAAGAAAATAAACATGTCGAAGGCCAAATATTCAATAAAAAAAAAATAAAAAAAAAACAACGAAAATAATCAGTTCAGTTTATTTTAAGAAGCTCTGGATTATACAAAACCTTTTTTTTAAACATAATCTTGTTTGAAACGAAACAGATCTTTGTGTTGTTTCTTAAAAGACGATGACGCAAAAAGAATCATGGAGAAAAAAAACAAACAATGGTGACAAGATTTAAGGAGGACTATAATAATGGCTAGTTGCACCCCCTAATTCAAGACCATGGAAGCTTGTGTATCATCAATGGTCTACAGCATTTCCACCCTGTGGACAGCAATATTGCGATAGAACAAAAGCTCCTACCCTTCCTGTATCTCCCACTGACACACACTCATGTCTCTCCCTCCCTTTGGTATCTTTCTAGTGCAGTGGCCTCCGTTTACCATCATAACCCAAATTAGCCGAGCAGGCGTTATCATCTCTCATCGCTGGGCGCCGTTAGAAGAGTGAAGGGAAAGAAAAAAAAGAAAAAAAATTCCTCTCTGCCTCTGTGAAAGCGCTATCTGACAGCATTTTACATCTCCCCAGCTCTCCCGTTACTACACTCCTCTGTCAGACAAAGAAATTAATACCCCCAGTGACTGTGTTTTAATTAAGCAATTTCATGCAAATTACACATTTTAGATTGTCAAATAATATACTGCGCCAAATTGTAGGCAGGCTGATCTGATATGCATGGAGTGTTATTCTTCCAGGCAATGTGCATACATGGAAAATGAACAAAAATGCAAATTTCTAATCTATTATGCAAACAGTGGAGATGCTTTCAGAGATCTGCACGCCTTGCTCGGATAAATACGGCTCTTGAATTCTATGTATAGACTGACCAGATTTCCTTTGCTGTTTATTCGATTTGTTTCATTTTATTTACAAAATGCACCGTCACTTTTTGTTACAACTTGCTGCATTGGGGTTTAATAGATGCATGCTGAAATAATCAATACGTTTTTCATTAAACTGTGTTTCAGCTCCTCGCTGGCACAAAATAATAGGCAGAAAATTGTCCGACTATCCAAGTACAACATGACACACACACACACAAAATTATCCCATTATAATGTCTTATTTTCTAACACATCCTAATGAAACATAGAGCCTTAACTAATATTAGTAATCCACACTACTCTCCGTCTTCCTCCATTAGCACATTGAACTTATTTGAAATTCATTATAATCCTCAAGCCTTTCAGTGCGCTGGAATCGGTAATGATGACAAAATGAATATAACATTATATTTTATTACAGCCGCCTTGATTTAATCTGGGGCTGTCGCCATATGAGAGTCCTCCAAAATACCCCTCATGAAAACCACGGGTGTCAAAAGTCAGCGTGTGCAGGTAGCAAGTCAAAAAGCAACCCTTATTAGCTGAAAGCTGGAGAAGGGGGGTCTTGCTGTTTCTTTGTGATTCAAATGCATTTAATCAAAGGTTTGTTTCTATATGCTGCCACTTAATAGTGTATATTCCTGCATACAATGAAACCCCAATGAATTGCAATCCATCCAGCGCTCCTTTAGAGAGGAAAGACGCAGGATAAGAGGCGAAGAAGGCGACCTTAATGGTAGGGTATGAGCGAGTTGTTGATGTGCTTCCTGTGCATTCAGAACAGTGTGCCCTTTCAATGGATGTAGGTTTCTACAATGAGCCACTTCCTTTTTTTTTTTTTTAACACTTTGGTATAATAAAATCTCCACGAACAATAGGGGAAACATGCTTTCCACCAGGTCTAAATCATTGAGGGGCAATTACAGGAGCACTAAATATTACCACTCAATGTGACGCCGTTCACAGCTACCTCCACGCTGCGCTCCAGCCACGAGGCTCTTTCTGCATCACAGCCCTCGCCTCGCCAGGAAAGTCCATCAACTTCCGGTGGTTTGAACTGATTTTATATTTTTTTTAAAAAGATAACCGTGACAGATTAGGGTGTGTTTACAAGTGTAAATAAAAGGAGCTTAAAACAGAGACGTGGGAAGGAATGTTATGGACAAAACAGGCAAAAGTGATACTTTTGAGACAGGGGTGTCCAAACAAAGACAGCCAGAATTGGTGAGGAAAAAATGTGCGGGGTCCAGTTTTCTTCAAACCTTTCTAATAACTTTAAGATCAGCTGTAGTATTTTATAAAAGTGTTATTATAATTTCATATTTGAATACCAAAAAGAAAGCATAATTGATTTTTATGGCAGGAGATGCAACAAACAAAACTATGCTTGTGATATGTGCAGCTTTGTGGCAAAGAATGAGGGGAAAAACACACTTTGAACAAATCATTCCCTAATGTAAAGATAATTGAGGTAATGATGTCTGTTTTCCATGTGTTTCCTTATGTTAGTCCTCTAAAACTTTAATTTTTCTCTTTGTTTTATTGCTGCGTATGTTTATTTGCTTTTTTTTTTCTGGCCACTTCACCAAACAAACAATAAATATTTTGTAGTCTCACGTTTTGACATCTTACTTTTACAGTGTTGCATAACTTTTACCTTACTAAGTATTAATTACAAATCCGACACACTGAGGCACTGCCTTCTCCTTATAACTATACATTAGTGAAACCATGTGGAATAAAATGTTTGTTTGCTGAAGGAATCCATTATATAAATCACTTTCCCACTTTAACAAGTGCAGTGTTTAATACCACAAGGAAACAGTAGAGGGCGCAATGCAGTCTAAGTAGCTGTTATCAGTTGAGTTGGGGGGCGTGCTGAGGGTAGAAGAAGTAAGGTTGCTGCTGAGATTAGCGGTGGGGAACAATCCTTAGCCTTCTATGGTGTGCAGTTCATAAATAATAGCATGTGTTTGTACGTTTTGTCCATGTTTATAAATGTTATTAACGTGGACCGTGGCTGTGCGTGTAATAGTTACGACGCTCACGGTTGCTGGAGTGTGTTACACATGTTGGTAGGAGACTGTATAATTCCTATGTTTACATATAGGTTTGCACCCTTTATTATGTAATATGTACTCATCTGCCAGTTTGTTTTATTGAGAGCGGCTTGACCTTTTGTGGAAATTGATAATTCGCACAACCACTGTATAGAAATGTCCAAAGGGAGTGTGATGATTGTGGGTTTTTTTTGTCCATTCAGGTGCCATTGCCGTACAATTTTTTGGACTGTTGCATTTCTACTTCTGGTAGCCATTTCATAATAAACAAGGGAAAGACCCCACAAAAGAAAAACAGTATTGAAGTCCTGTACGTCATTTCATCCCGGCTTCAAATGAACTTCTCTTAAATTCCCATCAGCCCCTTTTTGGCTCGTTGATGAACCCAGGTAGGCGCTTCGAGGGTTCGGAAAAGGCGGGTAAGAGGCCAGGAGGGGCCCCGAGTCCCGCTGTCAGATCCGTGCAAATAAACAAAGACTGGTGAGGAACCATCTGCTTCAAACACAAGGTGGTGAGGCGCACATGCCGACTGATGACCGCACAGCAACAGAATTTATTGATCCCAGGTGGGGCGGGGGGCAAATGTTTACAGTGCAACGGTTGGGTGAAGGGGCTGGAAAGAAGCCCTTCCATTACAGAAGCCAATGCAGTTGATCCACGCCGGAGACGGAGCGAGATTACCAGCTGAACTGTGAGTCAAAGAAAGGTGAATGATGTCATCGGGTAAACAGTGGTGATGGTGGTTCGTACGTATCACAGAGCTTTACAGCAACATCGTGTTCTGGTGGTTACGGGAAATCTTGGAGATCTTCAAGACCATGTTGTGCGATACAAGCAAATCTCCAAACAATGCTTTGAAGATGATTTTGCGAGGTGAAAAATTAGGTGTCGTTCCGCACGAAATGACCACGACAGATATTACGGCAACATCAGGCATTGTTGTTGTCATGCAAATGCGAGTCAAGAGTGAAAAATGGCGTCCTTTAAATCATCTTTGGTTAACGGACGATCTCCGGCTGAAAGTTTATTCAAAAGTGCAGAGAGGGCAGGAAAGTGGAAATCATTGGGTGGCTTCCTCCTCTTCCTCTTCATCGTTCTTGTGGTTGGGGGGGGGGCAGGAAGCGCTAGGCGGCCAACAACAGGCCTCTGTGTTTTGCTTGCTCATTAAATCTGCCCTGAGGAGAGCCAATTGATCTGCAATTCATTCTCAGAAGCGTTAAATCGATGCGGGGAGACATGAAAAGCCCCAGGTTTTTATGACTTCAGTCAAAGATTCCTGAAACACTTTGTAACAGCAGATAATGGTAATCTGCCTTGTTTGTGAATCAGCACTGACAAATCAATATGGAAAAAAAGAAGAGGGAGAAAAAAATCATGCAGCCTAAGAGGAAGTTGACTTGAACGACAACAATAGTAGCTTTTTTTTCCCCCCCACCTCCGTCTATAAAGATCATTATAAATGTGTGTGCCGTACTCTCAATCAACCCACTTTGAGATAAATGATAGTGCTCACAAACCTTATCCACTTACCGCACTAAAGCCAGCACACTAATTACAGCCGTCTCTTCTGGAAATGTCGCCAAGGCAAACACACAAACAACCCCGTGGCTTCAAGTACAGTATGTGACACCTGAGCGATCCATTACAGCTCCTTCCATATTGATTGACAAAGTAGCAACATAAAGTAATTATAATTGATTCCAGATGAGCCTCAGCCTGCCATACACAGATCCTCCTCCTCCTTTTTCTTCTCTCCATCTCACTTACTGCTTGGAATCTGAATAGGGAGCTTGGGTAATTAGGTCACGCTGTTAAATTTTTAATGACCTCTGAAATCATATTCATGCTCACAGTGTGTCAGGTACACGTACAGCCAGCCTGAAGTGATACATCACCATTCTATGACAAGAACAGAAGGCCTTAGCCATTTAATTGTGTGACCTTTTCGACCGAGCACCAAGTGAAGCCATCGGGAGGGAGAGGTACTTAGTGGGAAAATGAGTGATTGAGTATTGGTGGGATGAACAATGCACAAGCTCGTAATAATAAAACAGATTCACTCGCTCGGTACACCTCCATGTGTGTGTGAGAGGGTGCCTGTGTGTGTGCAAAAGGTGTTTTCAGAGGAAGGGTCAAAGTTAGGGCCGTTTGATCACGGTTTTTGCGCTTGGTTTTTTATGAAGGCGGGGGCTCCGTCATGGTCAAGGCTTAAGCTTTCAAGTGCAGAGATCATGTGTGGGATGGTCTGCGATGACAAAACGGTTTTTCTGACAGAATTTTGTTTTCTAAAAAAGAATGCGTAATCCAGAACGCCTTATATGTTAATTATTCTGGTTGTACTTTTTGCTGTCGAAGCGGTTTTGAGATGTACATGGGACTCTTTAAAAAATGTCAGTCTGTTTTGTTATGAGTAGGCAACAACGTCGGGGGTTATCATGAATATACTAATGCGGCCAACATGTATGTGTTTCTTTTACTTGTTATCAACATGATGGGGAGTTAGCTCAGTCACAGTAACATATTTCCATGATTTTAACAATATTTGTTCATGGAAATTTGACATAAGGACAGAAGCTTTTCTCACTTTTTCCAAGTTTGTTCACGTATGACCAATATGTATCCGTGCAATAATGTAGGCAGCAAGGTTATAATAGTTTCGGATTTTTTATTAGTTTTAGTTTTTATTTCGTTTTGAATTTTTGTTTTTAAATTTATTTAGTTTTAATAAGTTTTTAGAGGCTGCTTTACTAGTTTTTATTAGTTTTTATTTTTTGAAATTGCTTCGTTTTAGTTTAGTTTTTATTAGTTTTAGTGTTAGTTTTAGTTTTTTCTTTTTTTTTTTGTAAATTAGGATATATGTCAGGTGCATGATTCAAAATCACCAGAATAAGTATTGTATGATAAAAACTAAATCAAAGATACATTTTGAAACACTTGTTATTCAGAGGACACAAGGACAACCATCCTTAAATTAAAATACAACAGCCGATAACAGCATTACGTTATCTGCTCTCGCTTCTTTTTCGGGGGAGGGCGGGCGACAGGCTAGCCTGTCTAGGTACTGTTGATTTGCGTTTTTGTGTGCGCTTTTTAAATGTACTTTTAGATTCGTAGGGGTTTTCCCTTTGAGGAGCGTTCCACAAATGTTGTCTCCTGCTTCAACTACAAGGCACTTACTTTTGTTTTCGACGCTGTTATATTCAAAAAAGTCCCAAATAGGACTCTCCCGCTTTCTCCCAACTTTTAATGCAGCCAGCACGCTCATGTAAAGGTCTATGACAACGCTAGCCGGCAGTGTCTGACAGACATCATGTGACGTCAGAGACAACGTAATGCCGTTAGGTTCAGATACACAGTAAAACTAGCAGCGTGAAGTAAATAGACTTTATTTCAACCCAAAAGACTTATGTATTAACAAAGACGAAAACGAAGTATTTTTTGGGGTTAATATTATTTAGTTTCAGTTCGTTTTATACACACATACATTGGTTACATTTTCGTTTTTTTTAAAACTCTCGTTTTTATTTTATTTCAGTTAACGAAAAAAAAATTTCAGTTCTAGTTTTAGTTTTTTCGTTCGTTTTCGTTAACTGTAATAACCTTGGTAGGCAGTGTTACATTTTATGCTTTGGAAAAATATTTTTTTGTATTTCCACTTTGAAACACAATAAAAACTGGCATTTGTACATACAGGCGTGACTACGAGTGAGTATGGGTTTGTGATTGTGGCCCTGCGACAGACTGGTGACCTGTCCGAGGTGTAACCTGCCTTCGCCCATGAGTGGGCTGGTTAGGCTCCGGCAGCCCTGTGACCCCAAAATGGGTTTAGAAAATGAATGAATGAATGGATGGGTTTGGTAAAGAAAACTTAGCGCTTTTTCCTCACAGCAAGAAAGTCCCAGTTCAAGTCCCGGCTGGTGGACTGGAAACAGAATAGTAAATGGTAAATGTGCAGCACCATACCTTCCACGAAGGCCAAAAGCGCTTCACAGTCACAAAACCATTCACCCATTCACACACTGTTGGCAGCGCCGCTGCCGAACACTGGCACCAACCTCCCACCAGAGGCGAGGTGGGGTGCAGTGTCTTGCCCAAGGACACTTCGACACATGAGCGTGCAAGGCGGGAATCAAACCTACAATATTACGATCGGGGGTTGACCGCCCTACCGCTGCCCCACAGCCGCCCACTGAATCACCAATGGGGGACCTTTCTGTGTGGAGTTTGCATGTTGTCCCCGTGCATGCGTGGGTTTCCTCAGGGACTCCAGCTTATTCCCATTGTCCAAAGACATGCTCCATAGGTTTATTGGTTACTCTAAATTGTCCTTAGATGTGAATGCGAGTCTGTAGGTGTGCGTGACTGCGACGGACTGGCGACCTGTGCAGGTGTACCCTGCCTTCGTCCACGAGTGGACAAGTTGGATTTGAAAAAGACAAAAAATCACTTCAGAAGATGGATGGATGAACATTTTTTTATGTGAAAGTTGAAACTAATTGAATCTTCTGTATAAATGTATTAAGTTGTACACAAAATTTGCCCAAGTAGCTAAAATGTCTTGTTAGAGAAAAATCTTAATTTTCATAAACATACTTTTTGTGTGGTAGAGCCAAACATGTTTATAGAGACTACTGAAAGGAAAGAGAGAGCAACTCGTGGCTGAGGGGAAGAACCTCTGTTCACCTCATACATGTGAAATCCTTCATTAGTAAGCGATTGGTTCATCCATCGCGAGCATCTGACAAAAAAAGGTGTTTTTGATCCTCTATAATTACTATTCACGTGGAAATGATTGGATCTCCAGTTTCCAAACTGACAAGTCTATTTGGACACAAGTAATCCGCTTTCTCTGCTGCGGTTGATACCTGAGCATAATCTGCCCAGTCAAGCAGGGAGGAGGAATCACAGCAACCTACTTTACTGCCAGAGCATGAAACACAAACGATGAAGCTTCGACTCTGTTGCACTGCAGTCATTTAACCCACACAGGATTTATGGATTTTGTAGAGTATTTTCTTTCTGTATTAGTGCTTTAGTCTCGTACAAGCTAAGACCGAGCCTCAGCAGTCAGTACATGTCTATCTAAAGGTGATAGAAATCAAAGAGGTACTGTAGGAATAAATGGTAAATGGCGTATAGTTGTATAGCGCTTTCTACCTTCTTCGAAGGCCCAAAGCGCTTTACATTCAGGAACCCGTTCACACACACATTCACACACTGATGGCGGCTCCGCTGCTGCCGAACACTGGCGCCAACCTCCCACCAGAGGCAAGGTGGGGTTCAGTGTCTTGACCAAGGACACCTCGACACATGGGCGGGCAGGGCGGGAATCAAGCCTGCAATCTTCCGATCAGAGGTTGACCACCCTCCCGCTGCTTTTCATTTCGGCTTTGCACCGAAATGCGACACTACACTAACGTAGAGTATTGGATAACGGTGCAAAGTCGCTTTTCTCCGCTTGAGAAAATGCTGGAAATACATTAACAGCATTAACAGTTAGGGTAGTCAAATGAATGTTAAAGGGGTAAACAAGTATTATTTCTAAACTCCATGATGCCGGAACATTTTGGACTGTGGTAAACCAACTAGGCCTTAGGGAGGCAGCATAGCAGCTCACAGGATAGTTAGTTGTGTCAGCATTTACCCGATGAAATTCCTAAATCTGTCTGCGGTGCTGCTCTGGAGAAACCCTCCAGTTTCAAAGTAAAAGATTGTCCTCACAGTTTTTTTTTTGTGATATAATTAGAGAAACTGCAACATTTTATGTGCTTGCAAGGTTCACAAAAAAGGGAAAAATTGAATGGAATCACGAAAGGACAAAGAAAAGGAGGAAAGTAAAGGACGTGGCCCAAATGGGGACAGAGCATCAGGCCAAGAATGAAACATTTTAAACCAACACAAAAGTTATAGCTGCTGGTTTTAAATTATGCATAATTGAAATAAGAAAGCCTTATAAGAGCATGATATAACCACTTTAAAATAAATTGTGCATGGAGAAAGAAAAAAGGAAAAAAAATCAACAGAGCAAATTAATAGAAATGGCACCTCAAAAGAGACTTAACTTGGCGTCTTCCATTCATTAATGGGCTGTCCCTTTAATACATCACTGTGCGAGAAGCATGAAGGACAGGCGGTGACAGGATTACATTCCCTGCTAATAGCACATTTTTCAAATTAAAATTCACGGAGAAATTATGCATCAGGGAAAAGGGAACTGAGGCAGTCGGAGGAACTAAAGAAAAAAAAGTCAGTGTGTGAAAGGGGGAGGGGGGGAGGGGGGTGATAAATAACAGGAAGAAATGACAACCTTAAATAGGCATCCACACAATCATTAGGCACGATGCAGCCAACATGACAAGGCAATGATGCTGAGTAAATAAGCTGTTTATTTAAATATCACTCATCTAGCTTAAATAATTGTGACAAACGAGCGCTGCCGCGGCAAAAGATTGAAGGGCGGGAAAACACGCAGTGGTACAAAACGGTTTTGTTTATCTCATTTACAGTGGAGAAATTTCATTTGCCACGGACTGTTGTGGATGCGCTCAGCAACAAGCGCAGACCTTCATTCAAATTCAGATGCAGATGCCTCTAAATCAGAGGGGACTAATGCAATCAGCTTTTCACAGCCTGTTTATGTATTTATCCATTTATATCGCCAACGGGGCTTTGCTTGATGTTCCGTTGTTGTTTGCAGGAAACTCATTTGCTAATAAGTCTAAGCCTTCTCTTTTGAGCTTGGAGTGAAAGAGCTAAGCTTTCTCAATCCCTCGCTGAAAGCATGGCGTGAAACAGAAATCAATATACCAACTAAAGAGGATGTCACAGTGTCGATCTCGAGATCTTTTTGTCAAAAGATCTGAAGGAGTTTTATCAGTTTAATTCAATTCAGTGGAGTTTATTTATGCAGTTTATCAAGCCTTCATTCAAAACGTAAAAAGAAACATCAAATTAAAAAAAAACAGTTGTGGGAGTTCTAAAAATAACCAACGACGGGGGAAATCTGCAAAGTAGTTAGCTTTATCTATTTATTTATTTTTATTTATTTACCATAATTTAACCAGGAAAAGTCCCATTATCCCTTGTGCTAACTTAGATGACCCCACCCTTACTTTGACGTGTTCTCCCTACCATGACAAAGGTGGATAAAGGTGGAAAGATTTCATGTAATCCATGGATACCAGTGAAGATCACAAATCATTGAAGAAAAAAGGTTCAGCGCACTGTCCAGTGGGTCTAGATGACCCAACTCCCAATGGTAAAGTGCCTAGGATAGCACAAGGGTTAAGAGCCATTGATGTTTTTCCATGGGAGTCCTGGCCAAGAGGCAAAAAGTTATAGACACCCAAGATACTTTCTGCACATTTTAAAACATTGAAAAGTTAAAAATAGCTAAAAATTACCAATTTCATTTCCAGGTCCTTGATAATGGCACCAAACTGAGGTCTAGACATGAGATTGAGGAGTTGTTTTTTGTTACAGTTTGTAGGTGTTTTATACTGAAAACCCATCTTCTCCTTTTCTGCCAAGACAATCGGGACTGACAGTAAAAAAAACAAGACTAAATCTCCTTTTGACTGCTTTTATTATTTCCAGTATCTAAAGTGAAAAAGTGGTGAAAAGTAGTCAAGGTTTTGTACATTTGCAAAGCTGCGCTACACTTTCCCCCTAAAACAACCATCCATATTTAAAGTTTATAAAGCATAATTCTAACCTATCCTGTGGCTTATCCCTTGTGCTATCCTAGCCACTTTAACATTGGGAGTTGGGTCATCTAGACCCACTAGACAGTGCTCTGAACCTTTTTTCTTCAATGATTTGTGATCATCACTGGTGTCCATGGATTACATGAAATCTTTCCACCTTTATCCACCTTTGTCATGGTAGGGAGAACATGTCAATGTAAGAGGGGGGGTCATCTAAGATAGCACAAGAGTTAATGTAGATGAGTGTATGTATGTGCATGCATGTATGCATGCACATACATACACTCATAGTTGTGACTCTCCTCCTTAACATAGAGACAAATCGCATTCTGGATCAGCTTAACCACAAATTGTAGCCAATTCCTCCGTGAATTCATGACCTTGGACCTTCATCTATAAATTACAATGAGTAATCTGGCAAATGGAGACAAACCATTCTGTAGGTACCATTCTTTATCTGTCAAGAACATAAGTCGAAATGTCTAGCAGTCCATCAAGAAATGAAAATAATGCCCTGGGTATTGTGAAAAACTATGAATTAATAAGCCTGAGATGAAACATTAAGTTCAAAGATTGCCCACTACTAATGGCAAAAGGTGAAAAGTTCAAAGAACATTTACTAATTTGGAAACAACAATACTGACCCAATACCTCTCTAAATTACAAGATTATTTCGACTATTTCTACATTGCTGCATAGTTGACTGTGCCAGTTTCAGTGAGACTTTGACAGCTAGCTCAGTCAGAAGTCCGTAGGTTAGCTTGATGGGCAGACAGATACCTATTTGGCAATTGTTTGGTCGGATGAATGCACAGATGTGTGGGTGGAGGGTTTGATGGATAGGTGGTTAGGCGGGAAGATGGACGAACGAATGGTTGGGTGTCTGTGTGGATGGATAAGTAAATGAATGGATAGTTTGTTAGGTGGGCAGATGAATGAATGGATGAATACATGAATGAACAAACAAATGAATGAACGGTTAGGTGGGTGGATGAATGAGTGGATGGGTGGGTGGATGGATGAATAAATGGAAGGTTGGGTGAGTGGATAAATGGATATCTAGATGACTACACAAAAGAATGTATTGATGGATGTACGGACGGATGGATGGATGAAGATAAAGATGTTCCTTTTTTATGTCTTACAGGGATGGACTATTAAGACTACTACTAGCCAAATGCATTCACACTGGATGAGCTGGGAGGGGATTCTTCTTCTTTTTCTGCTTTCTACAATCTACTAGCGCATGTCCACCACCAACAGCTGGAAAGGGCTCGGGGCAAAATGTTGAAGTAGTCCAAATCTCGTTAATCTTGGTGTCATGTAATTCCAACCGGGCACAAACCGCAATTATTAATTTCTCAGACATGATGAATTTTTCACCGATTGGCACTTCCTAGAATTAAAAGGGATGCCATACATTGGTCACTACTAAACCCAAGTCCATGATAGGTCAAAGTTCAACTTGGATTGACTTTTAACATGTGTTCAATAGTAGCTTATACTAAGAGCGTGAAAACAGTTGTAGAAACCTGGGTAGCGACGTGTAAATGTAAGAGTTTTGAACATGAAATCCCAAAATAGGTATTTAGTTGAGTTTACATAGACTTTTCAGTGGAAGTGGTCGATGAAACATGCATTACTAAGGCCAGTGTAGACGTACCAATAGACTTAACTGACAAAAGCCTGAATCTCTGGCGTAAAAAAATTAGGAATAAATCAAATAAAAGTTAAGGACTGGTGCAAGTTCCTTCTATTTATTTAAAGGGGACCTAAAGACAAAAAACAAAAAGCAAGACTTCGGGTTTAATTTAGGACCTCAAATCAGTCTTTAGGACAAACTAAAAAACATTTAAGAATTTAGTCAGATTGAATATAGGTTCATGAACCAAGATGTAAATCTTTGTCAAAAGCTACATCAAAGAAAAGTAATCACATCATGCGGTATCTGTGTCAAGTACCCCTCCTTCCTTGCCTCCACCCCCGGTGAAGTCTGAGACTGAGCAGGTGTTTGTCTGAGGGGTCCGCCTGAAATCAAGGTGTGTGTCTTGTAGAAGGTGGTGCCTCTGCTGTGAACAAAGGCTGCTGGGTAGAGGATTTGGAGGGAAGTCTTGACTGGGGATCCTCATAAATCACCGGCCTAGCTGCTGGATTCTGACAAGCCCATGTAGCTTTATCTGCTGCCGCTGCTGTTCGCTCTCATGCCCGCCTGCCTGTTATGTCTGCTGTTTATGCATATCCAGTGGATTTCGCACCTCTTCTCGGATCGCCTAACCCCCCCCCCCCCCTAAACTTCTCTTCCTTTCGTGTTGTCCATTCTTTGTGCTTGCGCATCCTCTCCTCCCAGATCCCCTACCGCTGCTTCATCTGCAGTTGGTCAGGTCTTTTCAAGGCCCAGGCGGGCTGAATCCTTCCCCCCAAAAAAACTCCTTCCTTCTGCTTAATTGATTCTGCTGGGGCCCCCCCAAAAAAAGCAATATATAAATAAATATATATCTATACACCACATAACTTATTTATGCCTGCCCTTTGATATGTGGGATATTTAAGAAGGGTTAATATGAATTGGGTTAATCCACGAGGAGTGAGATTTCTGAAATTTTCATGAAGCACTAACCAATAAAAGGAGTTTAATTGAAATAAAATGAAAGTTGTGGCCTGTGCTACTCTCTGTGGGTTGTTGGTGCATCATCCCAAACATAGAACCTGCGAATAAAATCAATGTAATTTCCATGGAAAATAGAAACTCTCGACTGGGAGAAGTTCTAAAAATATCACTTTTTTTTGGGGGGGGGGGGTGGACTTCAGTTAACAGGGGGGGTGGAAGGTACGGCAAAAACAAGCGTCGGCCGCAGCCGTCATTTCCTTTTGTGGTGCATGTGCAGGCACTATCTGCATATGAACGCCCACGCTCATGTATGTACAGTCGGCGGGTGCTGACAGAGGGAAGGGAGTCCATGCTCGAGAGCTGGTGCATGGAGGCTTGTGGGGCTGCGGTCCCAGCATATTCATAAATCAGGCCTTTCAGGGAGCTGTCAGATGCTCCATAATGAGGGTCATTACTCAGGCAGGGTGTCAAAGCTACTATCACAGGGACCCGTCCCTGGATATCACACTCACTCTGCTCCTTGTTAAATAAACAGTGCAGTATACAAAATGGCAAACAAGCTGAGGGTCAATCTGATGCAGTGCGGGGCCAGGCAGGCCTCCAGAGTAATTTACCCTCTGGGAATACCTCTCGGCTGGGGAGATGGATTACAGAGAGCCCTCGAAAAAGATTAATGGAAATAAAAACACACCAAAAAAAGGGGAGGCAAAGGGAAGATTTCAAGAGAAAATGGGATATAAAGAAATGTGAGAAAAACAGACAGACGGGCTGATAAAAGGGAATATGAAAAGGAGGACAACAATTGACTTACAGCACTATTATTGGAAAATTCATCTGTTGCAGCATCTAGCTAGGGTTGGGGCCATCTTCATCTGCGTTATCAAATATTCATCATTTCATTGGATTGCTCCCATCTAATGTGCAGTTTTATTAATTTGGAGTGTTGGGAGCAGAACTGCCTGGTGCATAATGGCAGACAGGAGAGTTAAGACACATACGAGAGGTACGAAGGTAAATACTTCTGTGTATTCCTCGGAAACCCGCGGTTAATATTGGCATAATTATTTACGTTTTATTTCACGTGCCGTGTTGGCGAATCTCGTTGCACTCAAGGTAACCATTACTCAGTAATTTTAATCACGTCCAAACGATATTATTCAACTAGAAGAACAATGAGCAGTTGTTAATATTTATATCTTTAATCTCAGTTGTAATATACTACCATATATCCCAGAGTGAACCACACATATGCACCTTTATTTTACTTGGTGTGCGGCGGCTCATTGTTCACTTTGGTCACGACATTACCAATGACTCATTACTGCCGTTAATTTTCTTTTTTCTTTTTTGACAAAAAAGAATTTTAACTTTTATGATGATGATGAAGCCAAAAAAAGTCGTCAAAATTAAGCCTCTTTGCTTCTGTCAGAACAGGTGGTTTCCATAAAATTGAAAGTCTACCACCAAATACTAAAGATCAAATGTGCGATTGAAGGCCAAAGGGTTATGAGTGGCCCAGGAGCAGAGTTCCCCGACCTTTTTCAAGCCACGGACACATGATATTTTCACGGACTGGCCTGTACAAGGCTGATGAGGGCGTTTTTTTATTTCTCCAGCTTCCAGCTTTCCTCAACTTTTGAGGGTAAAGTTTATCTTCATCCTCTGTAAAATATCTACATCTGCTTTAAACGTTATTTGTACTTTCGATTTTGTGTAGGAAGCATTAAAATGTGAGATAGTTCTTCCCTTAACCCTTGACTGTCAAGCTCCTTCACACCGGCATAGGCTAGCGCGTTCAACTGACCACTTCCAATGTCCATGTAAATACGCAGTTCAGGCTTCCGCGTTAAAACTCTTGCATTAGCACTTAGCTATGTACGTTTCTGCAACCGTCTATGTACAAAACGCATGTCCATTAAACGCACCTTGAAAGGTAAACCAGGTCCTATCAGGGACTCAGATTTGGTAGTGACATATTTATGACGTCCCATTAAATCACGGAAGTGGCAACCGTTTGCTAATTGATCATGGAGGAAAGACTAATAATTGCGTCCTGTGCCCGGCCGCAGTTGTATGACACCAAGTTTTTCACACCTCGGAATAGAGATGTGAAAGAAAAAGACATGAGCGAGATTAGTACCGCTTTGACATTTCACAGCAAACTTCTTCCAACTGTGGGTGGCAGACCTGCGCAAGTAAACAGTAGAACAAGAAAAAGAAGAAGAAAGCTCTCGTTGTTTGTCTAGTGTGAACACCATGGGCTAAACGCACGTTTAGGAACCAGTGTTTAGCACATTCTTGAACGCGCGTCAAAGGTGCGGTGTGAACAGACATTTGACACGCCAAATTTAACATCGTACGACTTTGCAGATGGATCAATACAAAAGTAACCCCTTTTCTTTGAAAACAAACAAACGAGATAAAAAAAAGCTGGTATCTTCTAAAAGTAATCATAAACATGAATCGATCGTATGAAGAACTTTACTAGCAGCATCCTCATAACATTTGAGGACAGGTTGTTAAATGTTTTGCATTATTAACATGGTATTTAGGAAACACTGTTGTAGGGCTGGGCGATATGGCCTAAAAATAAAATATCAGATTTTATTTTTTTTAATTCGATTTCCGATTTTTTTTCCCAAATTTTTTTTTTATTCCCCCCTGCTGCCGTTTTTTTTGCTTTTATTTAATCAAACGCAAGACAAATGTAACCGTCATTTCAGTCAGACAACTCATGCAGTAGTAATAATATTTATTTTCACATCTTTAGTTTCTTTCACATACTTTGTTGCTTTCACATTCTTGACATTCACTTTCCTTTAACTTTGCATTTCACTTTCCTTTAGTTTGGCATAAAACTCCGTGCAATTCCAAGAGACAGATTTCCATCAACTTTTGGGTAAGAACTACCCCTAACGGAGCTCACAGGTGGAAGCCGGGGAGGAGGGTGGGGCAAAGAACGCAGTGCTGCAGTAAAGAAGGATGAACAACTTACACACCTGGACTTAAATAGGATGCTGCACAGGTGAGTTGATTAACTGATCCGCCCTAGGGGAGTGGTCTAAGTAAAGCCTGCCTGAGTTGTCTGCCCGAAATGCTCCCAAGGTTGCTCACTTCTGAGATGGATAAAAAATAAATGAACACACTCTTGGAATCAAAGTTAAGTATAGGATTTTTCTTCTTCTCACTGCCTATTGGACTTGTGTTGTTTATATAATTTTGTCTTGTCTTGTTTTTCTACACTTGATTTCAATTGTCCAAAATAAAACGGTTACTTACTTACTTAAAGTCCCAGCTGTTTTTTAAGGTTTTAAATGAATTAATAATTTAATAAAACCCTCCATGGAGAAGATGATGAAGCTGCCGCCCCCCCCCCCCCCCCCCGCGTCTCAAATGAATATACCGGTACAAGTAATAATTACAACGCAGCCTTCTTTATTAACGAATAACAGTAACAACTAACTATCTAACTAATGAACTAACTATACAGGCGTTGTAGAATGAATATGTGTGTGTCAGGGCGCGTGCATATGTAACAGGACTGAGCGCGTAGCAGCGTCGGGTCTCTTCCTCCCAGTCTGTGGCAGCAAACCCACACCAGTTCCAAACAACAGATGATTTTATTCCTTTCTTGGGAACAAACTTCCCACTCTCACCTCTCACTGGTAGCCATGCTGTCACTAGCTGTTTCGTGTGTGCTATGATGTTGTTTGTAGCTTGCCATACCGCCGTGTAAAACTAGCGCTACGGAAGTTCCGGGAGCCAAGAATGCGCCATAACACAAAAACTAGATTTAGTTATTTTTGAAATCGCCCATAACAAAAAATTCGAATTAATTCATTCAATCAATTTATCGCCCAGGCCTACACTGTTGCAATAAATCCATATTTGGAGGAAAGACTTGATATTTCCTCGCTGCCTCTTTTTGCAAAAAGACATTTTCCAAATATGTCAGTTTTTTTGTTAACTTTGCTAGGTTGTGGGTTTAAATCCAGCAGTCGGTGTAGCGGTTTTAAGAAAGTAGCGGATTTATTTTCGACACACAACGAGCAACTTGCACCAAGAATGAGTCAGATGTGGTTGGGAGAATCCAGTAATTTCCCAAAATAAAACTTCCTTTAGAAGTAAGTGAAACTGAAACAATATAGGTCTTTTTTTTGTTCTTCTCTGCAGCCTTATAACAACTGTCCTATCGGCCGGCACTGGTTGGGGACCACTGCTTTAAGTGTAAATGACTGCATCCAATTGAACAATAATGTCACATCTCAGAGTATTCGCACACTAGCTTCATTAAAAAAAATCAGATAAACAGCAGAACACTGTCTGTAAAACCATGAGTTTTATTGTGAAAAATGGTAGCCTTTGCAAGGGTTCAAAGCAGGATCGCAAGTTTGGTTCCTACTTTTCAAGCCCTGGATCAGCCAGTCACATGAATATGTGCAAGAAGGTGGAAAAGCGTTATTTAAGTGCACACCGTCTACTATGCCAACCTCCTCCCACGGACCTATAGAGGGGGGATACACTTTCCTTTCTTCCTTTGGGCTGGATGGAAAATAAAAGTAACTGACAACAAGTCAGTTCACCAGATAAGTGCTGGGTGATTTGTTACACAAGCTTGTCAGGGCGCGTCCGCTTCTAATGAATGACGACCAAACTCTGCAGTGACTTTACTGGGCTTGTTCCAAAAACTGTCAGGCTCATTAGTTCTGCTCATTTGCCCATATTTGTCCGAAGTTGGATGGGGTGGTAGCCAGCCAAAATGGCGACAACCACAAATAAAAAAAATAAAACACTTGGGACTTCACACTTGTGCCCATCTATATACACGGTCATTGGTTGTAACTACTTTATTTCTTTAGTGCAGGTGTTCCCACACTATTTTGGCATGTGAGCTACTTTTCTTGAGTATAATGTCTTGAAGATCTACCTAATATATACATATGTATAGTATTTTGAGATAAAAATCATGTTTAATAAACATAGTATTATGAACCATTAGTAAATAACATTGTTTACGTACTGATAATTCAAAAGCTACACAGTAAGAGTACACAAATCCATGTGAGGAGATTAATACTTTTGTTAATACTTTAGTATTAACAGATGAAGCGTTTTATTACAAAATCAGAAAGCAGTAACTATCGTTTTTCACACTCTAGTGTAAACCGTGCAATGGGGGGGGGGGGGGGGCATTTCTAAAGCGCTGCTGGCTCCGGGGGTGTGAACTTCCAACAAGCTCACTCCTGATTGGTGTGATCGGTTGCCCTAGAAACGATGACTCAGACCGACTCGAACCAATCACTGACGTCATTGGGCTTCAACATTTATTTGTTCTTCTCTTTTTTTTAGCGCAGCAGCAAGTTAGCCATTTTCTATGGGTGACATCACACTCCCTTAGCCCAGTTCTCAGATAAAAAGAAAATTAAATAAGAAGAAGAAAAAATAAAAAGCAAAAACCATTCTAAAACCCTCAACCCTCTTGACCCCCACGCACCTCACATAATCAAACATAAAAAGAGGAATGTATAGAACTCCAAATAGGATATATAGATATAGATAAAATAGAAAGCTATACGATAGATATACTCCCCCATGAACCACCACCCTAACGTGGTGAGGAAGTTTGAAAGCTCGAGTGATCCCAGGAGCTAAGCTGTTTGCGGCGGAGTCAGACAAAGAGCGGTTCAGGATCCCCTGATAAGAAGAAAAATCAGGGACCCAACTACGTCGCCCGGATTGGCGTCACCGGAGCCCCACTCTGGAGCCAGGCCTGGGGTTGGGGCTCGCAGTCGAGCGCCTGGTGACCGGGGCTCAGCCTGAAGGACACCATCGCAACACTCTCCAATGGGTCCACCACCCATAGGACACCTCAAAAGGGGCCAGTGCATTATTGTTTGGGTAGCAGTCAAAGGCAAGTGCCTCGGTGGCCCAAAAACCCCGGTCATGGAAGTTACCGGGTAGAGGCCCCGGGGAAGACCCAGGACATCCAGGGTCCGTGATTTTGTAATGATATAGGTCGATTCCATGAACAACTTGCCTCAGATGGACTGAATCTGGTTGAATCTTTGAAATATAAATCGATTCATCAAATAAGTGGATTAATCGTTACACCCCTAGATAAAACGCATCATCATCAGCTCTCATTGAAGGATCTATAGACTCCACGTGTGGTAGATAAATGTAAGTGAGGGTAACCTGTAAGGGTAACTATGAAAACTTTTCTGCTAAAACCCTCATTCATGCCTTTATTACCGCCCGGTTAGATTACTGCAACAGCATACTTTATTGTACATCCTGCAAAATAATAAATAGGCTGCAATACATCCAGAACTCTGCTGCCCGTCTGCTGTCACACCCACCCGCTCCCCTGATCACAACACCCCCCATCCTACAGAACCTTCACTGCCTCCCCATCGCTCAGCGTCTCAAATTCAAAGTTCTCCTCTTCACCTTCAAAGCCCTTCATAAGCTAAGCCCCGCCCTACCTCACCCACCTGCTCCAGCATCACACCCCATCCGGCTCTCTGCGTTCCTGTGATACAAACCTTTTGTCCCTCCCCTATCGGACCAAGCATCGAACCTGAGGAGGCGGAGCCTTCTCCATTGCTGCCCGGACACCTCAGAGACTGCACTGACCTCCCAATGTTTCAAAAATCACTAACAACTTCTTAAACCTGCTTGTAATCTTTAATGTGTCATTTTTATGTTTTTACTTTTATTGTATTGGCTCTTGTTTTTATCGACAGTTTTTTACTCACGAGTTGACAAGGGTCTTTGTGTGCCATTTAAAGCGCTATACAAATACAATGTATTATTATTATTATTAAACTTTCAGGGGTCAGGGGTTCTGTGTCGCAAATCCTCCAAAGATGGTCAAATTGAAAAGCTTCATATTAAAACCGAGGATAAAACGTAAAATTCAGAGATTAGGAGAAAAACTAACACCTTCAAAAATTCATTTACAGAAAACAAACTCCTTCAGTCTTCATCATTAATGGAACATGTGAAGTCTGTAACTTTCCGTTCTCCTTGTACCGCTGCATATGAACAGGGGTCTCATAAAGGACAAAGTATTAAATACTTCCTGTGGTTGTCGGGGACATGGCCTCCTCTCTCTACTCCCTGCTAACCAAACACCTTGAAGTGCTGCTTTTCTTTTTCTTTTTTCCCCTCTCCTCCACCCACTGCTTCTCAGCTCACCTACCTGAAGGCAAAAAAGATTAATCTTTTACATCTGTGAGTTTTAGACAGGCGCTCATGCTGTGCGAGACACTGCAAAGGCGGCCGGGCCCTTATGCAATGGCAATTAATGATTTTGTCATTCCGAGTGACGGCGGACGCCGCTGTAAGTGCGCTAAGAGTTCTTTAAAGGCTGCCGTTGTCATTCGCGGCCATCTGTGTGCGTACCACAGCGGAGGAGAGAGGGACGGGGAAGCTGCTGGCCGTGTGGTGATGCACGCGTGCGAAGGGGTTGCGTCGACTGCACGTCTTGGGGACATGAGGGAACATATGTTGTCTTGGAGCCCGAGGCCGGCCATTGAAGATGAGGAGAGAGGAAACTTCAAGGCAAATGTTTTCCCAGGAGTGATGCAGCCACGATCTCTACAGCTGTTCCTTACAGAAAAAAAAAATGTAAAAAAAAAGCACGCACAAACATAGTGGGTGACTCTCAAAGTGCTGAATGTTTCCAAATTTGCAAACAGACACGTCCTTCTAAAAAAAAAAAAAAAAAAAACATAATTTCATCACATTAGCCTGGAGGAAATGCATAATAACACGTGTGCTTTACATGCACCTGCGGCTGTGCTTGCAGCTCCAACTGTGCTGATTGGTTGCATAGCTGAACAAGCAAGTGAAAACTGTGCTCTCTTTTTTTTTTTTTTTACCTTTTACAGAGTCAAAAAAAAACAACAACTGTGAGCTAAAGTGTGGAAAACTTTCTGACTTTATCAGCTTGCTTTTGAGCAAAATCCGCTGGGACAATTAAAGCCGATGAAAACACGGCACATCTTTGTCAGGACCCACAAGGAAGCTTCGCGTAAAGAGAAGCTAAGAGCAGCCGTCAAGACCCAACGTTGGCATTTTTCTCAATCATTTAGGTTCCTCGGCGGGGGAAAAAAAAGCCTTAACGCTGGAAAGCAGAAGAAGAAGAAGCACTTTGATGGCCAGGCAATAATTGACCTAGCTTAATATCGCTGAGATGTTTGCATGGGAGCAGACCGGCGGCCTTCATTAGGGTCTAGGCAGCGAAGAGCCTAAGCGTCTGACTCTTTTCTCTGCCTCTCAGGTGCATTCAGAGCCATGATGAATGGCTGCAGAGATGGACTGCTGCTCAGGGAGAGTGCCTGACGGGCCAGAGCGGCGTCTCGGATGATGAATAATGATTCTGCGGCCGATTCCCCACAGGAAGCGCCTCAGACTACAGTCAACTTTTCTTGACAAGCGGCCCTTAACAATGGACAGAAGCCCATCATGGCCAGGTGTGGCAGCGAATTGCTCTTGAGAGAGTGCGAGACGTCACCTCGCCGGGACGGGATTCATCGTGTCATCAAAGCAGCCGGCGCGAGGCTGTTGAAGGAAAAGAAGAAAAAAAAGTCTGAACAAAAAGTCAAACCTATAAGAAAAAATTGGGACAAAAAAAAAGACGTAGAGAGTCGGGGAGCGAGTCTGCAAATGAGCTTTGACGGCTCAACAAGGAGCGCGTGTTGACAGGGGAGAGCGATGATCTGATTTACCGACATGGGCGACGGATACAAGGAGCACCAGCGGAGAGGCACGCGGGACAAAACAAATTCAATCATCTTTTCCATCAAGAGGAAAACCTTAGCCTTTCCGACACAAAGCCACCGACGCCCCCCCTTTGCGGCTTAAATCAATTGCAAACAAACCTGATTCTGCGACGAGACACGGGGGGAATAAACAGGAGCGTTCAATTTAATTCCGCCCCGCGCCCTGGGAGAGGAAAACTTTCATCCATCACTTTCACGCGCCCTCACAAAGCAGTTGGCAACTCTGAGAACTCCAGCGAGAAATTGTCTCAGGTATGATGTCTCAACAAGCGGTTCCGCAGACACACTTGATGTGTTTACAGCACTGAGCAGTAAAAACATGCGAGAACCGACCCCCCCTGAGGCACCCTAGGGTGGTATTTCATGATAAAATTGAGTATTTATTTCTTAAAGTCCCCCTCAGATCTGTTGTAAAAGCTTTCCCAGGGCTATTTTTAAAATAGAGATGCAGTTTTCTGCCAAAAAAAAAAAAAATGGTTATTTTTAAGGTAGCAGTTTTAGCGAAGCAGCAGTAGTGACATATTCAACTCTTAGTTTAGAGCAACCCCTCCTTCCCTCCCCGCTGCTGAGAGCTCTCTGTTTACATGCTCAAGGAGCTTGTAACCCGCCCAGTGTATTTTCTACATCACAAATACATCTGCTCCTAATTCACATCGATTTGAATTAGAAATAGTCAGAAATAGGATTCTGAGCTCAATTTACTTTAGATATGTCCTTCATCATCAGAAAAATACTACATGTTACAAAACACCATTTTCAGTGGATTTTCAAAATAAATTTAAAAAAAGTTACCCTAGAAAGGCACATTTTTTCAAGTTTTTCTCCCAAAGACAAAAGATACTTGCTTTCTGTATGAGGTGTTTAAATGATTTGTGCAAAAAAAATTAACATTTTTATTTATTAAAAACAAAGAAAATTACAAAAAAACGTTATGATAATAAAACAAAAGATCCATGCAAAAAAAAAGAATTTTACGACAACAGATAAATGAAATAAAATAAGTTTAAGTAGGAAAAATAATAAAAGATTAGAAGTAAAAAGAAGGAAAAGTAAGTTAAAATAACATAAAGGTTAAAATATTACAAATCAAACGAATTAAAATGAAGTTTAACTATTGAAAGATTAAAAATAAGTCAAACAAATTGAAAATGGGATGAATATTGACTATTAAAACATTAGGAGAAGTGAAACTAAGTTAACCTGAGTCCTGTATTCTTACCTTGCACCTCAGTGAGTGGGTGGTCCTGGCAGCAGCCGAAGGCCGCAGCATTAATATGTCCTGACTGATGACGAGCATTAGCATACAGTATGGCTGCAGGAGCGCGCGCGTAAGCTCTGCACATGTGCAGAACGGTGAGCCAAAGGGGTTTCAATGGGTGAGTGGTGTTGAAGCATCTGGGAAACACGCGCACGGATGCATTGTGTTAGAAAGTACTTGTAGACCGACTCCACGACTCACTCCGACCAGTTCCTCTGCCATTCCCTGTCATTAGGACACACTTAACTGTCCTTCCTTCAAGAATGTTCCCAGCAGTTTTTTGTCAATCCAGTAATAATTCAATTTAGCAGGACTGGCCGGGCTGGGACTGCCATTAGTTTGCAGGAGGTGATTTAAGATTGATGACTTGTGTCCCCCGGGATTCTACTCCTCATCTTCTGGAGCGAGGGTGTGTGTGTGTGTGTGTGGTGCCGAAGGTGGCCGGCGCTCTTCGGCTTCACCGGGCGTGGGAGTCGTCGGGCAAATTAAGGTTCCGAATTGATTTCCTCCAAATTTGAGCTGACTAATGTGACAAGTGGCAGCTGTGAGCGCCTCGCCGCCGCGGCCTCGGATGTCTCCTCCGGGCTCCTCACTGTGACACCGTGCCAAGGCAGGCACAGGAAGGAGAGAGGAGCACCGCTGTTCCTCCTCGGAGGCACGCGGCAGCGGCAGGTTCACATGTCCGCATCTCAAGATGGAGACAGACAAAGTCAAGAAGACGTGGCACAAAAATATGCACACACACAAACAGGGCCGAGAGCTCACTTATGCTCTCACACACTCCGTCACCCCACCCTTGCGACACCACTGTTGTGCCGAGTCGCTCAGCCATCAAGCTCAAGTCAGTGACACAAATTACAGCCGAGGACTGCATAAGGGGAGCACTGCTTGGCCCTGACATTCACACAGATGCTCCGGCACGCACACACACACACACACACACACACACACACAGCGCTGACAAGGAACAGGTCAACATGATGATGCTGGTGAATAATTCAAGAGAAAACTGAGAGTGAAAGAGAGCACGAAAGAATTGAGATATATGGTTGATATACAGTATTTATAGTAAATAAAATACTCTCGGAGGGAAATGCATCTGTCAGTGAGGATTTTCGTTGAAGCTCTTAAGACTTGTTGCTGATCCATAATGTCAGCTATTTTACGGCTTTTCTGCACAGAGAAAAAAGATAAGTTTGGTCATTTAGGCACTTTTTCGTGCCGTTGTCTGAAGTTTTTTTTTAATCCATTACAGTATTCCTTTGATATGTATCTTTTTTTTGCAATTTTACATCCGCTCTTTTGTTGTTTAAACAGCGCACTGTATATTGTGCCCTGATTGGCTGCCGACCTTGTCAATCAACCTCTTCCTATTCCAAATGGGATGGGAAATGACTTTGAACGTAAAACAAGAGAGAAAACTGTCAAGACAAAAGTGTAGAAAGTGTCTAGTGAAGTACGGTGGCCCTGAAGTTCCAATCACATCATCAAATCATTCGACATCTAAAAGATCACTACGACAATCAAAAAAGCAGAACAGGCAATGAAACGTTACATTTTAGAAATTCAAAAAAGAAATTTCAGGAACCAAAACACAATTTTAAAATAACAAAACAAAAAATGAAATGTTTCGGAAAACAAAAGTCATTTCCAGAAATCGAAATGAAAAGACAAACTGGAAAAAGTAGGTACTATGGGACATCTGTGATTGGATGATGACTAGTTTTTTTTAAATGTGTCTTCTATGTTTGCATACAAATGAAAGTTTTAGGATTTTTGTGGAGCATATCCAGTAAATAGCCTTATAAATAAATAGCCTCATCCAATCAATGATTGATTGAACGTTTATTTATCCAGGTAGGTCAAATGAGAACAATTTGTCACTTAAGAATACAACCTGAGTTTGCAGCAACAATAAAACAGAATGAAAGTGCAATACAAGTTACAAACACATAAACCACAACCTCTTCCATCATCAATATTCACAACAGAAAGTCTACATGAGGCAGGCACTAAGTTGTTGTTTACAATTTTAAAAAAAAACAGGGAGACCCATAAAAACATTTAAAACAACTCCATTCATCCCAAAACTACATCTTTTAAAGATGACTTAAAGGCAACTAAGGAGATCAAGGTTCACAACTTCAAGGTTTTCTGCAAAGCATTTAGGTTATAGGGGGCAGAAAAAAAAGAACTAGGAGCGCCCCAGGATGGTACGAACCCTGTGTACAACTATAGTGAGAAATCACCAAAACACAAGTTGAAATGTTAAAGAGGGAACAAAGGTAATATACAGGTTTACTAAAATGACACGATCCTATAAATCGCAGTGATGGTTATAAAAAGGAAGCATTGACCAAAGGAATCCATGTGTGATAAATGGACGTCCGATATACGAAGGAGAGTTTTGGAGGTTGATCTGTAGACAGCATTGTCTTGTAGTACCTAACTTTTCCTTTTTTTTCTTTGTTCCATTTTATAATATTTCACTTTGATCGCTAGAAACTACTTTTGTTCTCAGAATTACTTTTTTTTTTAGTACGGAAACCGGAAAAGGTGGGTTTCTGAAAGGTGTATTTTAAAAACTCAAACGTCATCATCCAATCACTGAAGTCCCATTGTCTCTACCTTTTCCTATTTTTGGTTGTATTTTGTTTTTCTGACAATTCACTTTAAATTCCAGAAATTAACTTTCATTTTCAAAAGGTTTTTTGTATGGAAACCGGAAAAGGTAGGTACATTTGTCCATCGTGTCACTCGAAAAGTATTTGGCGTGAAGCGATGCTGGATATACTCCGTACTTATCACAAAACGGTTGCTAGTGTGCGGAGGATGAAGACACATTTGGAAAAAAAAAAAAAACTGTCATGTGTTACGTTTTAAAAATAATTGATTTCTGGAAATAACTTTTTTAAAGACATTTTTAAATTTTATTTTGTTTATTGTGTTTTGGTTTCTGGAATTTCGTTTTTATTTCTTATTTTTTTCTAATTATTTGTCTGGCTTTTGTAACTGTCTTGATCTTCGATATGCTTTGCGTCGAGTGATTTGTTGGTGAGATTTGCCTTTCGGGGCCACCGTAGTGAGGAGTTTTACAGTCCTAAAACATCTATACCCCTACCTCCTGGATTTCACATATGGCGGGTTATTTTAATAACGTAACGCCGCAATAAACGAGGGCGCACTGTCATCACATCAAGTCAGCACAGGCTATAGACAGCTGAAAAGCATAGTATGCACGCAGATGATAAAAAAGAAAAGTTAAGTAACAAAAAAAGAAAAAAAATCGTGAAGCCCTTGACAAGTGAACGCTGGAATTGGTTTTTCGCATGAATGCAGCCTTTAAGACAAAAGCACCTCAGGAGATAATTACAGTGTCAAGCTTACCCTGCCAAGTGCCTGACGATTGCCCAATATTTAGCTTTAATTAAATCAAAGCAGAAATGTAATTTCTCCTGAGTGAGGGTCTGGATTCACCCAAACACACAACACGGCTGACGAATACATTTCCTTTGTTCCTGTCACACTGTCTGTTATAGCCCCAAAGGCTGCATGTCCTAGAGGTAAACTAACTCTGATACTCTCAAGAGGCAAAGACGAGAAGAAAGAGAAAGGGGGGGGCATCCCACTGTGTGACATACCACAGCTTACTCAGCTGGTGTGTTTACATGCGTGGAAAACTGCTGCAAATTAGCCGTAAACAATTGGAAATTGTATCCGGGAGCGTTAGGAAATGACTTGGATTTGCTGGAGCGAGAGGTTTTTTTCTGTTTTTTGGTGCTTAAGTCAATAAATTCCCTGAAGATGTCTTTGTCTTCAACATGTTTCACCTTTGGCTTCTTTTTCCACCAGCGTGAAGACAGTATGAACAAAAACACGGAGCGGTAAGGAGCCCCCTGCTTATTTCCTTAAAATCTTTACCATTCCATGAATCAACAGAGTGCAAATGTCCATTTCTATCCCACAAAGCGAAGACTTAAAGTCTGCTTGGACAGCGTGCACAGAGAGTGCGAATGGCAAAAAGGTCAGCACAATATTAATATGGGCATTCACATTCCTAATGCAGAATGGCGGTGTGTCAAAAGTTTGGAGTGCAAAGTTTAATAACACCTCTCTGTGTGTGATCTTTGCTCGGCAGTTGGCAAAGTTCAATATGTGAGGCCGGTCCACACACACACGGGTACAAAGGTAGAAATTTTTAAACGCCAACGAGTGGTGCGTGTTTTTGGCACTTGTCTTCGAAATTACAGATCAGGATGAAACCGACGGGCGGCTTTTAGTTGATTTTTCAAGAGTCTAAAAAGTGCCCTGAAGACTTAAAACACGAAAAGGTAGTGTTGAGCGCTGATATGCGTCACGACATTGATCACCGAAAGAAAAGACGCTGAGAATTTTTTTGTAGCTGTCAAAACAATGTGTGTAAACAAATCGGCCCCTTAATTAACCCTTTACCACCGGGGATGTTGCTGGCAGCATAACACACACCCTTTGGCGTCACGTAACTCCTCGACCGTTCAGACGATCAACGTGAATCAGCTCATTCTGACGCAGAAAAAAGCGGCTTTTCATATTGGCTTTGATCACGTTCGTAGCATAAAGTGTAGCATAACGACGAAAATTTGTTTTCTTCACAACAGAATCAGTCAATTTACGTTGATCGTAAATTGTTGTATGAAGTATTGCATATCAGCTAGGGTGGCTTTTCTTTGCTTCATAATCCATCAGAATTACATTTGTTGCGTAAACAGTTAAAGATTTACGGTAGTCGGTTGTGTCAGCACTGGAAGAACCCTAATACTACGTAAACACCAGCTTCGGCATCATGCAGTCAAGCAGCCACTTTAAATGACAAGTCCTTGTAAACACGTAAATTTGACCATTAGGTTTCTACAATCGAAATCTTGTTTGGCTACGCTAGTTTTTACAACGGTTTTCGAGCTCTAAATATAAAAAGTGTGGTACTTGAACACACGTTGCCAGCAAAACCAGGTGTAACTTTGAATGTTAAGGCTCTCTTCTGACATGATGGTAACCTATATAGACCATTGCAAGGAACTGAACCGTTTTTGTGTCCAAATTACGAGATTTGCACTGCTTTGAGATTTTGCACCAAGCTTCTTCCAACTGTAGGTGGCGGACATGCGCTAGTCTTCTTTCTCTTTCGGCTTTTCCCATCAGGGGTCGCCACAGCGAACAAGTCGCATTTAGCTTTAAATGAATCGCATGGTCAACTTGGCAATGTTTTACGCCGGATGCCCTTCCTGACGCAACCTTCTCAATGCACTTGGAACCGGCACAGAAGTAGAGAAGGGAACAGGGAGCAGCCCGGACTCGAACCCTGGTTTCACGGACGGAAGGCGCCGCAAACCAGCACGAGCTAAACCGGCTCCCTGGACATGCGCTAGTAAACAGTAGAAAAAGGAAAAGAAGAAGAAGAGGCCCTTTCCTGCTTGTCCACCGCGTACGTTAAATACCCTATGTGTACGTAGCTTAAAACTAATCCCCCCACTACTCCATGCGACAAATGCTTTTGTGAAAGGTTTCCTGCAGGATTTTAGTCAAGAACGATATACCACAAATTAGAAAGAAAAGGGACAAAAATGTGGGACTTTCTCCACAGCTCAAAGAGATCCATTTGCATATTTGCTGGAGTCAGCCTCTGCTTAACTAACACCGGAGCTTTGAGTATTCCCATCTGTTTGCCTCTTTCTGGCGTTATTTGTGTGGCGTTCTTGTTTAGGAACGCACAACTGCGCACGAGCCTAATTAATCTCACCAATTACAATGACAATTAGATATTGTTTCAATTTGCCACAAAGTGCAATTAGCAGATGGTGGTCCTCGTTTGTCAATGCGTAGATTAGGGAGAGATGCTTGTTTGAACCTTTTACCTGAGGGCCACTCATGCACAATTGTCCCAAATGAGCATTTAAAATGTTTTCAATTGGGAAAAAACCCAATTGTGTTGGTTGAGTCAGCGTTTTTGGACTTGAGGCACCTGGGAATTTATGTAATAAACATTATTTTAGCAGAATAGTTGCCTTGCTGTGTTTTCAACACACCAAAAGGCTCATGGGTTCCTGCTAGAACTATTAAAGTTTAAAGTTTGACATGGAATCGATGCGCAGGAAGACTCAAACTGACTTTTTTTCCACAAGAAATGTCATCATTTTGTCTCCTGAAAGAACATGTATCCTCTAAAAAATATGTGTTGCAAGCTTCTTACAAAGCCTTAAGAAGAGATAAAGCAGAGGATGGGGAAAATGGTGGTGGTGGTGGGGGGGGGGCCTAAGCAATGAAGCCTCTCACCCAGTGATCAGACATGGCAGGATTTTTTTCTTTTTGCCACAGCAGTTGCCGGGGTGACGCTTCACAGACCGCGCTGACCTTCCACAATTTCCAGGCGTCAATCTAAATGGGAGCCCCTTATCTCATCCTCCCCCCCCCCCACCCACCCCCTGCTCACACCCCTTTCTTTGTAGATGTGCACATCTTTTTATTCTAAATCCAGTCATTATTGTTCCTCTCCACTGGCCAGCAGAAAAAGCCCTGCTGAAGTTGGAGAGTTAATTGAGCATGTCTCTCTAACTGCTGGCTCAGAGGGCTGTAGCCACTGGCTCCACTGTCTGGCTCGCCGGCCTCCTTTCTGCACGACGTATTTGCCTAGATTGCCAAAGCGCGGGCCTGGCTGAGGCTGTCTTGTCGGCCGGACTCCACTTGAGCATTCATGTCTCGGCAGCGGCAGCATCCGCTCATTACAGGGAGAGATGTGTCAGAACTGGATGGAGCGGATGGCTAAGACTCCCTCTAATGTAATCTGGACATAGAACTTTTTTTTTCTCCTTTTTAATGATATGAAACCTGACTTTATTTGAACTGGTGCCCTGTCAGGCCTAACGGCTTGAAGTTGAAAGCCCACCAAGCTTCATCCACTGCAGGGTGGTCGACAGAATTTATGCTAAACTGTTTGCTCCTATAGCCCGTTTGTGTTTTTTGGTTTACGCATTGGTGTGCATCTTTCCTTCACATTCCCAACAATTCAGTTCACCTAAAATTTTGGGTCACGGTTTTATGTCATTCGCTATATGACTTGTGTATTACAAAACAACAACAAAAAAACTCAGAAATCCATTTTGAAATTTGCCAATACACTATCAGAGATGACGAAAAACCTTTCAGTTGTCTCAGACTAAGCCTAGTGTAATGTAATAAAGCGATAATTCCTAAATTCTTCTGAAACTTAAATACATGTTTGACACTTCACACAACATAAAAATACTAGTATGCAGTAGGGATGCAACGATTCAATTTGTCCCACGATTCAGTAAATGGTGTAACACATACTTCTGTTTTATACAAAGAATTCTGGCATCCCTACCACAGTTGTGGCTATACAATACAGTCCAATGAATACAATCTAGATATGTATTATTCAACTGCCATTTAAAAGTATTAATGAACATGCCTTTATACATAGATACTTGGATTTTTTCTTACTGGCGACGATTACTTTGAAAAAGACAAACCCAAAAGTCTTTGATGGAACAGCTTCAAACGTAAAATCCTGGCATTTTGGGACAGCTTTGGTCTTTGTGATGAAAAAAGTTGAAATAATGAAATAAGGTATTGTTTGGAGTGCGGGGGGGAAGCTAGTGATTAGACATCTTTGTGTTTGCAATCACATGTACAAAAAAAAGCAAAGAGAGTAGACACACAACATAAGGAGTGTAATGCTCTTCTCCAGGAGAGTGGGCCAAGGACCAAAGAAAAATGTGTTTTAAGCAAAAAAAAAACTATATATCCCAAAACTTATAGAATGTAACAGACTAATGGGTAGAAAAAACAAGAATTAGCAGCTTTAATATTTTCAAAAAGTCCATGCATGAGGAATCAGCTTTAACGGTTTAATGGTGAGACTGACCTTGCATGGCCCCTCCCATAGGCCATCCCACTTCAATCATGCTTGTTGGAAATTTGGAGTCAGACACTATAAAGGCCTGCCAAAACCAGAGTTGGAGTCTTTTAACAAAAAGGAAAAAGGACTGAAAGGGTAAGGAGAACAAAAACAAAAACAACAAAGAAACAAAACCCAAACATCCGAAAATAAAGAATGAACTCAACCAACTGTGTGTGCGTGCATGTGTATCTGTAGTGTTATTGCTGACTGGGAACCGGCTAAGATGTTTGTGTGTTTGAAGCGGAGTGTGTGCACCCACCAAACCAGCAGTAGTACAGCCCCCTGACTGAGTGTATGTGAATGTCTTTGTGCGGTTTCGGCGGTAAGAAGAAAAAAGCACCAAAAAGAAGCTAATAAAGTTTGGCAGAAACCAATTATTTACTTCCCGATCAATTCTATACCTTTTTACCGATATAATCTTGTATGTATTTGTGGTTTTAAACCTTTTCCACCAGAGCTTGATATCCAGTGTTAACAGTCTTTCAACTACTGTAACTCTAACCGTTTACAAAATTATAATGTGATTCAGACAGATTCTAAAGCGTAGAAAAGTAGCTTTTCAACTGATGTTCAACACTTTACAGTAGTGAAGGGTTTTACGCAATTAAAATTCAATTCTGCTGCAGAGAAAATGGTCATTGCGCCAAATTTTGCAACACTTTACGTTTGGTAACATAAACTAGTCACTTTAAATTTGCTAATGAAAAGTAGTTACGATATGTTTTTAATGTAAAGCCGCTACATTATATCTGCTAACAAAAAGTTACAACTTTATGTTTGCTAACAGAAAGTAGTTACTTTATGTTTGCTAATTTAAAGTACTTTACATTTGCTAACCTAAAATAGTTACTTTGTTTGCTAACGTAAGGTAGTTACTTTGTTTGCTAATGTAACCTTAATACTTTGCATTTACTAACATTTATAGGAAACTTTACATTAGCAAACGTAAAGTACTTAATTTATGTTTGCTAAAGTGAAGAAGTTATTTTATCTTTGCTAATATGAACTTACTACTGTACATTAACTAAAATATAGTAGTTACTACATTAGCAAATGCAAGGATCTTACTTTACGTTTTCTTTCGTAGTTCCCTTACGTTTGCTAATTTACTTACTTTACGTTTGCTAACATAAAGTAGATACTTTACGTTTTCTAACATAAAGTAGATACTTTACGTTTGCTAACGTAAAAAGTAACAAAGCGGCTTTTCCTCACTTTAGAATCAGTTGATTCTTGTCGATTCTTGAATCGCCTTGAAGAGTTACAGTATATCGAAAAAGGCGTGTCATTTGGCGACATTGCTACTCTTAATGGGTTATACTCATACTGCTGTTCCTCTCAGCACTAGAATCTTTCACATTCCAAGTCTATGAAGCAAAACCCACATAAAGCGGCAACAGATGATGGTTTAAGCAGCAAAAATGTTACCTCTGCTACAATTAAAGACGCTGAATGTAGCGGTTTATCTCCAGAAGATTTACAGCCTAATCGGAAATGTAACTTCGCTCCTTGGGGGCGCTAAAGGTGAAATAAGTTATCTGCCGTTATTTGGCTTAAAACATTCCCAGTTGTATCCAACATCTCCGCCTATTTGATTCACTTTGAGCATGTCTCTCTCCTGGATGCATTCATCCTCCCTAAACTCCTGAGTTGGAGTGGTTCGCCTCAGGCAGAGGAAGCAATAATGTGAACCCTGGAGAGCTATTCAGAGTGAAGAGGAGAGTGAAGAGGAGCCTCCTTCACTGTTCTCCTCTAGCGGGCCGTTTGGGAGGCTAAACGGCGCTGGTATCCCTTATTAAACCATCTGGATGATGCTAATTAGATTATCAGAGATAAAGAGAAGGAGTTTTCTTTGTACATTTTAATGAGATAATGTGTCAGGCAATTGCGAGGAGAAGCGTTATTTTCCAACTGCAAAGACTTTCCAGGTGAAAAATCTACACTAAGGAACAGATGCAGGGGAATGATTAATGGTGCTTATCTGGAAACATCTTGCCTACATAAGGTGAAATAGAGATGTGAACGTTGATGTCTTTTGTCTTTATCATCAGGGCTAGGCCACCACACACTGATAACAGTGTGGACATTGCTATGTGCTCATGGGTAATGGGTATCTTTAAACAAGTTCTGTACGACTATTTAGGCAACTTAAAAGCGAAATAGTGTAACTTTTGTTTTTTTTCCAAATACATGTATACATACAAGTTTATCCAATGAAAACAAGGTTGACAAGTTTTCTTTTGAAAACTTTCCTGTATTTTGCAGATCTATTCCTGGTTGTGTCTTAAGACCGTGTCACACAGTCACTACATACATTTTGCACATTTTCCATGTATGACATTTCGGTCTTTCATGATACATGCGTGATAATTATATATAACTCATAAGTGTTTCTTGCATTCGTTTACGTGTACAGATGTCCGTCAAGGGTTTCGGCGGACAGGTCTTTAGGTGAATTTGTTTTGAGCTGTTTTCTAAATTTTTCGTCCATTGAGAAATACACAGTTAATGCGCATTTTACCTAGTTTACTATATACATGTTATGCTATTGTGATTTTTGTGAGATGCATATGCAAATTTGTAGCTTTCCACAACGGTTCCACCAAAGTCTAACGTATGTACCACCGATATGTGACTTTATTGTTGCGTATACGCCACACATATTACAATGAAATTACGTAACTGACACATGAATCCCTAATGAATTGCATATCTACAGCACAATAATCATACGCGGTTCATGTTCTGTACTGATTTACACGTTCTTTGCATGGTTTATCCGAACTTCTTCTGTGGTTTTAACGTAGGTCATTCGTGATACATC